>JARHVA010001446.1:1547500-1892500 GCA_037957365.1 Torreya grandis | reverse complement strand
AACTTGCATTAGTTAGCATTGGTGCAAGGTTTTATGTTGTGTGCCTAAATTGGATCAACCTCATTGATCCAATTGAATTTGTGTTTCCCTTCAGTTATTTATTATCAAACTACTTGAAAATTTATTCTTGTTTTAGTGCACAATCATTTTAGTTGACACAGTCTATTATAAGACATCTAATTTTCCATATCTACTATATTAGGTCAATCCAGTTGACCTTGAATATTTTTTCAACCTTTATTTGTTGTGATAATTTGACCCAATTGACCATATATAATTTATACGCCCTATTTCCTATGCTAAGTCAACCCATTTGACCCTCTATAGTTTACTGTCACTTTTTATTTCCTTACTTTCTCATCTCTCTTACTTGATTTAGTTTTTCTCCTTCATCATGAAATTTTTATTTGAAGACAATACTGAGTTGAATTCAACAAACATGATGAGTTTTACCAACCCTCATAGGGTTTCTCATACACATATTAGGGATCCTCTCTTGGATGAGATTAATATTCATATAGCCACTCACATAATGAACTATGGGACCCCTCCTCATTACTTTTTATAGTGTAATCCTCTCTTCTCCCTAAAAGATCAACCCAAATTAGAGTATACCCATGAAATTCTCTTCTTTCTCTCTAGATTATCTCAACATCAAGGAAGGATCACTCTACCATTTACCATCTCATGATTAGTGGTTAATTCAAAGAGCCTCATTCACCTACTCCTACATTCTCAAATAGATTTAGAGGGACTACTTTATTTGAGTCTCAACCTCTTCCCTCGATTATGACCCCTTCTTATACCATTACATCTTCTTCTTTACCTTCTTCTACCTCCATGCCAAGTATATCCACTAACATGGAAAGTTATACATCTAGTGGGCTTCTCATAAGATCCACTATCCTTAATCATTTTACTAGTGCATCATTTACTACCCAAGGTAATCATGCTTATAGTCCTTCCTCTTCTCATCCCTTCACTAGTCCATCTTTTGATTCATATGCAAATTTTTCCACTACTGCTTCACATTCTCATAGTTCCTCTCAAGCTCTTATCAACACTAATAGTAGTACCCAAGCCATTAATACCAACTCTAATGCTTCAAATAGTGCTAAAATTATTGATCAAACCCATTCTTGTTACAAACACTCAATCAAATGAATACCTTTCAAACTCATAATAAAAATCAAATGATGAGAATGCAAAATAACCTTATCCATCTTCAAAATTATCCTCAACTAATGACTTGGGGCACACATAATCAAAATTTTCCCCCTCTTCCTCTTTGAGATTCTCAAGGCAATCTCATTCCTTAACCTCCTTTGGTCAAAAAACCATTAATCATCTTCAAAATGAGCCTCTTACCACTAAAATTGCTAATATTGATATAAGAGGTATCACCCCTATGATTTCTTACAATGGATCAACTAATACTACCCTTCATCTTAAAAAATTTAGAAGCATTTATAAAGATTGGGTCAAATTGAACACCTTTGCCTCTACCAATCTCTTCGCCAAAATTCTTATGGGTGATGCCTTAGATTGGTACAACCAACTTAGAACCCATTTTATAGCTAGTTTAGAAGATTTAGTTCAAGAATTCCAAACTAGTGATCTTCCTAAAAACACTTTGGCCCACTTACTAAATTGTAAACAAATTGAAAATGAAACTACCCAAGATTTTGTTAAAAGGTGGAAAATTTTATCCAACAAGTGTGAACATAATGTGTTTGATGATAACATTTTCCATCTCTTTACCAATGTTATTTTCCCAAAATTACAATATTAGGTTTGCACTCTCTAAGTACTTTGGAGGAGGCTATTGACCAAGCTAAACATTAAGATTTCCTTATGCATTAATTTGAGCTACCCAACCTTCTACAGGTCCTTTCCTCTTACTTAAGAACAAAAATAGTAATGCTACCATTTATGGTGTCATAGACTCTTATGACACCATTCATACTATTCAAGATGTTGTTCCTAACCACTTTTTGAAACTAGCTCCCCCTTCTCAACAATATATCAATCCTCATTTATATTCACCAAATACCATCAATTTTCACAAACACTTTTCCTTAGCTGAATTACTTAAACATCTACCTAGGCCTCATCTATGATAACTTGATCCTACCCATCCTATGAAATCTTGGTCTGATCCCAACAAGTTTTATTGGTTCCATGCTAGTTGGGGTCATTCTCATGAGACATGTAGGTAGCTCTATAATTTATCTATGGATTTTATTCTTGGTCCTAATTTTGATCATGATTCAACCATTTGAAAGGGTCAACAAGCTTATGACATTGCTTTTATGGCTAAATAATCACATACTAAATCTGAAGCCTTAAATAAATCTAATTCTCATTTGGATATATACAAAGACCCTCTTCCTAATCACCAACCTAATCAAGACAACCAAAATAAGTCCACCCTTTCCACTAATAATGTAGAAAGTCTTGTTGATCCCACTTATGAAGAAAATGTGGTGAACATGAATAATATGTGAATGGTGGTTACTTTCATTTACCGTCAACCTATCTACACCCCTCGATTGTCTTGCACATTTCATGTTATCCATGATTCTTCTCCAACTCATTTAAATTATTTGGGGCAAGATGATCTTATAAATTTTGATGACCCAATTCCAAATCCTCCTTTGGATAACACTTCCCATTCTATTTCTACCATCCCTCTATCTTCTATTTAGACCACTAACGATAATCAAGATTCTATCAACACTTCTTTTACCAATCCTTAAAACCAACCTAACCCAACTACTTCACCTTCTCAATATAATTTATAACCTTATTCCAAACTTTCTCCTTATAAACACAAATTCCAATAAACTTTAAATCCTTCTTTTGAGGACCTCATTAATCATTATTCACATATTTATACCAACCTTATTATGGGTTATGATGAGTGGGATTCCATTATGGATCTCACCAATATTCCATCCTAAATTCTATTTATTGATCTTATGAGGACCCATTTGCATCATAAAAACCATCTTATGCAACTATTGTTTGAAGTGAACATCCCTCATCCTCCCCTAGAAAGACGTGAAGCAACCTTATCTAGATCTGAGGATATCATATTATAATAATGTGAAGAATTGTTCATCCATGTTGATGAAACTATGGACACTTCTCTTTCATTAAAATTTCTAATCACTTTTATGATTCTTGATGAGATTCTACTTCATATGGATGATCCTCCTCTATTCATTAGTAACTAAATAGGTGATAGCCAAGTCAAATGTGCATTGATTGACGAGGGTTTCAACCCCTGTGTTTCCTCTCTCAATTTCATAAAAAACCTTAGATATTATGAATGCAATCTCAAGTCCACATGTAGCACATGTCAAGAATATGATTGAAGGAAAATAACTCATTTAGGTTGTGTGTGGCTTCCCATTACCATCCCACCTATCAATGTTCATGTTAAGGTGATGATATTTAACTTTCCTCTTTCTTATAACATTCTGCTTGGTAGGCCACAGACTCACTATATGAGAGTAATTGCTTATTCTACCTACCAATGCATTACCTTACCTCATAATGGAGCCATTTATAGGATTCAGGATGACACTAACCCTTATAATTTCAAACAATTCCAAGACCTTGGTGTCTTCAAGATTCTTACTCTTGAACCTTTTCCCAATGTTCTATTTTGTGAGTCTTAATGCTTCAATTTTCCTATCAATTCCACTAGAGGTTACAACAGGCATCCTGAACTCATTGGAAACATTACCCCTAACCTCTTATATTTTTATGATGATGAAATTGATGAGATTAACCTAAATATTAAAACTACTGATATCTCACCTCATTTCATCTCTTAGCTCCTTGCTCATTTATAGCCTCATTCTCACAAACCTCCTTGTGATGACATTCCTATTGTCTTAACTAAGACTCGACATTCTATTCATTATACCTTATTAAATGACAAGGTCATCCCTATATGCATCATTTATCTTCACATACTTGAATATGATGACGGATATTCCTTAGATGATCCATTCTTAGGTGATCTTTTTTAGACCTGTAATGTTGATATTATCTTTTATCATTCTTATTTGCTTCAATATTTCCATGTATCTTATCATATTCCATCATTTATAGTTCTTAATTTAGTATTTTTACTCTTTATCATAGGGTAGATATGTCACTAACACCTCTAGTCTTTTAGGAACCTCTTAAGAGTATTCTCGTGGATGATGCTATGACTAGGCCTTTCCACTTTGCTAGGTACCCTAACTTATATAGCTTGCTTATCCCTAAGATATGCGAGACCCTTATTGAAACTTATATAGAGCCAACCCCTCCCTTAGTGGAACCCACATCACAACCCATTCATGATCCTACTATAGTTGATCCCATTCTCTATTCCACTATAGTTTATCCTGCTCTTGCTCTTCATGTTGTTAAGTCTCTCCCTGGTTACAATTCTATTGGTCTTTCCATTGAGCTTAGTTTAATTTCTTTCCCACCATCACCTTATTTAGGTGATGGTTTTCTTATTCTAACTTTGATGTCTCTATTTCCCACCAAATGGGATGATGAGCCTTCCCAAGCTCCTTCTACTTATGTTACTAGTCCTCTTATGAGTATTTATACTAAGACTACTCATAGGCATATAGGTTGCTTCTATGGAATAGATAATCATTCTTCCATGCATTATCACAAGCTGTGACAATACATTGATACTTTACATCCTTCTTCCCCTTAGTCCTTAGACAAATCCATACCTCCCCCAAAGGTACTAACTAAATATATGCCTAATAATGGAGAGGTGTATTATCTTTAACACCAATGTGGCACCCATCACACTGATCATTACCACATCCTTCAAAAACATATCAAAGATCACCTAATAGTTATTCGTAAAACTTTTACCATTCCTCCCATAGTTCATTCCCATAATAAGGCTATTCCTTCTTCTCCCATGGTTCCACCTCCTTTGGTTCCATCCCTTCCTATGGTCCCTTTATCACCTTTTGTGCCTCCACCTATGAATCCCTCACCCATGGATCCTTCCCCACTTGTGATTCTTGTATCTCCTATAGATCAGTCTCCAATGCATTATCTTGAGCATCCCTTACTTTATATCCCTCCTCAACATGATCTATGAATCATTCTTACTTTTTATATTGATGAGATTAAACAAGAAGTATTTTCCTAGTTTTCACTAAAGATAGATGAGACATTGGAAGTAGTTTGCATTTATCTTCATAGAGATCTATTAGATGTTCTAGATAATGTGTGTGGGAAAATTTATTAGTATTTATGTGCACATACATGGTAATTTTACATTTACATTTGGATTGTACATGTGTTACAATATTATCTTTATCTATTTATTATATTAGTTGACATTGTGTCAAATTATTATTTATCTTACATAGTGACTTTACTTTTGCACTCTATGTTGCTTATATTTTCATTTATTCTTATGTATGGATTTATTTATTTGTCATTGATTTCTCTTCCTCTCTTTAGTTTCTCTTAAAAAATCCATTGTTATTTTCTTCATGATTGTTTGCTTTCTTATCTTTATTTTTCATGGATAATTGTCATTGTGACTTGGTTATATAAACTTGGTTCCCTTTAGTCATTCCTTCTATTACAATGTGATCATTTAGAAAACAATTCATATCATTATAATCTAATTTCATTGGTCCACTTTGGATCTCCTTTATTCCCTTTATTTTCCTATTCAAAAACTAATCATATACATGGTTGATATTTGAGATAACATGTTGGTTCATTGTTAAGCCTAAGTGTTCTAGTCAATCTTGTATTTGGTCACTTAGCTTCCTTTAGCCTAAGCCTACAACTCATTCATGTGTATCAATATATCTCTCATGATTGGTCATTCCAATTAAATATGGAGGAGGAATATTTAAAATCCTTAAAAAAAATCAAAAGACAAATCATTTAATAAAAGACAATGATACAAAATAAAAAAAACATTTCAAAATTCTTAAAAGTCAAATCACACTAAAAGATGTGATTCAACACACATCTCCTTATTATAGTCAAATCTTAAACTTCATAATTGGCCTCACAATAGAGACAAGGTCCATTGGGGTGTAGTAGGCCAGTAGATTAGAAAAGGAGAACAAAAAAATATTTTAGTGGTACCTACTTTCTCATGCAAGTACCCAATCTTCACCGTAGATAGATGGATCTGTAAGGGATCCTGAGGAATGGGGAACACTTCATGGGAAGGTAAGTCCATTTTACTTTTCTTATATCAATCTACCTTCATGATTTGATCTTAGTAGGATGCTTATTAGCCTATTAATCTTAGTGTCTATAGAGAATAGGTTTCCTTTATACATTGATGGTCACTAGTCACTTAGTGTCTTTTCATGTCCTTATTATGCATACTATCTCCTAATACCTTTTCATAAGATGCCTAATTTATGATTTTTACACTCGCTTTTTCACTCTATACATTCCTAATATTTCCTCTTGAGAAATTTTATTTTATTCATTGCACTCCCCTTGGGATTCCATTTATGAGTTCCATTATAAGCCCTGAATAGGACCTGGTATTCCTCACAAATTACCACCATTTCACCTTATTATTACCCACATCCTTTATTACTAGATTTTCACATTTATTCCACCTCATTTGTGTTCCCTTTGTGAGTTGTAGTGTAAGACCATGGATAGGACTTGGCCCTCCTCACAAATTTTCCAATAATCTAAGTCACAATCAAAATTAAATGTGTCAAATATGAGATAGGATGTGATTGATCATGAATTTACACATCATTAACATGCTTCCCAGCTTGATTTAGTATGTTTTTGCTTACTTCATTTCTTTTTTGATTTTATCATCTTATTTTTTGATCACATGTAAGAATCTAACCATTTCTTGAATTTTTCATACTTTCTAGCTTGAATTAGTGTGATAAATTTAAGACCTATTTCACCAATTTTATTTTTCTCTTATACTTTCCAACATGATTTAGTACAATTGATTGACTTAATTGATTTATTTTTATACCATTCATTCCTTTTACATGACTTCCATTTTTTTACATTATTTTCATACTTCCCAAGTCTTTTAGTGTGATTTTATTTGTTTTAATTTGGTTTCTTATATTTTTCTTGGTTTAAAAACAAATTATTTTTACCATCCTATTTGGTTATTTATACTTAGTTATTTTTTTGTTATTACACATTTCCTAATATGAAATAGTGTGTAGTAGATTTCTTGATTGATTATGTTTTACCAAGTCCTTTTTGCATGTTTCTTTTTGACCATGCATGTGTTTTACATAATGATAGAAAAGAAACCAAAACTCATATATTTCCTATAGCATATACAACAACAAATAAATACATGTGTTAGAAAGAAATATATACAAGCATCAACAATCATAGCCAAAATGGCAACACATACAATTCATATCCAAAATGATCCATATATATATATCATGAGTTTTAGATATAACAATACAACCATATAAAATGCTCTAACTCTATGACTAGGTCTCATCCTGCTTATCTTGTGGCCTAGACATGTTACCCAAAGATGCCTTGATCTGACTCTTATGAATAAAATACTATAAAAAGGCTATATGAGATCTCAATCCTAATGCCTTCACCTATATATGAGCTACCTTGGCCTACATTTTTACCAAATGGGTCAGGGTCATTAGATGTGTCACTCTCTCCTACTCCTGTACCTATGACATATGGGCCAGGGTCACTTCTTGTGTCACCCTCTCTTGGGCATGTGTCTATGTTATCTATGCCACTATATCCATATGTATATCTCTCTCATTAGCTAGGGTCTACCATGTCCATGTCTCTCTTACACCCATATCTACTAGTGGTTGCATTCCATCTCTATGTGTTTGTAATTGCCTAGTAGACTCTCTAGCTAATATAAACTAGCTCACTTGAGTTGGGGCAGATGTTACCCTAGGATCCTCTAATGTAGTGGGGTCGTATAACATAAATACCTCATATAGGAAACCATGGAGGTCTCCCTTTATTAGGGAACCCCATTTTATATCCTCATCCTCTACCACACCTATAAAAATCAAACTAGATAGATATTAGATCACTAGTTTATCTCAAAATCTATCTATCACTAGTATATTTTAAGTAAACTTGAAAAAAAATCATATTTTATTACTTATCTATGTGTCATCCACTACTATCTCACCATCTGTATGATTGTCAATCATAGTCTCCCTATCTACATGGCCTTTGAGAACCTCCTCTATCAGTTGCCTCCTAAAAATAAATCCTAGAGATGCCAATTGTACCCATCTCGAGCTACGCTTGAGTGATCTCTTTATAGTCCAACTCTACTCTAGCCTACCTACTCAATCACCTAAGACATATATGGTATCTACTATCTCTTTCTCTTACTACCTCCATTGATGATGTGTCCATGGTAGTCACTGTTCCTCTTATTCCAAATTTTGTGGTGGTACCTCTGGTACTCTTACCTCCATACCCATCTCATCTTGCTCCACTAGCTATCATACTCAACTAATCTATGGTCTCTCATGTTGTATCCTAAGCATCAACCTCACAAATAGTGGCCCTATTCCTCATATCCCCTATAGCTCTTTCACATGTTAAACCCAAAACATGGGCACCACTATCGGTGCTACTAGGTGAGGCAAGCCCATCTACCCTAGTACTCATGTCATAAGATGTGGCTCTGTCCATGAGGTATAATGACCTATCACCTCTATCCATGCTAAAGTTGGTGCCACTATCTTAGCTAGGCCATATCATAGTGATATGCCCATATGGATGTCATACTATATCTACTCATATCATTATTTGTAATGTTGACATGTGGGGCCTGGCCTATGCTACCTGGTCCTACCTCCATCTCTATACCTAAGGTGACCTATCATCAACCACATGGGGGAACCTAACTAATTGATACATGGGAAACCTCTCATAGATCCATGTTATCAACCATATTATTGTCCTTATCAAAATTTTTCCTCTAGACATCACTCCATGTATGTCATGTATGAGCTATACCTAGATGACAGATTCCAAGTCACATAACACCATCTCCTCTAATATCATCTAGCTCAAGGCTATCAAAAAGAGTGGTACCTTACCATCTAAATTGTGGTATACCACTCATACTATCACAAGTCTTATCAAAGCCTTTCTAATAATTAAAATCTATTACATATACACATCAATCATGCTCACCCTCTAGCTTGAGTATATCCTCATCAAGCCCATAGCCCATATAACTAATGCTCTCCCCTCCTCATCTCTATCAGGTATCCCCATGACTATAGGTGTCCCTACTATGGGAAATACTAGGATGGCATGCATATCCTCAAAGGTGATGCCCAACTCTATAATATCCCCCTTTGCCTCACACCTAAAGGTGTTAATCAATTATTTTTAGAATCCAAGGGACATGACTAATAGATATGAGCTAAGGGGTATCTTACACATATCCACTATGACACCTATGCCTAAACCAATCATTCTAAGTCTATCCTCTATATCCATGTGCTCCAATAGATATAAGAGCCATGATGCATCCACCAAAGGCTATAATATCAGATACACCTATAATCAGGAAATAATAAAAGATGTATTAGATCCTTCATGTCATGTATAGTCAAAATATATTCTTTTTAATTTTTAAATTAAAAACAAAGCCTAACTTGCTTTAATTTATTCATTTATAATAAATTTGACCTATTTTAACTTACTCATCCCTTTTTATCCCTCATTTGGTCATTCTAGGAAATTCTATCACTCTTTCAACCATTTGCATGGATTTCTATACTATTCTAATTCTTTGTTCAAACACTAGTTTGACCATAATTTCCCTATTTTAACTTGGTTGACTTAAAAATCTAAGTCAACACTCTTATTGTACCCCCTTAGTATTGAGTTTTCATACTAAACTTTTTTTCTCAGTCATCAACACTGTACCAAGTCGATAGTTTGAAAAATGTATTGGGTTTGCACTTACCTACTAGGTTGGCAGTATGGATTTTGTCATTTTTAGCCTACTAGGTCAACTAGGTTGACCTAGTTATTTTTCCCTTCTGACCCTTTACATTTTAAAAAATAAGTGCCTTTTATAGTTATTTCTCCAAACCCTTCAAACCCATTTACCTTATTGGTTTTTTCTACCCTTATCGCCTGATTTGGCTTCATTTTGATGTCTAAAAATGCTTAAAAATACAAATTTATAAAAATACACTTAAATCACTAAAATGGTCAAAAACTAGTTTGAGATTCTTAGTTGTTTACCTGCCCTACACTCACTATCACCTCTAGGGGTTCCTCTCACCTCACCTATCATCTCCTCACCATCATATCTCACTTGGTCTCTCAGAGCTCTTTTTCTCTCCTTCACAAGTCAAAAATAACAAATGACCTTCATTTCACCCTATTTAAAATAACTTTTCACAATTTAAATCTTTCAATTATTTTCTAGCATATTCCTTGTTTTGCCTCTATCTTTGTTTCTACTCATCCATTTTTCAAATCATAAAATGTTCTAGAATCATGATGATGTAAAGAATAGTTTCCACTACTATATGCCTAACTTGCATTTTTTTGGCTATTTTTTACACTAACTTCTACAGGTTCACCTCATGTTCTTCACATTGGATGCCTTCAATTCTCTTTCTTTATCTATAACACTAAGGTAATTAAAGGTATGTGTTTTCAAATTATATCCTTTCATTTATCTTCTTTGATACTTACTACATTTTACTTAGCATTAATTTTATGTGTTATCATGTTCTATTTCTTGAAGCACCATCCTATGTTGCACTCTTGTGACACGCAATGAGCTTTGAGTGGGGTATATGTATACACATAATATTTTCAAAAATTTATCACTTACTGACACTTTATATCATTTAAGAACCCATCAAGTCTTGATCTTTCTGAGTACATGCCTTAAAGGGTGCATTGGGAAAGGTGTGGGTAGACCATTGGTGCTACGCAAGATTGTTTTCCATTTTTCTACTTATTATCTACACACTTATCTCATTAAACCATTATCCCTAAGCTTGTACTTATCTATTATACCCTTTCTAGGAATTAGCTACCTTTCATCCTCCTATTCCTCACCTAAATCCCATTTTTTCAATTGGTTATATTAGGTCAATTGGGTTGACCCTGTATAGTTTTGAGGTCTTTTTCATGTAGGAGCTAGTTGACATTTGGCTAACCTAACTCATGACCTAGTGAATTATTTTCTAAAATTATGCTAAGTTAACTAGGTTGACCCTATTGGCTAGGATTTTTGAAAGGGTTTATGTTCAAAATATACTTATATTTACAAGTTCATTTCCCATCGTTTATTAAGAAGAAGTGAAGAAGAAGTAAGAGCAAATAAACATCTACTTATTGACCATTATACTTGAGAAGTAACGATTAGGATTTCATATTTTCTTTAGAGATATGAATCTTTTCTTGTATATAAGTATTTTATATGCATTGATAGGTTAGGTAGCCTAAATCTGATTTATTTTTGTCATCCTTACATACCACAAAAACTTCTTGCAAAGCACCTTGTCCAAGGAGAGATTGAGGCTCAGTGGGTTCATCTTCAAAGGTAAGTATTCCTAACTTTATTTATCCTTTATAAGAGTAGATAGATATGAATTTATGCTTATCTTTTATGTATTAGGATTCCATATATATTAACATGAGTATATATCTTCTATGCGTGTTTAGTTTTATTGTTTCTAACCCCCACTTTATGCCATAAGATTTGGTGAGAACTAGATTAGATTTACTTTAATTTTTATTAGTATAGGTGAAAAATTGAAACTCAAGACTCCCTTAGGGTTATTACATGATTATGTTAGCTTGGAGGCTTTGTAACCCTTCATAGCATAATTTATTTTTGATAAATGATCCCCTAATCGGGTATAGTGGATCCCCATATTGGTCATGCTCCCATTTAACAAATGTGTCCCTAATAAGAAGTGTATGGTATGATCTATCTTCTTTGAGTTAGGATTGATTTATAGACATGATGCATTTTTAATCGCATACAGATACTGCTAAAGATATTTCATTAGTATATCATACTTATCATACTCACCCACCTCATGCATCATATGATCATCTTTTAGATGAGAATATTGGTGAAATTACCACTATTAAACCATGCTCCTTGATTATTTTTATGATACATAAATAATGGATGATGAATTATATTTTCATGTATTATGTATTATATCTTCCATTGATCAAACATATATTTATAGTTTACTAACTGAAAATGAATCAAGTGATAACACATGCATAATTACATTCCTTACCTCATTATTCTATACACAACATGATATTAAAGAAAATAGAAAAATGTAAAATATTTCAATGATACACAACAAACTACATTAGGTAAAATTACATCACCTCTTTAAGTAGGTCTTGTTGTTTAACCCTAAAATCTGAAATAGGAATATAGAGTTAAATAAGACTAGATTATCTTAATAAAAAATTTGGAAAGCTAATATAGTAAAAGTAGGCCAATTAATAGAAACTCAAACAATAATTCCTTTGAGCTATATAGGTTTGTAATATGGTTAAAAATAATAAATGATGATTATTTAGATATTTTAATAACTAAAATAAATTGATACTTAGTTGGACCCTAATGCTAATACAAATATAACATTGGAATAGGTATAAAGCAGGCTAGAACACAATGTAGGCATAGTCTTCATATTCTATAAATATTATTTTCTAGGCTCTAAACACTATTGTTTGATCTAGGACTACTATCGACATATGTGTCAAACATAAGTATATGTGTCTATTACAAAATACTGCTTCTTTTTTGAAGTGATCACCGCTATCATTTTGGGTTTTATGTTTCCTTGATTCTAGTGTGATCATATTTCATGCATAGACATTTTATCTTAAATGTTTGATTAAACCCTATATATTCACCCTTTTTCACCCTTATAATGAATTTGTGAAAAATGGGTTAGTGGGATCACAACATAGAGATGACCTCAATGACCCCTGTCATTGAGCATTGCCTACTAGACAATACTCTAAGGAGGGATTCAGACGTGTAGCTCTCCAATATGTGTGGGAAGTGTGTGAATTAATTAGTGCAATATACTACGTGCAATGAAGGAATTGATCTCACATATAATTTGACAAATATATCTTGGGAATGCTCTTGGGATGCTTCAAACTTTCTATGGGATTGATCATATGACTCATATGCATTTAAGAATAAATAGGGTAGATTTGATAGATAAATTATTGATATTTAATATCTCCATAGTGTGCTTATATGACTTGTATAGTGTGTAGGTGATTTTGAATTTTTGGGTATACTTGTTTTTATACCAATCCCTATAAAAAAATATCTCACAATAAGATTCTTTGGTTGACCCAAGGATAAGAATTAATTTTGGAATTGGATGAATTTAAGGCACTAAAAAATTGGTATAAATGCAGTCTACACTAGTGTTGACTTAGGTGTCTAACCTAGATGAAGGTGTCTAGGGAGTTAGGGAATAGGCACATGTCCAAAACTAGTAGTGAAGGATATATATAGTAGTTTTAGAGTAATTTTCACAGTTCAAAAAGCTTGGGTCATCAAAATAGCTAGGGTTAGACTAAGAGATAAGCAATAAAACATAGATAGATAGAGGTAAATGAGACTTTTGGGTAGCAATAAGGTCTAAGATATAAGGATAGATCATTTGAAACATATTATTCAAATGTATAGTATTGAGATGTTAGATATTCAATTTTAGTATTTACATCCCCCCTTCAATTTAGTAATTCATGAAAATGAAATTAATAGTAGTGTAATTGGGTGTGTAAACACATCTTGGCTTTGTGTGATCCCATCTTGAGTGTTTTTTTGGTGACTTAAATGTAACCAAAATCATGTTATTACTCGTACATGATCAATACCTCAAGTTATTCTTACAATTAAAGATAAGTCGACACTAATTGTTAATCATAAATAATATAGCTAGATAAAATCTCTCAAGAGTACAATCTAATATATTATTTGTGAAAATATTCACTCAACTACTTATATTGACTAATCATGTACCTTGGCCCATTCAACCAGACCTAATATTTTCTTGATTTGCCAATATACTACCTTTCTAGCATTTTCATCATTTTACAGGTCATTTTTGCTAAATTATGGGGCATTTTCACTATTTTGACATTTTCCATATAAAAGGTGATTCCACTATTTATTGTGCTATTTTCACTATTTTGGGTGAAATTGTCATTTTCTTAGGCATTTCCTATAGTTCCATTGGAATTTTCATCATTTTCCTATGCATTCCCACTATTTCTAGGCAAAACCATCAATTTCAATTTACCATGAAATTGCTGGACTTTTTAATTTATACCTAAATGTAGAATTAAATACACTTAAATGAGAAATTTTACCAAATAATAATTCACTCACCATCTACTCATGCTATTATGGTCACCCATGCTCTTAAACCTTCTTGTTGAGGTGCCTCTATGTCATGGTCATTGAGCCATTCTTCACTGCTCTCTCTTGCATAGAATCGGATCTCAATTATTCTATATGGGATAGTAAAAATGTATTTTTTTTAACCCCCAAATGAATTTATAGATTTCTTATTAATTTTTACCCCCTACTCCCCATTTCCATTATGTTTAATTTGATTCCCATTTATGGCTTCCTTGACCATTTTTGATCCATTTCTTCTATATTCCTCATTATATAGAAATCTTCACCTATATAATTTTTGTCACTTAGATTTGAAACCTTTGAGAAGATGTCTCATCTCTCCTCATCCAAGTGGCACAATTAAAACACCTCTAGGTTGTGGGTAGCCTAAGAATGAGGTGGATCTCTAGATAGGGCTAGCTCTCTTGATGTACCACTTGTAGATCACTACTACACCTATGCTTGTAAGGGAAAAGGGAGAGAAAAATGAAATTAAAATATCCTAAATGAGGTGATACACCAAATTAGTTTATGAATACCAACTAGCTACATGTTACACATGAGAATAAGGGATTCACTAGACATACACTTCTCCAATTTGAATCTTTTCACATTAGTATTTCATTATGAGGTTGTGACAAATGTTTAGGCTAGGAGGACTATAAAAGAGGTATATAATTACACTATTGAATAAGATAACTCACTCAACCTTCAAACTTTATAAAACACTTCACATGACTTGTAATAAGAAGCTGTAAATAGGTGAGAGAATGAGACAACAATGATAAGGAAACCATAGTCATCACTAAGCAAGATACATCATTCAAGTAAACACGCTATGAATAGTTATATAAGAGTTAAAATAAATATTATTTATTTATATAATGGTATGAAAATGATTAGGGCTTTACCATACTCAAGTGGAGCATAATTTACAAAGGCAAAAATGGCTAGTTCTTATAGAACTTGAGAGAGAGAGAGAGGAAAAGAAAGAAGTCCAAAGGTCACAATGACACTTGTCATGCTGAGAGGAGTTAAATGTGAATGTGAAGATATTTTGAAACTGACCATGAAAATTCAAGAATCACAAATGTCAATCCAAGGCATGAAATTCTTGAAATGTGGCATGAAATTCCCTTTGTTGGCTCAAAAAACTACCATCATGATTTAGACATATTTGAACATCAAAAAAATTATTATGGATAGGTCTGATGATTATAATGAGAGGAAAGAATTTCATACATGCCTATCAATGCATTTTTTTTAGTCTTGATTACCTGGATTCTTCTAAAAGTGAGTTATCACTACCTGCACTCAAAGAAAACTCCTCTTTCACACAGCTTGTACACTTGGCTTCCAAGAAGGAATAAATTTTCCATGAAAATTAATACAAGGGAGTGGATGAAACTTAGAAATACCCTCCATGGACTTATAGGCATCAGAAACACATTAAAAGGCTCCCACTTGAATTTTTCACCCTTCTCAACATCTTATTCACTATGCCAATTTTGACTCGCTGAGATGAGAGCTTTTGTTGGAACACTTAATATTTTTTTAAAGGAATTAAATTTACATTTGGAGTTATATCAAGTATAAATATTTTTTAAAAAGTTTATTTCATCTCTTCAAACCTCCTAGAGCCTGTACAATGCACAAAATAGTCAAAAATACCCTGTTTTGTACTCCATTTATACAATTTTGTATAGTCCAATAGTATGGTGAGGATATTTAAGGGAGTATTATACAAGATTAAATCACTTTTATGATTACTCTATCAAATATAGATATCCATCCAACCTCATTTCCCCAATCAGGTTATTTCCAAGTGTTTGCAATGGGTTTTAAGACTTTTTTGCCTTTAAGATTTGTTCGTAAAGACTTGATATTAAAACTACAAACCAATTCCACTATAAAAAATCTCAGTACCCATGCTAATATATATAAACTCCCTTGACCTCCATGCACATCCTTAGAGAAGATATGAGCATTCAAAACTAGCCTATCAAGTTTGCTTCTCCATTCCTTACAAGTTTGAGTTGGTTCTTGAGTCAAAAATGGTGTTTTTTGTGATTTTTATACATAAAAATATATTTTACATGTCTAAATTCATCCTAAAAACATATTTAAACCATTTATAAGGCTCACTAAGAGGTAGGAGTGAAAGTGACCTCTCATTTGGACTCTAGGCATAACCATGCCTCATAAGCCTATATGCACTTTTGAAAGTTTAAGCCTCCTTTTTGAGATTATTCCCTATGTGAGATGTTTGAATCTTTTAAATAGGTATAATTCAACTTACCAAGTCACCTTAAAACCTTTCAAGTAATCCTTATCATCTCTTCTTCTCATTCACTAACTAGGCCTAGTGGGAGCTTGCTTGGTTGATCTGTGTGCAAGAGAGTTTTGACTATTTTGAGAGGTTAGAAATTGTATGAGTGTTTCCCAGAACCCATTCACCTTCCATGAACCTAAAAATATGTTATTTTAGGTCTAAAAATCCTCCTATTATGTCCTTTACTCATTTTGGCATCGATTGCTTATCTTACCAAAGCTCTAATTTTCTTGACTGGCTGACCTTTGAGATAAAATAGTGAGGTATATCCCCCTTTCCCAAGAAAAAAATGAATATTTTATAAGTTATATTAGGTCATAAGGACCCTATAATCCAAAATTTTCCCTTTTATCATGTCATTAGACCTTTCAACTCCTCCAAAACTTAAAACAGACCCCTACAAAGTAGATTATGTGCAGGATTCTTCATATGGACTGTGTTCATGCATCCTCAGAGGTCTCTCTCTATTTGTTATAATATAATGAGGTTATTTTGAAAAATTTTACACCATGATGATGAAATTCACAATGTTTTACAACTCTTATGACCCATGTTTTCACCTTGAAACAAATCCTTACTTGGTTAGGCTTGACTAGTAAGTTGACCTTGTCTATATTTTCCCCTTACTTATAGGTGAAAATAAATTTTTTGGAGATAATTAAATTGATATGGGGTCATATTTAAATAATTAATTCCATCCATTATTTATTTTATTCACTTATAACATGCATTTTATAGGTCAAATAACTAGAACAATCACCACTTGGGTCACTGTTAGTTATAGTTGACTATATCTAACTGTGTATGGCAGAGTAGGGGTTTTATGAATAAGAACTCACCTTATAACTTGTAAAAAATGGATTATGATCAATTTTATTTTTTTTTGTTTCATCCTATATAGATAAAAATTGGCATCCATATGTTCAATCTCCTACTATGGATGATGTAAAGGTAATCAATCAATTGTAGGTCAATTGCTTAAGAGAGAGAAACTGTAGGTGTAGATTAGACCTTGAAACACCATAAATAAAATATTATTGATGATATTAATGTTAATTATTACACCATTAAATAAATAATTCTATTAAAAACATGAGAGTATGCCTTGGTATTGCAATATTTGGTGAAAGGATCTCTTATAGCTCATCCCTGTAGATGATATTGACCGAGTCTAGTGCATAACTATGCAACTTTAGGCTTTCCAATAACCACCCTTCATTGGTCATCTACCTCTCAAAATTTTCATAGTCCTTCTACCATGTGGATATTTTAAGGTTTGATAACTTATATGCCTCAAATATTTTATATACCATGTTTTATGACTTTGGCAAAAAGGCCCAGACCTCTGTTTTCCTGTTTTAGGGAAGAAGTCCATGAATACAGTCACTAAATGCTAGAAGGTGATCAATACTTCCATTTGACATCTTATCCCTTAAAATAGGGCTTCCATGATCTACATCACATACTATGTCATCAATAATGTTTTAAACTTATCTCATATTCTCTGTATAAGTACCTTTATATTTCTACGAATGCCACCTATAGGTGCATATTTCATATACAAGTAGTAAGGAAACTTCAAGTAGTATGCATGATATATGAGTTTCAATGATGTTTGGGATCATTTAAAAAGTATAAAATAAAATATTCTCACTATCAAAACCTTTTTCAACTTAGACACTCCTTTTCAACATGATATCTTCTATCGGGGCACATGTAGGTGCATTCTAATGGCAGGGGACTAAGTTTATGTAGTGAATAGTAATATAGGTAGTGTATAAGAGATATATGCTTGGGATTCACTCTAGACCTTAATCAAGTGATAAAAGACACTCTTACCACTCCAAAATATTTGAAACACCTATCAGATCTCCCCTTCTATCATGACATCATCATGAGATACCTATGTGTACACCTTGAATGGTATGCAGGTAGCATATGTGAAATGGTCAATGTGTTTAAGGTATTTGGTTTCATAGTCACTTGATATATTTAACATGATGTTGGAATGAAACATTAGGATGTTTCAAATTTTTAATAAAGATTTCAAACCCCATTTTAAATGTGATATCCTTATATAAAGATGCCTACAAACGTACCTTCATGGCTACCTAACTATGTTTTTTGCATATGATTGTAAACTCATGAAATGTTAATATATAGGTGAGATTGAAGGAGAAGGGAATCAAGAGAACATTTATAACATTGAAATGAAGCTATAACAACCCTCTATAACCATGATCAAAGCACGAAGATCCTAAAAATGGTGAAAAATTACTTGTAACATAGAATGGTGCATTTACTTGTAACCTGAGCTATTTTGCCAATCAAAACATCATGAAACATGAAAAAATGAATGGATAGTATATGAGTATATATTATACATCATATGGAGTAAACATCACCAACTAGATTATGTGAACTTGTCTAAAATAGAGCAAAACCTATAGGGTGAAGGAAATAGTGAGTAGAAAAACACAGTCAAATTGTTAAAGATGGTTCATAAATCATGGTTGAAAAATATTTAAAATCTTATTATGTAAATTAATATCTCTTAGTGTAATTTCACCTATCAAAGTTTTTTGAACTGAAACTTCTCCAACTGTTTGTACCAAGCATAAACCTGTTGACCACTTCTGTGTGTCTCAAAGGGCAAAGAAGGATTAAAATAGTTTTATCTTTAATTTGGAACTTCCATAGAATTTAAAACATGGAAATGAGTTTTAGGAAGATTAAGAGTCATTTCATAACCTTATCCCATGTGTCACCTTACCTCATGGGTCATAAAAGTGCCATATTCTCCCTTTTTTAGTTGATTTCCTAACTTTCAGTTAGATAACTTGCAAGTTTCAAATGAACTGACATTCTTGATAGGGACTATGACTTTTTGGACATTTAAAATAAAATTAAGACACTTTTTCACCTTGAAAACCTTGCCACTTGTATTTATAACCCCTAAAAGCCTTCTAAATGACTCAAAGTGACATATAGATTAAAATGACTAAGACCAAGGCTAATATAGCATTAAATGACACCAAAATACCTATAATACATCCTATGACATAATATTAGACCCATAAAACATATAAAAATTAATTTTTTACCTATAGGGGTCCCAATTTGACCTGTAGGATCAAATTTGGTCAACAATAATATATCGTTTACTCATTTTTGAGGGCCCATCCATCCTAATCATTTTCTGACTGTTCCCTTGAGCGAACATCTAGGGTTTATAAATCACCCTTTGGGGCATAAATTTGAACCCATTGGCCCATAAATTTAGAGATTATCAATACATCATCCTTAAATATTAAAAAAATATATTCTTAATAACTTTTTCATTATTTGAAAAGATGTTATTATGTCTTATGTCTTGTAATGCCTTCTCAAATAGGAGAAAAATGTAAGTAATTAATTTTCACCACTTACATGTTTAAAATGCAATCAAAATGACTCTCCACAACCACATGTAATTTTAATAAGAAAACATCAATTTATCCAATTTGCCCACACAACTATTGATCTAATCTGAATTCGTAACAACATATTTCTAATTGGAGAAATGCATCATAATGTCATAGCGATTTTATAAAATGCACCCAAAATTAAACTAACCCTTTTCAAGCATTATTCTAAGATAATTAAATGAACATTTAATTAGATAAATGACATTACAAATCCATAATTCTTCTAATTGTCAATTAATCACTTAATTAAATAGCCTAGTCATTCCTTTAATACAAAATTTTGTGGCTTTTTGGAAACTTCTATTTCCTAAAATAAAAAAATATATTTTTCCCTCATCTTATGAAATCACATGGGAATTCAATGAGAAAGGAGATGAGTGAAATCAAGATCTTAAACTCTCTTATAACATCTTACACACTCTTCCTTCTTACATCCTCTTACACTATCCAAAATAGGTCATGATTATATTTTTATTTCAAATCTCTTGCACACTCTAAATTTACATAAATGGACCCTCTTACATTTCAATATCCAACATTGACGAAGGTTAGGACTCATTCCTAACCATCCATTTGGAGATCAAGATGGATGGTCCTCACTGATTAAACAAGTCTATACATTGAATGTCCCTCTCCATTAAAGACAAGATTCTTAGACCTAAACATACTCTACCAAAATACATAAGGGGCTTCACCACTTTCATGCATGTTCTCAAGCCAAATCAAGCGTAGACAAGGGGAGATGTTGGCCACATGTAGATTCAACATTTTTAAAGACCTCTAATTCTACAAGTCGAGTACATACTTGTTTAGATTGGAAAGCAAAGGAAGTCTTCCAAAGAAGGTATAAATGTTCATGTTTTGTATTCTATTTGATTCATCATTTGTTTAGTCTCGCTAAAACCTAGTGGATAGGCTTAAAATGTTATGGTCTTTCATTTTTTTTGATTTGCATTCACTAACAATGTGTATGAACCTAAATCTACTCATCTTAATAATCTTATTAAACCCACTAATTTATCTTATAATCATAGCCTTAGCCAATTAACTAATATATTAATTCCTACGCAATATTCACTACATCCCATGAACCTTGTCATACCCTTATAACCAATTAATTACCTTATTAACTTACTAACTAGCCTATTTATCCACTACTCTACCCACTAGCCCATTTACCAATTTAAAATCTCTATTTATTCAACTACCCCCTAGCTACCCTATCATCTAAGCCTCTCCTACATCCTTATGAATCCTAAACCTCATTAACTCCTATTTAATCTCTTACTATCCCCTAAACTAATCAAGAAACCTCTAGAACTAGAAAAATTTCTCCATATTTGTAGAAGTCTCTAAACTAGAGTCTTCTAAATAATTTAAAACTCTTTAAATTCTCTTCCACCATCCTATATAAGCCATGCTTAGGATATGGCTAAACTAACCTATAAATCAATAAGCCTCCATTATACTCTCATAATCATTGATTCTCAAGCACTCTCATACTCTTGCTAAGCTATTCAACAATCCAAGGAAGCCATTGGAGTCATTTTGAAGCTCAAGTCAAGCAATCCATACTCCATCAACTTTAACATTTGAATCTGCTTGAAGATGTTGGAGAGGAGTTCTAATGGACAAAAGGATGGTAAGAATCCATGTTTTAATTATTTTATTGTTCTTTTATCTCTTATTTTCATGTTGTTTGTGTTATTGGGTTTTTATTACTAAATATAGTAATTTTACAAATAACTCAAAATACGATCACACACAACGATCTAAAATTATTTGAATTCCTCTCTCACACTATGTTCTTAATTTTATTTATTTAAGTTTGAATTAATTCAACATTAGTGCATTTTAATTATTTCATTTAATTTCATCTATTTATATTCATTTACATCAATTTTATACTTTACTAATTTTCATTCATATACTATTGATAGTTATGTGTATGTTTTAGGTGGTACCATCTAATGTGGATGAGTTAATTTTAGAAAATAAGAATTCCAACAAGAATAAGTTACAACACTATATACGAGAAAATAGAAAGACTTATTTTACCACCCTAATTTTTTGATGTTTCATGTTTTACATAAACCCATATTGTGTGTACTTTGTTTTTGTCATTTGTTGTAGCCTTATATAGGGTAGTTGTTAATTGATTTTGATTTTGATTTTTATAAATGACTCCACGTGTGCTTATGAAAATAAATAGAAGAGTTCAGTGTAGCCTTCCATGCATTATAGGTTAAAATAAATAGATTTAACTTATATACATATTTATTAATAGCCTTAAAAAGTCTTGGAGAAAAGAATAAGTTATTTGCATTAAAAAACAATTGCTGGAAATAACACTTGCTAATAAAAAATATTATGTTAAAAGTAAATTCTTGGTGCACATCTGAACTTAAAATACTATGTAGTCATGTATTATGACCTTGGAATAGTTTATAATTATTAATATATTCGAAAAAAAATGATTGAAATAACGCTGTGAAATACCCATGTAGGGCATTGACCTAGAAACAAATAAAAATTATCGGAAATAATAAATAATATAGAAAATAAAATAAATAAAATATGAGAATTATTTCTATGCAAGTAATTGAGAAATATAATGCTGGAAAATTACTTTTTTTGTTCTCCACTTCATCCATAAATGCTCATAGGAATAAATGAGGAAAGTTTGGAATGGATATTGGAATAATTTGGATAACGAAACAAGGAGAAAAATAAATAAAGCATCAAGTATCGGTTTGACTACTTTGAGATATAAATTCATCCGTTGAGGGTAAGAAGTAAATTGGTTTGTTCATTTTTTCTTCTTATTTTTATATCTATTTATTATTGTTGTGGATTGTTTTTAAGGAGAAAGATAATGATAAGGTTTTAAATTAAATTAATAAATTATATTTGCATTTTTATCTTAAAAAAAATTAGTCAATTTGAAAAATTCTCAGAATAGGATAAAAACAAGAAAAGTAGTATTAAAGTAAAATATGAGAAATTGGAGAAAGATGACAATTAATAGATTTTTATTATTAATTTTTTATATTTATAAAAGAGTTGGATTTTGGCACCTCTTTTGGCTTTTTTTGGTTATTTATATGCCATAATTTCATTACGGGAATCTTTTGCCAAACCAATTAATTTACCTTATTGAATAGTGTTCATCAAACCATCCTAGAATAAAAGCTCTTATATGTTAAAGGTCTTTGGATGGAAACCCATTGATCCTTACCATTTTAGGATGAAACCCATATGATCTAGAGATACAATTTCACAAGGTAATTGTAATAAAGGTTCAAGGAGTGTAGATTTAATTAGTATTCAATATTTTATGCAAACAATTAATGTGAGTAGAGGTTATAAAATTATTTTTAGATTTGTGGATTTGTCACAATAGATATAAATTATCTTGTGAGGTTATTTTTAGCTTATTTTAGTATTCTCCAGTATTGTGTAATCAGTTTATAAGTGTTGTGAATTTATTTTCTATTTTGAGAAGGTTTTGCCCAAACTTTATATTGTAATCTAGAAATATTGAGTGATTATTATAGTTCTTGTAATGATTATTTAATCATTTTTATGCAATATAAGTTTCTATGTGATGGTTTGGAGTTATTTTGTTATTCCATAAAAAAATGTCAAAATTTGGGTTTCACTAGGTAGTGTAGATAATTATAGTCATGAATTTTACAAAAAATGTCCCTAATAAAATATTAATTTTAGATCTAATATTTCTCTACTAAATTTAGTAAGGGTACATGATAGTGGTATCAAATCCATAATCTATCAGTATGCAGGGTTTTAAGATCGGATGCTTCCTAGTGAGAGAGAAACTAGGTATTTCAGAGGAGAATAAAAGAAATTACAAGCAGAGAAATTAATCTTAGTATAAGAAACTATGGTTGGAAGTGAAAGGGGTATACAAATATTAATAGATTAAGAAATAAAGGATCAATTCTACAACACCTTGGAAAACATAAATTTTGGTCAAATAGAGTTTAGGTTATAGAGAAATTAGTGAGTCAACTAAGCCTTGGGGCTATTCCTAAAAGGGAAGGCTCACCTATGAGAAACATATCTATAGGTCATTCCATTATAAAAACCCCAAAACCCAAATTCATATCATAAGAGGAAGAAATCATAATTTCATCCCCTTATTCCATTGGAATGGTTGTAACGGAAGCAATAGAGATATATAATGCATACATGAATTTAGATGAAGGTCTCAAAGTTATCATTTTTTATGATAAATTTTCATACATGTCAAAAGGAGCCACATGCCAAGATTATATGGAAATAAATATGGTGGTGGATGAAAGTATTTGAAAAATAAATTGAGCAAACTATTATCTCTTACCTATGATGGTGGTGAGATAATTTTAGTATGGGTTTGGTTGTAAAAATTGCAAACCTACATTAATTGTAGCTCTATGAAGGAGAATGAAGCTATTCAAATTGGTACTCTACATTTGGAGGGTGTTGTGTATTATTGGTGGTATCATGGCCTAACAACATAAAGGCATGCTCAAATAAACACCTTTGAAAAATTTATATAGATGCTTCTTGATAGATTTGAGTTGAGGGATGAAGAAGAACACTTTAAATAACTCTCTAAAATCAAATAAAAAACCTCAATAAGTCCCTATGTATTAGAATTGGGTGTATGCACAAAGTTGGGGGCAAAAAAGTAGAAATAATTTTACTTCCCCCCTAAAAAACATTCTACATACATGGTTATTAGAACCACGTACACAATTCTTAAATTTAACCTTGGTTATTACCTAGGCTAATTACATACATAGAATAATCGTATATGTAGAATTATTGCATACACAAAATTACCACGTACATAAAATTATTGGGAAAAGGATATTTAAACAATAAAACAAAAAAATGTGAAAGCTAAATCAATTAGAATTTCACACAACAAAAATCACGAGCAAGAGGAAGAAGAGACAACCCGTGCTTTGGAGCAGGAAGATTGAGAAAGAAAGAATCTACATTTTGGAGCTAAGTACCCTTTGATTCGAGAATGCCATGCCAAAAGGAGAGGTAAGCCAACATATTTTTATGTAATTAGACCCTGGTTTTTTCAATTTTATTGTATTTTTCTTAAAATTATTTCTATTATTATGTTTTTTGTACATATTCACATGCAGTGGATAATGTGCAAACAACTAACCCTCCTATCCCTCCTATCCCTTCTATCCCTCATAACCCTCCAATCCCTTCTCACCTGTAAAACCCTCCTAGACCTCTTGTAGTTCTTTAATCCCCCCAAGGTAGTAAAAATTATTTAATAAGCTACATAGTATCAAATAAGCTTGAACGTGAGAATCTAAATAGGTCATTTAGTGATTCATATTCAAACAATCCCCACTGAATTTCCCTAGAAAACACACTAAAAATATTAGTAGATCAAGTTGAGTCGTTAACGAGTCAAATTGATAGGTGGGATGACTATATAAATTGATGTAGGACATATTATTCTAATAAATTTTTGACAAATGTTGTGAGAGATAAACACATATCCAAAGCCCAAATTTATTCCATATTCATTGATGGTAAGATTGGTGCATCACTTGATGTGATGGCCAAATAAATTCTGATCCATTTGTGCACTCATGATTTGATTAAATAGAATTTTTGGGATGGTGGATGGTATTTGATCACCTACCTTGGAATACTAATGAGGTCCCACTATATTTTTTGAAAAAATAGTAATATGAGTTTGTGCTGAATGAAATCCCAAAATTATTTTGATTTTTTAGAGTTCTAGTGTAGGGGAAAGGGCTCTAGGTAGGATAGGCCAAGTGCATGCCATGTAGCTAATCAACTAGTGAGAGCACATATTGATAAACCCCACCCTCCTAAGACACTACCCTCTATAGTCAAAGAGACTATATATATTGATACCTTGCATGTAGTTAAGGAGCTTACTGACACCCTTATCTAGCATATGATCTAGGTTTTCCATACTCCTATGGAGGGTAGACATGGTGAGGCTTCATCCAACACTGCTACTTGACAAGCCCACTTATGCAAATCATGCATCACTATATGCATTGGACCTTAGGAAGACAAGGAGGATTTCATGTAGTCCACTCATGATGGTTTTTCCATGGGCCTAGATCATATCCATATTTTTATGATTTAGCCATCTACATTTCATCTGGTCATCTTGGCTACCACTTCCCAAGTATGTTTAATATTTTACTTATTAAAAAAAAAAATAGACTTGTTAAATGTAAAATATTTTTACAATTTAAAAGGTAATTTGATGTATATGAATTGTTTTTATGTTGCAATAGGTTTGTAAGGTCCAGATGAGCACATGTGTTTCTCATAGTGCCTATGTGGTTTATACCTATATAGAGGTAATTTATAATGATTAATTAATGTTATTATTTATTATACATATAAGTTTTGTGTGTGTGTGTGTGTGTGTGTGTGTGTGTGTGTGTGTGTGTGTGTGTGTGTGTTGAAGTGATTGACAATAATATTTTGTATGTTCAGTTGATGACCTCAGAAGACACTATCTCATCTATTAAGGAGAGAACAAAATCAGGGGTTGCTACTACTATTTCATCTACATAATAAGTCTTTGAGGTACATGGTCTAGTTATATATTGCACAATGATTAATTGTAAATATGGATGGGTGTTTTTAAAATTTTCTCTATATTTATAAAAATAGCTAATGCTCAAAATAATTATCTATATAGACTCTTTCAATAATGTCTTTTGGTCCTGCCAAAATGATTAATAGGGGTGGCATGGTACAATTAGATAAATTAATTTGTAATTTTTCATATTATGTTTCAATGATTTAGTTTATGAGATAATTTTAAATTTTTATTTTGTATGTATATATACATTTATAGGGACATATGCCTTCCATAATTAGTAGTTCACTGACTCATAGTAGTGATCCATTTCACACTCTTGTTTGCTAACATGAACCTATCATCAACTATGTTGAGAGCTAGTCTTAAATTAACCATGACTACCAGCTTCTGGTAAGTGTACTTATGATTAATTTTTGTGAGATTTGAAAATTTAACATGTTAATTTTATACTTATCTTGTTACAGCATGTACAATTTATAAAAATATTTGCATATGAACACTTGGATTTATAGGTAAGTTTGCTGCCAAAGAAGACTTGTAGTCAATCTACTTAGAGACCTTCAGTTATGAGCAAGGCATCCAAGGGAGAGGATTTGACAAGCAAGGAAAAGAGAGTGATGAATTTTGATGATTAGGAGATCATGTCTTATGACATTTTTTTTTATGCCTATATGGTTTGATGTATAGTTGTTTGACATGTTGTATATATGCCTATATGGCATTGACCTTAGATATTGTATTATGTTCACATTTTGTATGCATTTATGGATTTTATGGATATAATATATATGCATATATATTGGTCAACAATTAATTTTTAAAACATTGAATTCTATTGAATGTTGTTAAAATGCATGGAAAATTTACATATAATTATGTTAATATATTGTTCAATAATTTATTTTAATTTTGAATATCTTTCAAACTCTTTCACCAACCTTTGTTTACAATTTTCATATTCTATTCTCTTGGATTGGTCTTACAAGACCAATATGTTATAATGTAACTAAAATATAATCATCTAAAAACCTATATAAAACATATACCTCTTATACCTATGATTGTAATGCTGATCCTAAACTCACCTCGCTTAATGCTTTGTCTTTGCTCTTTTCCACTAGGTTCATGGACTTCCTCACTAGTCTTTGTTTTTGTCAGCACTAACACTCTCTTATGCTTCATCAGGATTTTGATATTCACCTCAGTCACCTCTCAAGGTTTAACACAATCTATATTCTCCACTCTCCTCTTGAAATTAATCTTGTCTCACTCTCTTAATGCATCTTCTAGGCTTATCTAGGCCTATTATCATATACATTCTCTATGAACTTAGAGTCACCTCCAATAGCTTCCAACTTTCTACCCTTTCCTCAAACATGCTAACCAACCTTATTGAAGGCCCTAACTCTTCCTTGTGCATATCTTCCACTTTTTCCCAAGTAAGGATATAAGGCCTAATAGGCCTAATTCACATTCTCAAATCTTCTTCTTTCATTTGAGGCCTTGTTTGATGCAGATCATAGGCCCGAAACCTCTTTCTATCACATATCACTATAATAAATAACTTTAATCTTTGATCATCATCTTGTTATATAGGTTATTACCTTCCTTGACACCATTCCTCTCTTGGCATCATTGGGACTAACATCCTTCTCACTCTTCACCATTTTTTATACTCTTTCCATATAGGATCCATGCCACCTTCTACATGCACAAATATGAAATATACACTCTCCTTCCCCATTTAAACTTAACTTTCTTTAATTTAGGTATATAGGCTTGAAATCCTAAAATAGGTTCTTAGGGTTCTTGATCCCCAATCAAGCTTCCTATGATTATTTACCTTGACATTATAACCACTTTCCATATCCACATCCAAATAATATTGAGTTTCTAAAAGAGATTCTTAGATTTATTAAGAGTCACTACCATATATTTAAGGCTTCTAACATTCTCTCAAGACCTCCAATTTGGACTAAAACTCTTAAGAGTACTTGATTTCCTCCCTTACTTGACTGATCAAATGAAGATCTTGTAAACTAATTGTGATCATGTAACATGATATGTCCAAATGATGTAGGATGAACTTCAACGATGATATGTTCACAAGAAACATTCCTTAGTGATGAAGCAACAATAATATTTAAACAAGAATTTTACATTTTATCAAACACTTGAATGTATTCCAAGACTTTATTATTTTCTTATTCTTGATTGTGTTATTACTAAGTTCTACAAATCTAGTTTAGAAAATACATAAGCTTATTTAATTTAGAATTAGTATATGGAAATTACTCTACAATCAAAAGAGACAATCATATAATATTACATACATATCAATACTCTCCCAAGGCATTCCTTTTATTCATACATATCATTCTCATCTATAAGCATGAGCAATTTTTTTGCAAAAGGGTAGAGTTATCTCCATGTTTGATCTTTTCTTACCCTTTCATTAACTCTCTCTAGTCTCCTTGAGTCTCCTCTTATCCTTTCCTCACCCTTTTTCAAATCTCTCACACACATTTCTAACCTTAAATAATGCTAAACATGCAACCACTTACTATTTTTAGCCACTCCAAGTTTTGAGGGCAGTTACATTTGTTTCTTACTCATTTTTTGCTATTTAATATTCAGAAGAAATAAGAAACTAAAGATAATTGGTCAGGGGTTTGTATGTACCCAGATTAAGTTGTGCAACGTATCCAGACGTTGAAGGAGCTCCTCTTTGGCTGTGGAGGAAGACACCTGTAGAGAGAAAGAGACTCAAACAAAAAAATTTTTAGATAGATATATGGTGGACTGCCAAGTGATTGCTCGGTTCCAGAAGCAAAGACTTCCTTGAGGGATGATAGTCCACTTATTGACAAAAAGAGTGATACTAGAAAGAGAAATGATGAAAGACTAAGAAAGAGAAATAGATAACGAGTACCTATATTCTACAGTCGGTCTTCCACAGTCACCGACGTCAATTAGTCTGCCACCATCAGTTTGTCAAAGTTGCCGACGTTAGTTAGGCTGCCGCCGTCAGTTGGTCAATGATGCCATTGTCGATTAGGCTACCGACGTTGGTAGGGGCAATGGGCCTTGGACGGGTCTCAGGGTTATGTCTGTGGTTGAAAGAGGAGTCTAGGAGTTAAAAAGGTCTATGCAGGGTTATAGGGAGACAAATAAGGTCCACAGAGGGACAAAGGTAGAGGATAATTTGTCAAAAAGGGTAAGGATAAGAAGAAGGCTTTTCAGCCTCTCCAAGAAGAAAGCTGGGTCTGGTCTAATAGTATTTAGAAATAGTAAATAGGAACTAATTACTAATGTATTCTAAATTACTGAGATGAGAGGTAGAAGAATACTTAGCTCTTGCTTGATGAAGAACCAGAGGTGTTTGAATGCTCATTCCTATTGTGGCTGATGTCAAAGATCTCATACAATGTTTCCAATCCAATGCCTAGAGTGATTTCTATAGAGTATCCGTATCCTGGAGAGCGTTAGTCAAAGTCTGATGCTTGATGCATGTTGATGTCTCAGAGTCTAAATAGAAGAGAGAGAGAGAGAGTCCAGAGAGGAAATCGATTCATGGATCCAAGAGCCATCGAAGAGGTTAACTCATCATTTGAAGTCAGTTTATGTAATCGACATTGGCAATCCCGTCGGTGTCGACTGATAGTTGACCAATGTCAGCAGGTGGAGAATTGGTAAAAGGGCTTAATAGCCCGTTCTCCATCCACCAAGTGCATAATCTATTGGAGAATAGTCAAAAGGCAGGGTATATATGCACGAGATTTAGTTAGGAGGTTAGGATGGAGTGAGAATAGGTCTTAGGTGACACATAGGGTGAGAAATAGTCTAAGGGTGAGGTGTCCAAGGTGAGGTGTCCATAGTGAGGTGTCTAGGTGATGTTATTAATTTAAAATAATTAGTTTATTTTAAATTAATAAAGGTGTGCAAGGGACCAAGGGGTTGACATAATTTAGGTGTCTACATTTGCCCCTTTTTGTCTTGTTGGTTGTTCTTGATGAACTGTAAGACAAAAATAGGAGTAAGTTGCCCCAGGTATGGGATGAGGTCCTTTCTTTGTCTTGTTGGTTGTTCTGACGAACTGCAAGACAAAAATAAGTGTGGGATGAGGTATTCCCCCTCAAAGCGGGACTCAAGGGAAGGTAACCTGATATCGAGTGTTGATTTGATAGGCAGTGGATGGGTATGGTGAAGTTGGAGTATGAACGCTACAAAAGTTGAGATTGCACGTATACCACTTCACGTGATAGGTAGGTCAAATTATCGCAAGCAAGGTCAAGGAGTGCTAAAATTGAAGTAATCGGTCCCTAGCTTTTAGATATAGCTGATTAGGTTAAACGATCAAAGCTATATCTCTAATGGTCATCGTGTTCCAAGTATCCTGGGATTAGGAAGTGCTCCTGGAAAATGCAAAAATGTCACAAGTAGTGGGGATCAACTTGGGTGTGATCTGATACTTGTGAGGGTCATAATGTGAGGTGCATACAATTTTGCTATCTATTCATGAGGTAGCATAAATGCAATCAAAACCAAGACAGAGTTGTCTCAAAAGTGGTCATGGTCTTGGTCTACAGAGATAGACATGATCTCCAAGGTTCTTGGTCAAGTTGGGTTGAGATATAAGTGATCTCAAGTGTTTGTTGTGGTCGGGGAGATATATGTGATCTCCAATGTGCCCCATGAGAAGTCAAAGGTGACTTCTACAGTGTCAAGGCTGGTTGTTTAGTCAAGATTTTGGACTAGGTTGTTTGGTCATGGTTAAAGGTTAAATGGTTTATCCATCAAGTTGATGAATGAACGTGTGGATGAATGGCCATCATCATTAGGGAGATGAACGGGCAAATGGCTGAGCTAACCCCATAAGACTTTGTGTCAACTTAGTGCTGCCTACATAGCCCTCTATTTAAGGACCTCAAGCCAATGTAGTTCTACAGAAGAGTCAAAATGATTGATAATTATTTTGGTTAGGTTAATGTTGTCAGCATTTCCCATGTGTGTGATGGTACATGCTTGAAATGATGAATGTATGATCATGTTACAACCTTTTCCATATTATGTGATGGTGTATTCTATAACATTGGTTATATGGTTTTTCATCCCTAGCAATTTTCCATATGTGTAATGGTGTATGCCAAAAATGAAATGAGTAGATTGATGTTATAGCCTTTTCCATATTATGTGATGGTGTATTTTGTAACATTGGTTATGGTTTTTCATCCCTAGAAATTTTCCATATTCATGATGGTGTATGCTAAAAATTAAATGAGTATATTTATGCTTCAACAAGTGTCCATATTGGTGATGGTATATGCTTGACATAAATTGTGTTCAGTTTCCATGTGTATTGTTGTCCATAGAAACTAGTGTGAATGGGCTGTCATGTTAGTCATCTGAAAAGGTTTGATTTGGTTTGGTTTGGTTTGGTTGTATGTGACCAAAGTGTATAAGAAGTGAAAGGCGTGTTGCTCTTTCATTGACAAAGACCATAATGATAGCATAGATAAGGCTTGTTGCAAACAAAAGCCCCATTCATGCATTACGTCATGGACCATTAATTTGTGTTAGAGAAGTATTCGAATCACTTGTCATTAAGTGAGCTCAAAAATCCCTTGAGTATGTTGGGGTGATAGGCATGATTATGTGGTATGAGAGGATAGGGTAACCTTTTTTAGCAGGGATAACCTTGCCCCTTTTATAGGTGCCCCTGAGAACGACTATAGGCAAGTCCATGAGTTTATAATTTGTCAGTCATTTTTTTTTGATAGATTGATCAATGCGAGAAGTCCACGTGGGGATGTTGTTGTGTTATGTTGTGGTCATGTTGGGTGCTATGTATGTAGAAAAATTTAGGCATAGCCATCCTTTGAGGGAGTGGTCTATATTATGCTTTGTATGTTTGGATGTCTTTGAATAGTTGTCCTTCAAGGGAGCAGTCTAGTAATTATAGCAATGATGCAGCTGTCCTTCGAGGGAGTAGTCTACATTGATAGTTTATGACCGTTGATTAGGCATCCCAATTGTATGTGTTTGTTTTTGACTGGACTTTTGGTCATGGACTTGACTATAGAAGTTTAAGGGTTTCCCTTTTATTAGGACAAAGAATTCATGCTTGACAAAAGGGTTGACTAATGTTTGTAGGGAAAAAAGGGTTGAAAGGAATATGAATGATGATGACAGGGGTTGCTCAAGGGATGAGCTCAAGTTAAATGTCAAGTGAATGATTACTTGACTAATAGTAAAATGGTTGAAGATGTAAGTCATTAAGGGGCTCAAGTTCTGGCCGGCCTTCGAGAGAAGATAGATGATAAGTCCCTGATCTATGCTTGTGCATCATGATGTAAGGTCTGAGTCAATTAGAAGCAAACTTGCCCCATTTGCTTCTTTCTAAATTGGTCACATGTTGGTCATTGTCTTTAAGGATGAGATCTCTGATTTTGAAATCTCGCTCTTTCAATTTATGGTTGTAGGCATGTTGTGGTCGATGTTGGATGTGAAGTTGATTAGTATGTTATTGGCATTAGATAAGGAGGCCATTAAGACCTTGTTTGTAAAGAAGACCCCCTAGCATGGTGTAACGAGCAATGCTTTTGATAAAATCTTGCCGTCCATTTCTAGAGAGATTAGGAGGCATGACAGAATAAGTTAAGTAGTCAACAAGTCGTTTATACCAAATGTCATGTAGACTAGAGAGGTTAGGAGGAATTTACCTTGGAGATGTTGGTCGAGACATGTCCAAGATAGAAATCTTGGGTTGTGTTGGTTGAGAGGTCTTGACGAATAATGGATATGTCAAAGGTGTAAAAGTCTGGAAATTTCCTTTATCCTTCACAGTTTGGGGCCTGGCGGCCACATTAATAGTGTTGATTTGGAATAAAGGAGTGGAAGGTGGTTGAGGAACCATAGAGTTAGTTAGGAGGTTAGGATGGAGTGAGAATAGGTCTTAGGTGACTCATAGGGTGAGAAATGGTCTAAGGGCAAGGTGTCCAAGGCAAGGTGTCCATGGCGAGGTGTCCACAGTGAGGTGTCTAGGTGATGTTATTAATTTAAAATAATTAGTTTATTTTAAATTAATAAAGGTGTGCAAGGGACCAAGGGGTTGACACGATTTAGGTGTCTACATTTGCCCCTTTTTGTCTTGTTGGTTGTTCTTGATGAACTGCAAGACAAAAATTGGAGTAAGTTGCCCCAGGTATGGGATGAGGTCCTTTCTTTGTCTTGTTGGTTGTTCTGACTTCTAATCAGGTGATTGTGGGTTCGTGTCCCACCGAGTGTGCTAGAATGTTTCTTACTCATTTTTTGCTATTTAATATTCAGAAGAAATAAGAAACTAAAGATAATTGGTCAAGGGTTTGTACATACCCATATTAAGTTGCACACCATATCCAAACATTGAAGGAGCTCCTCTTTGGCTGTGGAGGAAGACACCTGTAGAGAGAAAGAGACTCAAACAAAGAAAATGTTAGATAGATATATGGTGGACTGCCAAGCAATTGCTCAGTGCCAAAAGCAAAGACTTCCTTGAGGGATGATAGTCCACTTATTGACAAAAAGAGTGATACTAGAAAGAGAAATGATGAAAGACTAAGAAAGAGAAATAGATTATGCATACCTGTATTCTACAGTCAGTCTTCCATAGTCACTGACGTCGATTAGTCTACCACTGTCAGTTTGTCAAAGTTATCGATGTTGGTTAGGCTACTGCCATCAATTGGTCAATGATGCCATCATCGGTTAGGCTGTCGATGTCGGTAGGGACAATGGGCCTTGGATGGGTCTCAGGGTTATGTCTGTGGTCGAAAGAGGAGTCTGGGAGTTAAAAAGGTATGTGTAGGGTTGCAGGGAGACAAATAAGGTTCGCAAAGGGACAAAGGTAGAGGATAGGTTGTCAAAAAGGGTAAGGATAAGAAGAAGGCTTTTCAGCCTCTCCAGGAAGAAATCCGAGTCTGGTCTAATAGTATTTAGAAATAGTAAATAGAAACTAATTACTAATGTATTCTAAATTACTAAGATGAGAGGTAGAAGAATACTTAGCTCTTGCTTGATGAAGAACTAGAGGTGTTTGAACGCTCATTCTTGTTGTGGCTGATGTCAAAGATCTCATACAATGTTTCCAATCTAATGCCTAGAGTGATTTCTATAGAGTATCCATAGCCTGGAGAGCATTAGTCAAAGTCTGATGCTTGATGCGTGTTGATGTCTCAAAGTTTGAGCAGAAGAGAGAGAGAGTTCAGAGAGGAAATTGATTCACGAATCCAAGAGCCGTCGAAGAGGTTAACTCATCATTTGAAGTTAGTTTATGTAATCGATGTCAGTGATCTCACTAGCGTAGGTCGACAGTTGACCGATGTCGATGGGTGGAGAATTGGTAAAAGGGCTTAATAGGCCATTCTCCATCCACCAAGTGCATAGTCCATTGGAGAATGGTCAAAAGGTAGGGTATATATGCACGAGAGTTAGTTAGGAGGTTAGGATGGAGTGAGAATAGGTCTTAGGTGACTCATAGGGTGAGAAATAGTCTAAGGGTGAGGTGTCCAAGGTGAGGTGTCCACGGTGAGGTGTCCATAATGAGGTGTCTAGGTGATGTTATAAATTTAAAATAATTAGTTTATTTTAAATTAATAAAGGTGTGCAAGGGACCAAGGGGTTGACACAATTTAGGTTTCTACAACATTATTTGATTCTCTTACATCATTATTGATTACTCATGACCCAAATCTCATGCTTATACTCATTTTAATCTCAAACAAATATTCTCACAAGCTTATAACTCCACTCTTCTACCTTATCCACTTGCTTCCCCTTGTTGGCTTCAAGGACTAGGTCTACAATCTATCACTTGCTCTTGTATCTCCTTGTATATACCTCATTTTATTCCAACTCAACTAAGATCACAACCTTACACCTCTATCCCTTCAATTTTATCACCTTTCTTCCTCATAGGCTCTTAGCCTTACAAGGCCTAATTAGGATCTTATCCTTACAAGGCACTTACATCGTCATGTATACTATCATCATCACAATTAAAAATAATAAAATTTGAATGTGGAATTAAATTATAATTGGGTATACTATCAACATTAAAAATTGGACTTTCACAATTTGGTATAGTATCATTATTCATTTTATCATTATTTGTGACAATCAATTCATTGGGGATAATAGACTTACTTGCGTGAAGCTTTTTCATTTATTGCCTTTGTTTTTATCTCACCACTTCTAATTCATTAAACATTTTGTGCTTTAATTTTTTCTTCTTACTACTATGAAAGTGTTTACCCATGATTGTAGAAAATTTTCAACTATTGAAGGTGGGGACAACAATCTAATTATTCTAAAATAATTAAGAATAGTCCTATGTACTATTTATTAAACCATGTAAGTAAATAATGATTTTGAGGGTGTGGAAAACATTTTAATCATTTGTAATATAACTCAATAGAGTAGGGGACCCATAATGTACAATATGCAATAAATCATGGGAAAATACTCTTCAAGTAAAAAATGACTGTTGGTGTTTTCTTTTTTATTACTACTACAAGAAGTGCATACATGGTAATACTACGTACATAGTATTTAGTGTATAAAAATACACCTTAAAAACTAAACATTATACCTTAATCCCTAAGCCCTATACATCATAGGTCCTATACCCTATACCTTGAACCTTAACCCCTAAACCTTATACCCAAATCCCTATACCCTTTACCCTAAACCTTAAACACTACTCCCTAAATCCTAAGCCTTAGAAACCATAAGTTTCATTAATCATAATCTCTTAAAACCATGAAATAATCATTTGTGAAAGCTAATTAACATCATTTACACTCATAATTGTAAACCCTAAACCTTAAACCTCAAACCCTAATATGTAAACCATAAACCCTAAAACTTATACCTTAAATTTTAGACCCTAAGCCCTAAAACCCATGCCATAAACTCTAAAACATATGTACCCTATACCATAAATCATATACCTTAAAATCTAACCCTAAATCCTAAGCCTTAGGGACCCTAAACTGTAAATGGTAAAATCTTCAAGCTCTAAACCAATCATTTGAGCCCCAATTGACATCATTTAGACTAGGAATTTGGTTATAAGGGCTCAATTTAGCCCAAATCACACCATTAATTGACCCAATTGACTAATTTACTCAATATATGATGACATAGGAATTAATTAAACCCAAAAACACATTATGTGCTCATAAATAGGTTCAAAAAACTCAAATTATCTTTAATTACCTTGGTGATTGAACCTTATACCCTAAATTTCAAACTTTAAGAACTAAAATCTAAGCACTTTAAACCCTAATCCCCAAACCCTATACCTCATACCCAAATATACACCTTAAATCCTAATCCATAAACACTAAGCCCTAGAAACCCTAAACAACAAATTATAAGCTAGATTAAAAGTCTAAAACTAATGATTTATCCCCAATTAACATCTTTTAAAGTAACAATTAGGTTTACAAGGCTCAATTTGGCCCAAATCACATCACTCATTTCCCAAATTGACTAATTAACTCAATTTGTGGTCATCTATGGGATAATTTAGACCAAAATCACATTTTATATTCATATATAGGTTCAAGGTGGTTAAATTAGCCCTAATTGCCTTTGCAATTTGACCAAGAACCCACCCTAAAACATAAACCCTATGCCCTAAAACACATTGTGGTCACAAATAAGTCAATCAAATAAATTGTCCTCAATTACCTTCATGATTGGACTATAAACCGTAAAACCTATCTTGCATATACCTAAAATCTAATCCCTAAACCTTAAACTGTAAACCTTAAACCAAATGATTTAGCCTTACAATTAACATCTTTTACAATAACAATTAAGTTCACAAGGCTCAATTTGGCCTAAATCACATCACTAATTACCCTAATCGACTAATTTACTCAATCTATGGTGACTTGGGGGCCAATTGAGCCTAAAATCACATTTTTTAATCACAAATATGTTTAAAGAGGTTAAATTGTCCCTTATTACCTTTGAAATTAGACCTTATTTATCCTAAAAAATGAACCCTATGCCCAAAAACACATTGTGGTCACAAATAGTTTCAATCAACTCAAATTTTCCTTAATTTCTTTCATGATTGGACCCTAAACCCTAAACCCTATGTCACATATACCTTAAACCATATGCCCTAAACCCTCAAACCTAAATTTTAAACCTTAAAAACCAAATGATTCAACCCCAATTATCATCCTTTATAACAAAAATTAGGTTCACAAGGCTCAAATTGACCCAAATCAAATCATTCATCACTCTAATTGACTAATTTGCTCAATATATGATGACTTGGGGACCAATTGAGCACAAAATCATTTTTTGCAATCACAAATAGGTTTAAAGATCTCAAATTGGCCCAAATTGCCTTTATAATTAGATCAAATGCATCCTGAAACATAAAACCTATGCCCAAAAAACACATTGTGGTCACAAAACTAGGTTTAATCAGTTCTATTTGTCCTCAGTTACCTTTGTGATTGGACTCTAAACACTAAACCCTATCTCATATTTCCCTCAATTGTCATTGCATTAATTCTATGTGCATGGCAATTTTTCATACATGATATTACCACATACATGATTCTTTAGCTGTCCATTTCAAACACACTTATTAAGTCTTGAGAATGGCTTGGATTCTTGAGCCTTAGGCATGGACCTGTAACACACATAGTGAAATGCATTTTTTATACCGACAATAAAAAATGCAACATCATCCATGCTAGACACTATCCATTTGAGCATTTTTTCCTTGAAATAGAAATGTAACATCGACTAAGTCTCTTATTTCTATGTATATGATTTTTTTTTGATTCCTTTAAGGTTGTTATTTAAATATTGATTGACCAAGTATGTTTTTTTAGTGTTATATGCCATGATTATTAATGTTCATCTTTGTTTATGTATCTTTTCATTCATTTATCCAAACCAAAAAAAAGAATATTGTTATAAACTAGACCTAATTCTATACACATTACAAAAAGAAAAATCTAATTTTTTATATTTTTTGATGTAGTTAGGGTCTGCGTATGGTTGGCTATACATTTTTATCATATTTCAAGGTATACTAACTTGTGAAAATAGTAAAAATAAATATTCATTAATTAATTTAAATATATATATATATATATATATATATATATATATATATATATATATATATATATATATATATATATATATATATATATATATATATGTTGAGAACCATATGATCTTATCTAGCTTTCTACCAAGTGGTTTAAACAAAAAGCAAATGATGCTAAAAAAATGGTGGGGTGCACAGACAACTACCTAGTATAATTTTTCTAAAAAACAATATCACTTCTTCAATTTTCTAATGTTTTACCTAGTTATACTTAACCATTTGAGAAAAACATTAGTAATTTAGAAACTACACGCAAAATTCTACAATTGATATTCCTATACCATCTTTAAATTATGAGTGTATATATCTCAAAAAATCTATACAAGTCAAGGTTTTATGTATTTCAATAAATACATGTGCACTTAAGACCCACTTTTGGCCCCCTAATCTCATGAACTTACCCAATTTCAAAAGATGGATGTAATGGTAAGTGATATTTCAGAAAAAAGGGTTATTTTACATTTTATTGGTGTAATTTTTTAGCCCTTTATAGGTTTTGTCAAGGATTTTGCATTAGTCCCCTTACAAGATGTTATAAGAAGAGCTTTAACTCTTGAACCATTGATAGAGAAGATAAAAATATATTATCCTTCCAAACATTTTTATCCTAGTAATAATAAAGGAAATTTATATAAGGGGAACTTCCTACTCCTATTCAAAAACCCATGCCTCCCTTTAATGCAAAAATGATGGATGAGGATACAAGGAATACACTATGAGGGAAGAAGATTTGTTTCACATTTAAAGATTTGTGTGGACTGGGACATATATGCCTGGGTAAAGGTAAAGTACACTATATTGAAGTGGTGTAAGATGATGAATAAGGTTTAAAAGAAGAAGAAACCTTGGAAGAAGTGGAAAACCCAAAAATAGAAGAGGAGGGAAATTAAATTATAGGTGGAGGTACTCTAGTAGCCATGTTAGGAGCATCAAAATATCATCCATTTTCGAATTCATGGAGTTATCAATGGAGAAAGAGTGAAAAAACTCATTGATAGTGGAACTACTCACAAATTCATTAAATAAGGATTGGTGGTAAAAAGAGGGTTATAGATGGAATATTTTGAAGGATTCAATGTTTTGGTTTTATATGGATTCATAATGCCATGTAACAAAGTGATCAAGCAACTCAATGTTATTTTGGGAGACTATAAGGTATGTGATGAATTTTATGTGGTGAGTTTGAGTAGAACATATATGGTCTTAGGAGTGAAATGACTATATTATTTAGAGTATTTTCACTAGAATTACCAGATTATGGATTTCAAGTTTAATTATAATGGGATGGAGATATTTTTCAAGGGCTTGTCCAATTGATCACCATAAATGGTCATGACAGAAATAATGGAGAGGATTATTCTAAGAGGCCAAGTAGCACGGGTAGAAAATTATATGATAAATTTATTTGATTCATCTAAAGGTAATTCTAATTCTTATCATGTTGATATCAAAAAAATATTACATTCAAAAAGTAAAGTTTTCAATGATTTACCATATGGTTTACCCCCAAATAGAGGTTACCAATAGGTAATAAAATTAAAACTAGGTGCAACACTAGTTATAACAACTCCATACTACCACCCAAGGGGGTTTAAAGAATAAATTCAAAATAGCATTATAAAATAGGTCTATTATATTTATGATAAAAAATGTTAGCCATAATGCACACATTGGAAAAATTCAAATAGTATTCCTAAGCCTTATAAACCCTATGTTTCATTAATCATAAGCTCTTAAAACCATGAACAAATCATTTGAGAGAGCCAATTAACATCATTTATACTCATAATTATAAACCCTAAACCCTAAACCTCAAACCCTAATATGTAAACCATAAACCCTAAAACTTATACCCTAAATTGTAGACCCTAAGCCTTAAAACTCATGCCATAAACCCTAAAACCTATGTACCCTATACCATAAACCATATACCTTAAAATCTAACCCTAAATCCTAAGCCCTAGGGACCCTAAACCGTAAATGGTAAAATCTTCAAGCTTTAAACCAATCATTTGAGCCCCAATTAACATCATTTAGACTAAGAATTTGGTTATAAGGGTTCAATTTAGCCCAAATCACACCATTAATTACCCTAATTAGCTAATTTTCTCAATATATGATGACATAGGCATTAATCAAACCCAAAAACACATTATGTGCTCATAAATAGGTTCAAACAACTCAAATTATCCTTAATTACTTTCATGATTGAACCTTATACCCTAAATTGCAAACTTTAAGCCCTGAACTCTAAGCACTTTACACCTTAATCCCCAAACCCTATACCTCATACCCAAATGTACACCTTAAATCCTAAAACATAAACACTAAGCTCTAGAAAACCTAAACAACAAATTATAAACTAGATTAAAACTCTAAAACAAATGATTTAACCCCAATTAACATCTTTTAAAGAAACAATTAGGTTCACAAGGCTCAATTTGGCCCAAATCACATCACTCATTGCCCCAATTGACTACTTGACTCAATATGTGGTGATCTAGGGGATAATTTAGATGAAAGTCACATTTTATATTCATAAAAAGGTTTAAGGAGGTTAAATTGGCCCCAATTGAATTTGTGATTTGATGAAAAACTCACCCTAAAACATATACCCTATGCCCAAAAACACATTGTGGTCACAAGTAAGTCAATCAACTAAATTATCCTCAATTAACTTCATGATTTTACTATAAACCATAAACCCTATATTACATATACCTAAAAATTTAATCCTTAAACCCTAAATTGTAAACCTTAAACCAAATGATTTAGCCTTGCAATTAACATCCTTTACAATAACAATTAAGTTCACAAGGCTCAATTTGGCCTAAATCGCATCACTATTGCCCCAATTGACTAATTTACCCAATCTATGGTGACTTGGGGGCCAATTGAGCTCAAAATCACATTTTTTAATCATAAATATGTTCAAGGAGCTTAAATTGTCTCTTATCACCTTTGAATTTAGATCGTATTCATCCTTAAAAATATATCCTATTCCCAAAAACACATTATAGTCACAAATAGTTTCAATCATCTTAAATTTTCCTTAATTTCCTTCATGATTGGACCCTAATCCCTAAACCCTATGTCGCATATACCTTAAACCATATGACCTAAAACCTTAAGTCTAAATTTTAGACCCTAAAAACCAAATGATTCAACCTAAATTAACTTCCTTTACAATAACAATTAGGTTCAAAAGGCTCAAATTTACCCTAATCACATCATTCATCACTCCAATTGACTAATTTGCTCAATATGTGATGACTTGAGGGCCAATTGAGCCCAAAATCATATTTTTCAGTCACAAATAGGTTTAAAGAGCTTAAATTATCCCAAATTGCCTTTATAATTAGACCTAATGCGTCCTAAAACATAAAACCTATGCCCAAAAACACATTGTGGTCACAAATCTAGGTTTAATCATTTTAATTTGTCTTTAGTTACCTTTGTTATTAGACTCTAAATCCTATCTCATATTACCCTCAATTTCCTTTGCATTAATTTTGTGTACATGATAATTTTACATACACGATATTACCACATACATGATTCTTTAGCTTGCCATTTCAAACACACTCATTAAGTCTCGAGAATGGCTTGCATTCCTAAGCCTCAAGCATGGACTTATAACACACATTTTTGAATGCATGTTTTATACCAATAATAAAAAATGCATCTTCACCCATGCTAGACACTATCCATTTTGGCAAATTTTTCCTTGAAAATAGAACTGTAAGATTGACTAAATCTCTTCTTTCTATGTATATGATTTTTTTAATATTTTAATTGCTTTAAGGTTATTATTTAAATATTTATTGACCAAGTATGTTTTTGTAGTGCTATATGCCATGATTATTCATGTTCATCTTTGTTTATGTATCTTTTGATTCGTTGATCCAAACCAAAAAAAAGAATATTATTGTAAATTAGACCTAATTCTATACACATTACAAAAAGAAAAATCTAATTTTTGATTATTTTGAGGTAGTTAGGGGGTTTGTATGGTTGGCTATACATTTTTATCATATTTCAGGGTATACTGACTTGTGAAATTAGTAAAAATAAATATTCATTTATTAATTTAAAAAAATATATGTTGAGAACCATATGATCTTATCTATCTTTCTACCAAGTGGTTTAAATAAAAATCAAATGATGCTCAAAAAATGGTGGGGTGCACAGACAACTACCTCAAATAATTTTTCTAAAAAAGAATACCACTTCTTTAATTTTTTAATGTTTGATCTAGTTATACTTAACCATTTCATAAAAACATTGGTAGTTTAGAAACTACACTCAAAATTCTACAATTGATATTCCTATACCATCTTTAAATTATGAGTGTATATATCTCAAAAAATCTGTACCAGTCAAGGTTTTATGTTTTTCAAGATATATATGTCCACTTAAGACCTCCTTTTGGCCCCCAAATTCCATGCACTTACCTAATTTCAAAATATGGATGTAATGGTAAGTGATATTTCAGAAAAAAGGATTATTTTCATTTTTATTGATGCAGTTTTTGAGCCGTTTGTAGGTTTTGTCAAAGCTTTTGCACTAGTCCCCTTACAAGATGCTATAAGAAGAGCTTGAACTCTTGAACCATCGGTAGAAAAGATAAAAATATATTATCCTTCCAAACATTTTTATCCTAGTAATAATAAAGGAAATTTATATAAGGGGAACTTCTTACACCTATTCAAAAACCCATGCCTCCCTTTAACACAAAAATGATGGATGAGGATACCAGGAATGCACTATGAGGGAAGAAGATTTGTTTCACATGTAAAGATTTGTGGTGATTAGGTCATAGATGCATGGGTAAAGGTAAAGTACAATATATTGAAGTGGTGTAAGATGATGAATAAGGTTTAAAAGAAGAAGAAACCTTGGAAGAAGTGGAAAACCCAAAAATAGAAGAGGAGGGAAATCAAATTATAGGTGGAGATACTCTAGTAGCCATGTCAAGAGCACCAAAATATCATCCATTTTTGAGTTCATAAAGTTATCAATGGAGAAAGAATGACAAAACTCATTGATAGTGGAACTACTCACAAATTCATTAAATAAGGATTGGTGGTAAAAAGAGGGTTATAGATGGAAGATTTTGAAGGATTAAATGTTGTTGTTGTAGATGGATTCACAATTCCATGTAAAAAAGTGATGAAGCAACTCAATGTTATTGTGGGAGACTATAAGATATGTGGTGAGTTTGAGTGGAAAATATATGGTCTTAGTATTGAAATGACTATATTATTTGGAGTATTTTCACTATAATTACCATACTATGGAGTTCAAGTTTAATTCTAATGGGAAGGAGATATTTTTTAGGGGCTTGTCCAATGGATCACCATAAATGGTCATCACCTAAATAATGGAGAGGATTATTATAAGAGGCCAAGTAGCATGGGTAGAAAATTATATGATAAATTTATTTGAATTATCTAAAGGTAATTCTAATTCTTATCATTTTAATATCAGAAAAATATTACATTTAAATAGTAAAATTTTCAATGATTCACCATATGGTTTACCCCCAAATAGAGGTTAACAATAGGTAATAGAATTAAAACTAGGTGCAACACTAGTTATAACAACTCCATACTACCACCCAATGGGGTTTAAAGAATAAATTTAAAATACCATTAGAGAATAGGTCTATTATATTTATGATAAGGAAATGTTAGACATAATGCACACATTGGAAAAATTCAAATAGTATTCCTAAGCCTTAGAAACCCTAAGTTTCATTAATCATAAGCTCTTAAAAACATGAACCAATCATTTGAGAAAGCCAATTAACATCATTTATACTCATAATTGTAAACCCTAAACCTCAAACCCTAATATGTAAACCATAAACCCTAAAACTTATACCCTAAATTTTAGACCCTAAGCCCTAAAAGCCATGCCATAAACCCTAAAACCTATGTACCCTATACCATAAAGCATATACCTTAAACTCTAACCCTAAATCCTAAGCCCTAGGGACCCTAAACTATAAATGGTAAAATCTTCAAGGTCTAAATGAATCATTTGAGCCCTAATTAACATCATTTAGACTAAGAATTTGGTTATAAGGGCTCAATTTAGCCCAAATCACACCATTAATTGCCCCAATTGACTAATTTGCTCAATATATGATGACATAGGTATTAATCAAACCCAAAAACACATTATTTGCTCATAAATAGGTTTAAACAACTCAAATTATCCTTAATTACCTTCATGATTGAACCTTATACCATAAATTACAAACTTCAAGCCCTAAACTCTAAGCACTTTAAACCTTAATCCCCAAAACCTATACCTCATACCCAAATGTACACCTTAAATCCTAATCCATAAACACTAAGCCCTATAAACACTAAACAACAAATTATAAACTAGATTAAAAATCTAGAACAAATGATTTAACCCCAATTAACATCTTTTAAAGTAATAATTAGGTTCACAAGGCTCAATTTAGCCCAAATCACATCACTCATGACCCCAATTGACTACTTGACTCAATATGTGGTGATCTAGGGGATAATTTAGATGAAAGTCACATTTTATATTCATAAATAGGTTTAAGGAGGTTAAATTGGCCCCAATTGAATTTGTGATTTGATGAAAAAATGACCCTAAAACATATACCCTATACCCAAAAACACATTGTGGTCACAAATAAGTCAATCAACTAAATTATCCTCAATTACCTTCATGATTTGACTATAAACCCTAAACCCTATCTTACATATACCTAAAAATTTAATCCTTAAACCCTAAATTGTAAACCTTAAATCAAATGATTTAGCCTTGCAATTAACATCCTTTACAATAACAATTAAGTTCACAAGGCTCAATTTGGCCTAAATCACATCACTAATTTCCCTAATTGACTAATTTACTTAATCTATGGTGACTTGGGGGCCAATTGAGCCCAAAATCAAAATTTTTAATCACAAATATGTTCAAAGAGATTAAATTTTCCCTTATTGCCTTTGAAATTAGACCTTATTCATCTTAAAAAATAAACCCTATGCCCAAAAACACATTGTGGTCACAAATATTTTCAATCAACTCAAATTTTCCTGAATTCCCTTAATGATTGGACCTTAAACCCTATGTCGCATATACCTTAACCATATGCCATAAACCCTCAAACCTAAATTTTTAACCCTAAAAACCTAATGATTCAACCCAAATTAACATCCTTTACAATAACAATTAGGTTCACAAGGCTCAAATTAACCCAAATCACATCATTCGTTACTCTAATTGACTAATTTGCTCAATATGTGATGACTTGGGGGCCAATTGAGCCCAAAATCATATCTTATAGTCACAAATAGATTTAAAGATCTCAAATTGGCTCAAATTGCCTTTATAATTAGACCTAATGCATCCTAAAACATAAAATCTATGCCCAAAAACACATTGTGGTCACAAATCTAGGTTTAATCATTTTAATTTGTCCTTAGTTACCTTTTTTATTGGACTCTAAATCCCATCTCATATTAACCCCAATTGACTTTGCATTAATTTTGTGTACATGATAATTTTACATACATGATATTACCACATACATGATTCTTTAGCTTTCCATTTCAAACACACTCATTAAGTCTCGAGAAAGGCTTGGATTCCTAAGCCTCAGGCATGGACCTATAACACACATAGTCAAATGCATGTTTTATACTAATAATTAAAAAATGTAACTTCACCCATGCTAGACACTATCCATTTTAGTAATTTTTTACTTGAAAATAGAACTGTAACATCGACTAAGTCTCTTATTTATATATATATGTTTTTTTATCTTTTGATTTCTTTAAGGTTATTTTTTAAATATTTATTGACCAAGTATGTTTTTGTAGTGTTATATGCCATGATTGTTAATGTTCATCTTTGTTTATGTATCTTTTGATTCATTGATTCAAACCAGAAAAAAGAATATTGTGGTAAACTAGATCTAATTCTATACACATTACAAAAAGAAAAATCTAATTTTTTTATATTTTTGAGGTAGTTAGGGGGTGCATACAGTCAGCTATACATTTTTATCATATTCTAGGGTATACTGACTTATGAAATTAGTAAGAATAAATATTATTTAATTTATTTAAAAAAAATATATGTTGAGAAATATATGATCTTATATATCTTTCTACCAAGTGGTTTAAACAAAAAGCAAATGATGCTAAAAAATTGGTGGGGTGCACAGACAACTACCTAGTATAATTTTTCTAAAAAATAATATCACTTCTTCAATTTTATAATGTTTGACCTAGTTATAATTAACCATTTCAAAAAAAACATTAGTAGTTTAGAAAAGACACTCAAAATTCTACAATTGATATTCCTATACTATCTTTAAATTATGACTGTATATATCTCAACAAATCCATACAAGTCAAGGTTTTGTGTTTTTTATGAAATACATGTGCACTTAAGACCCCATTTTGGCCCCCCAATTGCATGCACTTACCCAATTTAAAAATATGGATGTAATGGTAAGTGATATTTCAGAAAAAATGTTATTTTCATTTTTATTGATGGACTTTTTGAGCTCTTTATAGGTTTTGTCAAGGCTTTTTCACTAGTCCCCTTACAAGATGTTATAAGAAGAGCTTTAACTCTTGAACCATTGATAGAAAAGATAAAATTAGATTATCCTTCCAAACATTTTTATCCTAGTAATAATAAAAGAAATTTATATAAGGGGAACTTCCTACTCCTATTCAAAAACCCATGCCTCCCTTTAACTTAAAAATGATAGATGAGGATACTAGGAATGCACTATGAAGGAAGAAGATTTGTTTCACATGTAAATATTTGTGGGGATTGGGTCATAGATGCTTGGGTAAAGGTAAAGTACACTATATTGAAATGGTGTAAGATGATGAATAAGGTTTAAAAGAAGAAGAAACCTTGGAAGAAGTGGAAAACCCAAAAATAGAAGAGGAGGGAAATGAAATTATAGGTGGAGGTACTCTAGTAGCCATGTCAAAAGCACCAAACTATCATCCATTTTTGAGTTCATGGAGTTATTAATGGAGAAAGAATGACAAAAATCATTGATAGTGGAACTACTCACAAATTCATTGAATAAGGATTGTTGGTAAAAAGAGGGTTATAGATAGAAGATTTTGAAGGATTCAATGTTGTTGTTGTAGATGGATTCACAATTCCATGTAACAAAATGATCAAGAAACTCAATGTTATTGTGGGAGACTATAAGGTATGGGATGAATTTTGTGTGGTGAGTTTGAGTGGAACATATATGGTCTTAGGAGTGAAATGACTACATTATTTGGAGTATATTCACTAGAATTACTAGACTATGGAATTCAAGTTTAATTCTAATGGGAAGGAGATATTTTTCAGGGGCTTGTCTAATGGATCACCATAAATGGTCATAACAAAAATAATGGAAAGGATTATTCTAAGAGGCCAAGTAGCATGGGTAGAAGATTATATGATAAATTTATTTGATTCATCTAAAGGTAATTATATTTCTGATCATGTTGATATCAAAAAATATTACATTCAAATAGTAAATTTTTTAATGATTTTCCATATGGTTTACCCCCAGATAGAGGTTACCAATAGGTAATAGAATTAAAACTAGGTGCAACACTAGTTATAACAACTCCATACTACCACCCAAGGGGGTTTAAAGAATAAATTTAAAATACCATTATAAAATAGGTCTATTATATTTATGATAAGGAAATGTTAAACATAATGCACACATTGGAAAAATTCAAATAGTATTTGGCACATGGTAAGTTTGTTTTTAGAACCAACCATAAAGTTTGAAATTCTTTTTGAGGTAAAAATATTTGACTGATAGACAAAAAAATGGGTGAGTAAGCTACAATCCTATAATTTTAATATATAATATAATAATGGGAAGGAAAATATTGTACATTATGCACTCTCTAATAAATATACCTTGTATTATATTTCCTTTATTTTTATTGATTGAAAGGCCATTATTATGATGGAATATGAAAATAATGCTCTTACTATTAAAATTGTTGAGGTATTGGTAAATGATGATAGGTATAAAATATGTGATGAGTTTATTTTGTATGATAATAGAATACTTTTATTACTTGATTCTACAATGAAAGAAAAACATTTAAGATCAATGCATGATGTGCCAGTAGCAGGACACCTGGGGTACTACAAGACATTTAAGCAAGTTTGGGATATATTAACTTGAAAGGGCCTAAAGAATTATTTTCTCAAGAATGTTATGGAGTGTAGCATTTTTAAATAGAAAAAAGGTTAAAAAATATTTAAAATAGGATTAATTCAACCTTTACCCAATCCTAGTAAAAAATTGGAGAGCATATCAATGGAATTTATCACAGGTTTGCCCACGGTAAATGGTAAATATTGCATGTATGTAATCATGAAAAAATAGACTAAGTTTTCACACTTATTTATTATATCATCAGAATTTAAATCCCCTCAATTGGATAAGTTAATTTTTAAATAAGATTTTAGATTACATGGACTACCACACAATATTGTTAGTGATAGGGATGTTTCTAGTAGTAGTTATTTAAATTGCCAAGTAGTGAACTCATTCCTAGCACTAACTAACACCCTAAAAATGATGGCCAAAGAGAATTAGAAAACAAATGGGTATATGTTTACTTTAGTAATTATGCATCAAGTTAACAATTTGCATGGGTGTAATAGCTGCATTTGGGAGAATTTTGCTACAAAATAACACTTACAATATGTCCATTGGTATGTCCCCATTCAATATTTATATGGATATGATGCAATAACATTTATTTATTTGGTTTATACATATAATATAGTTCCAAAATCAATTTATTTCATTAAACATCACTATGAAGTATTGAAAAACCTCTAGGATCATATGCAGAAAGCACAAAATCAGCACAAGTATTGTGTTGACAAAGACCACATAGAGAGATATTTTGAGGTAGATGAGATGGTATATATAAGGTTGTATCCATATAGGAAATAATCCATCACAATAATTGGAGTAGAGAAATTCAAGCCCAAATTATATGTATCTTATAAAATTGTAAGGGAAGTTGGTAAGGTAGCCTATGAACTAGAACTTCCTGAAAATAGTAAAATTCATAATGTTTTCCATGCCTCTTGTCTAAAGAAAGCTTTGGGGTAGTAGATTACACCCTTCATAGGTTTACCACCTTTGGATTATGAGGGGTAATTGATCCTAATTATTTAAGAGGTGACATATACTAGGGTTGAGATATTGAGGAAAAGAGATATCATTGAATATTTGGTTCGTTGGAAGAGCTTGCCAATTGAGGATGCCACTTAGGAATGTCCATAGAATTTAAATCATCTAAGTTTGAATTATTTGAGGAAAATAAATTTTGAGGAGGGAGGAATTTTTATTTACCATTTATAATTAATTTACATTTTATAATTAATTAATCCAATTTTTAATTACATTTAAATAAGGTAAATAAAATTGGAAAAAATATTTCATAAATGATTTATTTGAAATTGGCAAGTTTGAAAAGATGACAGGGGATAAAGATAAGTAATAATACTTTATTTTCCAAAGTTGGGCATGGTGTTTTTAAAGATAAGGATAATGATAATGATGAGTTTTTAAAATAAATTAATAAATTATTTTTACATTTTTATCCTCAAGAAAAGTTGGCAAATTTGGGAAATTCTTGGAATAGGACAAAAGGAGGAAAAGCAATATTAAAGCAAATTATGGGAAATTGAAAAAGATGATAACTAATTGATTTTCGTAATTTGTTTTTCATATTTATAAAGCAAGGATTTTTATTTTAGTGCTCTTTTTGGGCCCTCTTGGTTATTTATATGCCATAATTTCATCATGGGGGATCTTTTACCAAACTAATTAATTTCTCTTATTGAACAATGTTCATCAAACCATCTTGGAACAAAAAATCTTAGATGTTGGATGTATTTGTATGGAAACCCATTGATCTCAAGGATTTTAGGATCAAACCCCTATTATGAAAAGATAGAATTTCACATGGGAATTGTAACAAAGCTTTAAGGAGTGCAGATTCAGCCAGTATTCAATATTTTATATAGGTAGTTAATGTGAGTAAAGGTTATATAAGTATTTTTAGATTTGTGGATTTGTTATAGTATATAGTAATTGTATTGTAAGGTCATTTTTAGGTTATTTTATTATTCTCTATTAATGTATAATCAACCTATAAATGTTGTGAATTTATGTTTTATTTTGAGCAGTGTTTGTAGTGTATTTGTATAGTTCTTGCAAGGGTTTTGCCTAAACCTTCTATTTTGATCCATAACTATTGTGGAGTGATTATTATATTTATTTTAATTTTTTTAGACTCATTATTATGAAATATAAGTTTATATATGTGTTGGTTTTGAGTTACTTTGTTATTCGATAAAAAAATTAAAATTTGGGTTTCATTAGCTAGTGTAGAGAAGGGCGTGAATTTTACAAACAATATTATCAATATAAAATTAATTTAAGATCTGATATGTCTATACTAAATTTATTAAGGGAAAATTACAATATATTTATTATTTAATATTTAAGATCTTGATTAAATATCATTATTTTCATGTGATTTTATAGTGTTGTCTTTTTTCTTGGGGGATTGTTGCATGACCAAATTGATGGTTGGGGGTGGTAAGGACATATATATAGGGCTCATTTTAGACATTTCCCTTTCATTCATAAATTAAAAAATAAAAAAAATGAAAACTTGACGATTTTCTTTAGTTGGAGTTGAGATGATGCTTTGATGTTATTTCATTTATAATTGACCAAAATTACTAAATTTTTATCGAGTAATATGATATATTATATTAATGAATAATAAATTGCATATTAGGTTGAATCCTAGACTTAGTGGTATGCCATGTGGTGGATTTAAAAGATGATTAGTTTATTTGATACCAACATGTATACATGTAACAAAAACCTTGTTCTTTGGATGAATCTTGATTACACAAGATAGACTGGTACTACTATAGTTTTTGGTTTTGTATAAATATTTAGTTCATTAAAAAATGGATTATTGAGTTGTAAGTTGATAGCTTTTTTTGAATGCATGAATTTCATTCATGTCATACTTGTTTTTTTATATCTTCATAATATAGATATGATACTTGCATACATATAAGGGTATCTTAACCATGTATGTCCTCATCGTATTTGTCAACTTAGAGGTATGACTATAATTTTTGAATATGAATAAATTATTATATCAAAGACATCAATCTATGCATTTTTATAGAGGTAAATGTTCAAATTTTAGTCCCATGCAAGGCTGCATTTTGAGTAGTTAGGGTTAGTTAAGACTATGTTTTCTACTTTGACTATGCATGTTTTTGGCTTATGAATGGAATTTTTTTTGGAAAATATTATATGGTAGTAGTTATGTACTATTTTGATTAATTTAATGATATGAATGAACCCCAAGTAATTATAATTTTGTTAGGGATATCTTGACCCTTGTTTTTCCTTAATTTTACAAATTCATATTTCATGATTGTTGTTGACTATGAGTTAATTTTTAAAGTTGATAATATGAATTAATTATCTTATTTAGAATAAAAAACTCATCTATTTTTAGGCTTGAATTTACTATTTGAATTATAATAATAGCCTAATGAAGGAAGTGGTAAATAATACTATGTTTTGTCTCATTAAGAACTCTTACCTTCTAAGATTGAATATGTTAGTTAATAGCAATGCTACTTTTAAAAATATATATTTTCCTAATTTAATTTATATGACTACAACTCTTGTTCATTCAAATACTACAATAATTTAAAAAATTAAATGAACTTTCTCAAATGTTCTATTGTATGCATTTAACCTTGTCTTGTAGGTATAGCACAAAAGTGTGAGTTATGTCCTAAGTGGTGGTTGAATTAGGACATGAATTATCTATATTTACTTCCATCTTTTAGGATATGATGAGAGCAAATTATTTGGGTGATATGATTCTATCAGGTGCACCATAAATTAAACAACTAAATAGGCTTGCCATGGTATAAACAAATGATCCTAGGCATTTAAGATATACCATGAGGTATGGGGAAACTAAACTCCATATTTAGTGTTGTAAAATGGCTTGAATACTGGTGAAGTAACACTAACACCATGGTGTCCATAAAATATATCACTACTTAGCTTGTAATGACAATCACTAAATAGTTATAAAATTTTTAGAACATAGTTTCTAAAAATAAGCAATAAGAAAATAGAAAATAACATTAAAAAATTTTTGTATAAAAAGGTCAATAAATTTCATCCTAAGGTCAAAGAGAAAATTTTCAATGTCAAATTTATATTTGAGGTTATAATATAATTTATTAAATGTCTAATTAAGATTCAAGATTGAAGAATATTGACTTGTGATGTTGGATTTATATCCAAGGTTTACTTTATTTATTTCATTATCAATAATTTTCCAACACTTTTCTAAAATCCTAGGACAAAAATCAAGAAAACAAAAAAAAAATGAGTTGAATTAAAATTTATGGGTTCACGATAATGTTTATATGTTTCAATTTGATATAACAATAAAATCTTAAAAAAATCTTAAATGATTGAATATTGATTTAGATTATAGAATACACAAAATGTAAATGTGAAATAAAATAAAATATATAAGTTGAAATGAGATATGGTTATGTCCTAGTTTAATTTGAATTTTTTTTCCAAGCTTCTGTAATTACTAGAGAAAGTTGACTAATAAATTGTGAGAGCTAATTTACATGCTGAATACCTACACTCATAAAAACTTAGTTCTTGCACAATTTATCAAATTGATATAAAATACAAGGGGGAATTAGGTGAGGGGAATAGTTGAGCTATCATTAAAAAACATTATGTAATTAAGTGTTGCTTGCATATCCCAAAAGGGCCTCAGAGTGATGTAGTTTTCACTCCTAGAGTGAGTGTGTGATTATCTATATTTGATGTATGAATGCAAAGAGATAGATTGACTTCAATGTATAACGACTTCCCTTGACCTAAAATAAAGAAAATTCAAGCTTGGACTATGACTATTAGAATGAATTATTACTTTAATTAGAAGTATTAGTATTATTTTACTCAATGTGCACTTGAATTTCTAAGTTATTATTAGTTGATGCTTCAACAGGGATTTATGTGCATAAATAGAGGCATATTTTAGCTAAATAACCTTGATAAATGCATGAAAATGGTAATATAAAATGTATGAAATTTTAAAATCTTCCATTATAGTGCATGGGATAAGACCACACTAGTAGATAAGGTTACACTTTAGCCTTGTCTACCTAGTGCATTATTATCCAAAAAGGATAGATATTGTTGAGACTTGACTAATAGGGATGTATAAGTAGAAAAAGGATGCCTAAATAATGTTTTCAATTTTTGAAAGACACTAATTATAATATTGAATATTATCATAGATATTATAAAGTTAACATAATGGTGAATAGGCCAAGTTAGTTAAAGATTTCAAGATTAAACATTGTTAATCACTTAATGATTAATTTTTAGTGTTTATAATTGGAATATCACCTAGTCTATGAAATATATTTTAAGATTATATTTTTGTCTACATCCATATGTTCTTCATCATCCTCATCATTTCTATCACCTTTTATTTTTCATCTTTCCTCTTCAATGTTACTCTAGTTGTCCTTTTAAACAAATCTTCTCTCTATATGTATTCCTCGATAGAATCTAGTTGTCACTACAAGAAAATCACTACTTCATGGAGATACTCAAGTCTTATAGACATGCCAATTATTATTTCACATCTACCATCAACTATCTTAGATTGCATGTTTTTACCTTCTTGATGTATCCTCTCTTTAGGTACAAATTTATTCATAGACTCAACCTACCTTAGTACCAACATAGTGTATTCATAGTTAGGCATCGTAATTAAATTAAAAATTTCAACTTAAAACCAAGTGATACTCTCACTCTACCCATTTATCAATATAAATATCACATAGATTATTATAAGAATAACAATCTTTTTATTTAATTTTAAATGACACAAATTTACACACCACACACACACACACTAACACCTAAACACACACACATGCACATATATACATATGACCAATTAAAAATACATGTTTCCTTTATACGTGACTTACATAAATGCCTTTAGCTTCCATTAGGTAGATCCTCCCTTTTTATGGATTGGCATAAACAACATTATCAACCTTTCTTCCTTTGCATTTATGGACATGCCATTTTATATATCTATTTAATATATTTGAAGTGAGTTGTATTCATAATTTTTCATTATATATTCTTCACCCATGCATCTAACATTAGCTCCATTTAATTTTGGAAAACTCTTGAGTTGACAAGATAATGAAATATTTATAGGCTAATATAAAATAACACCACCTACATATAAATGACTTGTCAAGATCAATCATGTATTAACTACTAATATTTTGCATATCTTATTGAATTTTATCTTACATGTATTGGGATAGAGTCTACGTAATCTTATCTTAGGTATTTTAGACTAAGTCAAGAGGTTTAAAATATGTCAAGAATTATCATTTTCAATTCATTTTGACTAAATTTATGTATCTACAGTTAGATAGTATAGTCATAGACCTATGAATCTATAGGTTGAGTGGTCAAATAGATATGAAGATCCACATGTAATGAGTGTTAGATATAAGGTTGATGGGAAAATCAATTGGACATGTCCCAATGGATTTTATTCCCTTAGGATTCATAAACAAGACAATGGGTCTCCAATCAATGCAAACTTTTACAACCAAGGCCTCTACTTGGTATTCACCAAAATTTTAATTCTTACAAACTTTGAATACACCTTAGAGATTGAAAACCTTCTACCCCCATTAATTGATGATGAATTTGAAATTATGTACTAGATTTAAATTCAAAAAAATTCTTTATAGACCTGTTGTGGCCTTTTCAAATCCAAAAAAAATAGCCCAGTTTGTGAAATTTTGGTATTCATGTGATGAATTTTAGAGGAAAATATTTCAGGGTGAGTAAATTAATGACCATGTTCTCTACTACTAGTGTTAGGCTAGGAATGGAGTATAAAAATTAAGCAATGAAATTTGGTGCAAACCACATTTGTTTTCATCCAATAAATGAGAAGGATGTTTACATATAAATAATGAATAATATGTTAGTTCATATTCAAAATGACTATTTCTATTTCACATGAAGATAAATTAATACACCTATTATTATATACATAATATCATGAGCATCAAACCTAAGTAGATCAAAAATAGGCAAACACTAGTCAATGTTTTAGAACTTTAATTAATAAAAGGGATGATCAAGGCTATTGAGGCTTTGGTGTTTTAGGCAATGTTTTTTTGTCCTACAAACCTCAAATAGTGTGGGTCTTAAAATTAGGGATGGTTGGGGATATTTGTGTGGAATTTATGGTTGGGGACATGTTAGTGAGGGGTGGGCAATGTATATACCCAAATGAACTTGATGTTGGAAGTAATCAACTATAACATGATAAATTCATCAAATTATTATTATATTATTATGAATTTTACTTTAATTTGTGTGACATTATTATAGCATTAAATTTATTATTATGTCATTTCATGTAAAATTTAATCTTACATTCAAAAAAATTACATTGTTAGAATAAGATTTTTTTTCATTCTTATGATTATTGTTACAATTAACATTAATTTCAAGAGTATAATCAATAGTTTGAAAATAAAATAAAATAATTTTGTATTTAATAATATTAAATAATCTTAGTTAACAAAAAAAACAATATATTTTTATATAGTTTTATTTGAATTATAAAATATACTATTTTGTAATATAACTTTATAAATTGAATTTTGGCTTGAGTATGATAAAATCAATAGAAAATATATATCAAAGCACACATGATAAGATCTAGAGTGAATTTGATAAGCAAAGCATATAAATGAACACATATCAATTGACACAGTACACAAGTATTTACCATGGAAAAACCTCAAAGAGTTAAAAAATCACCAATGTGATATTCCTATATTTGAGAAACTAAATAACCCCAATACACACTTCTTATTCTCACTTCTTCACACAGTATTTTATAAAACTCATAGGTTGAATATGACAACATAATTTCATATTTGAATGGTCTCAAAATAGGGGTAAAACCCTATTTATATTGAAATATTAAAGGAGGTGGCCATTGTAAAAATAACGAGTTCATCCATCCCAATAAAGTCATTTAATTAGAGTTTAGTAACTCATTAAATAATTATAAATTTATTATTTATTTTCATGAGGTTTCCACCTTGAGTTAATAACTAATATATTATTATTATTATTTAATAACTTTACTAAAGCTAAGGTTCAATAATCTCACTTAGTATTAAATGGTCTAACAGTTCCCCATAATGCTAAGTGGGGATAAATGTCATAGTCACCTTAGAAAGAAATTGTACTATCTACACAATTGAAGGATTTAAAAACATTCATCATGAAAAATATCACCTTTTAAAATAAAAGGAATTATAATTAATAAACTGCTTAAAAGTAATTTTAGGTTAGCATGATTGTGAGACTACTTCTCACAGTTTCTCATGAATAATCACTAAGCATCTTTGAAGCCTTTTATAAAATAAGGACCTCCATTACAAAGTATAAATTTAATGTATTGGGGTAAAAAAGTTAAACTTCCACATGAAGTTGACTTAAATTTTATATCTTCCAAATGAATTTTACTTAAATTATATAACTTGCACACAAAGTTTACAATGCTTTATAATGGTAAGAAGTATAGAGAAGAAGAAGTAACACATGGACGTTAGGAAGTGGCATTGTCATGTACACTCCCCTTCAATGGAAACTCTAAGAGGCATAACATTTCATGAAATTGACAAAACTTGATATCACCAAGTAGTTTTGTGAAAATATTTGCCACTTGTTTATCTGTAGGACATAACTACATATCAATATCACTATTTAGGATTTTCTCTTGGATAAAATTCACATGAATTTTGATATGCTTAAATTTTTAGTGTTGTACACTTACACAAAACCTAAACACCTATCCAAAAAAAATTCATGATTGTTGGAAATATTGTCATTGATGTCAAAGGTTTAGTATTATTGGTGATAAAGGCCCCATTGCATTTAATATTGTTTATCTTGGCTAATATGAGTTAATATTTATTTAATATTAATGAATATGTTTTTGGTTGCATATGAGACAAAATAAGGGCCCATGGAGAAGTCGAAGAGTCACGGGATAAAGACAAAAGAAGGATGGGATGCATTTTCCCATGAAGAGTCATCTTGGGGAATACCAAGAGTCACCAAGTGAAGACAAAAGAGTAAAGGGTGAATTTCTCATGAAGGGACACTTAAAGGAATACAAAAAGTCACCAAAGATAAGGACAAAAGTGGGGAAAACATTTTTGGTTATGAAGGGTCACCACATGACTTTTCAAATGCTTGGATATGAAGGGTCATCCAAGATTGGCGCCATTTTTCATGAGGAATGAAAGGTCACAAAGGGGGAAGGCCAAAGGTCATTTGGAAAGCTATAAATAAAGGCTTGAGTAGCCATTTGTAATGTGGAAGTGAGAGGTTGATTTGATATTGTAATATCTAGCTTAGAAGAGCAATTGTGAGAGATGATTTGTATTTGTTATATCTAGCTTAGAAGAGCAAAAGTGAGAGAGAGGAAGGAGATGTTGTATTGATCTATCATTTGTTGAGATAGCAACATTGAGAGATAGGTGTGTGGTATACACAAAGGGGTTGGTGCTCCTATGGGTTGGTGCTCACAAATAGCAGCTGGGTTGGTACTCGGCAAAGGGGTTTGAAGCTCCTATGGGGTGGTGCTCATGAATTGTAGCTAAGGTTTGTACTTGGCAAAGGGGTATGGTGCTCTTATGGGGTTGTTCTCATGAATATATTTGAAATTGATTCTCCATGGTTTTTCCCACATTGGGTTTCCACGTTATATCTGGTGTCTCTCTTTGTCTTGTGTGATGTTTATTGTTTGAGTTTTATTGCATATATTGAATGTTTGATTAAGTGGAATTTGGTTAAAGGAAAGATTTATGAGATATATAATATACTAATTCACCCCCCCTCTCAATATATTCTATGCTTAACAATTGGTATCAGAGCAGGTTCCTTTTTGAAAAGTTTTACAGCTTGAAGGTAGATCGGGAAAGCATGATGGCTGGGTCACATGAAGGATTTTCTATAAATAAGGCACCTTTGTTTGATGCGATGAATTATGATTTTTGGAGCATGAGAATGAAGGTTTATTTGATGGCCCTTGGATTTGACATATGGAAATCAGTGGTGGAGGAATATGAAGAGCCACAAAAATCTACAATTACTCTAGTAGAAAAGAAGGCAAGTGAATGTAATGCTAAAGCTTTAAATGCTATTTTATGTGGTTTATGTGAATCTAAATTTGTTAAAGTTATGCAATGTAAATCTGCTCATGAAACTTGGGTAAAACTTGAGAATATTTACAAAGGTGATGGAAAGGTTCAACAAGCTAAGTTGTAGACTTTTAAAAGGCAGTTTGAAAGTTTGAAGATGGAAGAAGAAGAAGATATAGCAAGTTATCTCTTGCGAGTTAATCAGATAGTAAATCAGATTCAAGGTCTTGGAGAAATATTGGAAGAGTCAATGGTGGTACAAAAGGTTTTGAGATCTCTACCAATGAGATATGATGCAAAGGTTTCAGTAATCGAGGAAGCTAAAGTAGATATGGAAGGAGAACTCAATTGTGCCCTAGAAGAGTTAGAAGCTGTTCAGAAGAAGAATTGAAGGTTAAAGTGTTAGATTGAGAAAAGTGAACAAGAGTCAAAGGAAATAATTGAAGATCTACAAGCACACTTTGAAGAAGCCAAGAAGAATGAAGAAGATCTCACATCACAGTTGGAAATAGGAAGAAAAGATTGTGAAAGGTATGTTATTGAAAGTACCTCTTTAAAAAAAGATATTCAAGAAAGCAGTTAGTGATAAAGCAGTCAGTGATTCAAAATTTGAAGATAGCACTAACATGCTAAATAAGATGTTGGAAAGTCAAAAATCATATACAGATAAGATAGGGATTGGTTTTGAAAATAAAAAGAGCTATGTTGAAGCTCTGACACAAGAGGAAATAGAAAGGGGAGAAGTGAAGAATATAGAGGACATTCCAAAAAAAGAAGGCTAGAGAGAACAAAACTACAAAAGGCAATCAGGTTAGAGATATATAGACAGGTCTCATTTTTATGGCTATTGTTTTTATTGTAATGGATATGGTCACAAAAAATTAGAATGTAGAAAAAGAGCTAACAATTTTAGAAATAAGGAGAAGGAAAGACAAGTAGAGTCAAACAGAAGCCATAACTCTTTTGCTCCTCTATCAAGCTTTGATGAAGAGACCATAATATGCTACAAGTGCAACAACTACGGACACATAGCTCGGTATTGTAGAAGCGTGTTTGAGTCAGTGAAAAAGAATCAGAGTGTCAAAGATCCATTCATCAAGAAAAAGGTTTAGACATGTACATGGCAGAAGAAACAACATGAAGATTCTATGATGGTGCAGACAGCTCTGCATGTCGAAGGAAAAGATCAGCCACGGTTAATTCATAGCGGATGTTTAAGGCATATGACAAGAGATAAAAGTAATTTCATTTCTCTAAAGAATATTAATGGTGGTACAGTGAGGTTCAGAGATAAAACCACTGCCAGGATAGCTAGAAAAGGTACTTTGAGTTTGGATTATGGTAGAACTAAGACTAAAAATGTTTTGTATGTAAAAGGTCTTAAGCATAATATGTTGAGTGTTAGTCAAATTTGTGATCAAGAATACACTTTAAGGTTTCATGCTAAAGGTTGTGAGATTATAAGAAAAGATTCAAATGAGTTGATTATAGATGCTCAAAGGATAGGAAATAATGTATATGTTTTGTCAGATATCTTCTCAAAGGCACGATCAAAGGATACATTCAAAGATCGACGAGAGGAGTTGGGAGTAATTTATATTACTTCCTGCCATTGATGTTTAGCATCAAGTGAGGGGGAGCTAAGTGTTAGCTCCAGGTAGCCCTTTGCCATTGATGTCAAAGGGGGAGAATAGTAGGTACAAGTATAGGTGCAGAAAATAGGTACATGGAATAGGTATAGGTTACTACAGTAAGGGGGAGTTACTGTATGTTTTCAGATGATGGTATGTGCAGGTGATAGGATGTGGTAGTTTCATAATTGAGGTTGCCATCAATGACAAAGGGAGAGATTGTTGGAAATATTATCATTGATGTCAAAGGTTTTGTATTATTGGTGATAAAGGCCCCATTGCATTTAATATTGTTTATCTTGGCTAATATGAGTTAATATTTATTTAATATTAACGAATATATTTTTGGTTGCATATGAGACAAAATAAGGGCCCATGGAGAAGTCAAAGAGTCATGGGATAAAGACAAAAGAAGGATGGGACGCATTTTCCCATGAAGAGTCATCTTGAGGAATATCAAGAGTCACCAAGTGAAGACAAAAGAGTAAAGGGAAAATTTCTCATGAAGGGACACTCAAAGGAATACAAAAAGTCACCAAAGATAAGGACAAAAGTGGGGAAGATGTTTTTGGTTATGAAGGGTCACCACATGACTTTTCAAATGCTTGGATAGGAAGGGTCATCCAAGATTGGTGCCATTTTTCATGAGGATTGAAAAGTCACAAAGGGGGAAGGCCAAAGGTCATTTGGAAAGCTATAAATAAAGGCTTGAGTAGCCATTTGTAATGTGGAAGTGAGAGGTTGATTTGATATTGTAATATCTAGCTTAGAAGAGCAATTGTGAGAGATGATTTGTATTTGTTATATCTAGTTTAGAAGAGCAAAAGTGAGAGAGAGGAAGGAGATGTTGTATTGATCTATCATTTGTTGAGATAGCAAAATTGAGAGATAGGTGTGTGGTATACATAAAGGGGTTGGTGCTCCTATGGGTTGGTGCTCAAAAATTGTTGCTGGGTTGGTGCTCAAAAAAGGGGTTGGTGCTCCTGTGGGTTGGTGCTCATGAATAGTAGCTAGGTTGGTACTCAGCAAAGGGGTTTGAAGCTCCTGTGGGGTGGTTCTCATGAATTGTAGCTGAGGTTTTTACTTGGCAAAGGGGTATGGTGCTCCTGTGGGGTTGTTCTCATGAATATATTTGAGATTGATTCTCTGTGGTTTTTCCCACATTGGGTTTCCACGTTATATCTGGTGTCTGTCTCTATCTTGTGTGATGTTTATTGTTTGAGTTTTATTGCATATCTTGAATGTTTGATTAAGTGGAATATTGGTTAAAGGAAAGATTTATAAGATATATAATGTACTGATTCACCCCCCCTCTCAGTATATTCTGTGCTTAACAATGATAACATAGTATGGCTAACATCACAATAAACACATATGTAAAAATATGGCATGTTTTTCTATGGTAAAATACATTTAAAACAATCAAGTCATATTTTAGGAAAATGATTTCACTACTTTGATTACAAAGTTACTCAAGCAACATAACTTATTAAATGCAATTCATTGTTGGACATCTCTAATATTGACAAGGTGAGCATCCCCAACTTTCATGCAATGCACATACAATAATTTACTAATAATATGATACTAAGTTTAGCCAAACATTAGATATCCTATTAGTAATAACTCATTTTATCATTTGATTTTTATCCAATACTTTACAAGTTTAATATGCTTCAACAAAATATTGAGGTATAATCTATCATACATCAAATATGGATAATTTTAGAATGAAATATTATCATCCAATCAAATAGATATGAGACTAAAATAAATAATTTCATAGATGTATAAATAGAATGCTTAGTAAAGTAAATGATGAAGAGCTAATAATACAAACTCCATTTACACTTCGCATTTCATAACATATCTTATTATCAAATGAAGCATATAAGGATGTTAGCATAAACAATAAAATGAAACTATCTAATCAATTGAAACACAAAAGAGCCAAACTTACTGAGCTTGATCTTATTACCAAATTCATTAACTAAACATGATCATATTGTCAAATTAATCATGATGTTATAAATATAATGTATTTTATTGCTTCCTAAATTAAAAAATAATTATAATATCTATATATTATATTTGATTTATCATCTAAGACAAATATATCTATTACAATATAATTCTAATATATATTTAAAAAAAATCAATACTAAATCATTTTACTAACAAATACAATGAAGATGAGACACTATCAATATAGTTAGTATCTCTAAAGTAAAAACAAAATATTTTTATCAAAGTAAATGAAATTCTATGAGCATATCTGTATTTTTAATGTAGAAAAGATGCGAAGATTAATCAATGATTCTATTCAAAATATGTATAGAAGTATTCAAAGCTCTAGCCCATAATAACTAAGAGGAACATTTGTAAAATGCAACATTATTCTGACCATCTTAATAATGGTGTAGTTTTTACTTTTAGCAATACAATTTTGCTAAGGGGAATAGGGAGTTTTTAAGTCCCTTTGAATACTAAAAATAATATAAAAAGAATCAAAATATTTAATAATATATTCACCACCATAATCAATTTTTGATCTCTTAATATAAAAATCAAATGCAATTTCAATAAACGCTTTAAATTTTTTAAATTTAGACAACACGTCAGATTTATTTTTAATGAAATATGACCAAATAATTATATTGTAATCATATATAAAGTGGAAATATAAAAATAAACATTAAGAGATACACTTTGAAAGGGTCATACAACATCATTATGAATCAATTTTAAAAGATCTGAGGAATTTTCATTGTGATTCTTGTGAAAGGGGTTAGTATGTTGCTTACCATGTAAGAAACCCTCACAAGTTTCATGATGAGAAGGTATAGAAGGAATTCCAAAAAATATATTATTTTTAGACATATCATGTAAACTTATTAAATTAAAAATTCCTAATCTTTCCTCAATAATTTTCTTTTAAGGTCAAGAAATATCTGGATTGAGTCTTAATACTAAGAAGGTTTGGATCAAGTGCCCTGGCAGTGTTCATAAGAATACATAGGTAAATTATTTCAAGAGATCATCTATTAAATTTATTAAAGTTTTAGTGTTTAAATACACTAATACTTAAGATAATATCATTTTTTTTTAGGAATAGAACTAGGACTCCCAATGTGTTAGTTAATACTCTAGACAAGATGAGTAAAATAGGTCAAACTGTGGGTGACTCTATCTTAGTTGAAGATGATAGGGTTGGGCTAAAAAATGTTTATCACTAAGAGGGGCTAGGTGAAAATAATAAGAATTCTTATCCTAAGCTTATTTAAACTGGTAAAAGGAATAATAGAGATGACTCTAAGGATAAAGGTAAAATTTCTTTTGAAAGCAACACCAAGAGTTAAAAAAGAATGTTAATAATTTAGTTAGTTATTTGAATGGAAAGGAAAATGCTAAAAAGATTGTATAAGAACTTGGCCTTCAAAATTCCATCATGCATTGGTTCATGAGGGAACTAACTGACCTTAAAGGGAAGGTTAAGTTTTTATAGTAAGAGAATGATAGATTGAATCAAATCAATGTCGCCAAGGAGGATAATCAATAGATGTAGTGTATCCAATTTAGGGTTGATATGTGATATATATTTATATATAATAAAACTATAAATAACCATTTTTGACATGATATAAAAATAACTTGATCTGCATTTCAAGTTCTTTAAACCTAGTTTGTTCACAAAGACCAACTGTGCATTGATCTCTCTCACTTTCTTATTAGGTTATGCAGTTTACTTCCAATGTTTTACTTGTTAATAAATTAGTAATATTATCTCTCTACTAATATACCCCCTCCAATTTTCCAATAACTTCTTCAAGTCATCTCCATTCACTATTCAACCTCTTTGACAACCCCTCACTCACTAGTTCTTTGTAAAGTTATCCTCTTCTTAGGTCTGAAGTACCAAATATTGATATATGTTTCAAGGACTCAATATTATTGCACATATGGTCTTAGATTATCTTATCACACTTTTTATATCCTTCTTCAAGTGCTCAAACAACCTTGAACTCTCATTTCCACACCTCAAGGTTATAATGATCTCCTTAGGCTTTTAAACTTTTTTTTTTAGATTTTCACTTGGTTTACCAAATATATTAGTATTAATTAGAATATAATACTATTTTTAATCAACATATATACCCTTACAGGTATGTATCAAGTTGAAGGACCTAACTCCACACCTAGACCATACTTCCTTTGTAAACCACCCCTCAATTAGGCCTATTTAGCTCTATTTCAAACCCACAGTCACCAAATCCATATTGTATGTCCTTGAAGAAAAACACTTTATTAATTTTACATACATTAAAACATGTCTAATTATTAAGTTTTATATGATTCCATTACTTAGAATGCAAGTTATAGGTTTTTTTTTGTTTTCAAACCCTAGTTAGCTATCTACATAGGCTAAGAGCACCTTAAATTCATTTTCTTGAGTTTTAAAGTGTTTCAAAAGGAATATATACCTCACCCAAGTATTTTTTTTGTATAAAACACATTTAAAAATAGGTCAACCCATTTGGTCAATCCCCATGTGCCTTAAACTGAGTAATTCTCATAATGATATGAGTCCTTTAATAGACTGTGTGAGAGTATATAGGTCTGTTCAACCTCCAAATGATTCAAAATTTGCCTTGGAAATTATTTAAGGTTTTTTTACATATATATCCATTCTAAAATTTAACTATCACCATATTTATTCATTTATTTTAGTGTCTACATTTTCTTCTTGACTTCTAATTGTGTAAGACAAGAATCTTGACTGCATATGACTGTGTGCATGCTATAAGGTTAAAATCCCTAAAATGAAAATTATAAAGATTGATAATATTCCGATTACATACATAATAAAAAAATATCATCCACTTCTTCTCCACCTACATTCCTTCTATAACACTCTAGAACATAGTTTGTCTTAGTGCACAAGGATTACCTTCAAAGGACTGTATATTATTACTTATTAGTTGTTTTATCTCCAAAACTAAGTCTTATATTACACCTTAGAATATTTTATATTCACATAATCTTAAAAAAATAAAGCAAAATCTTTTCAAAAGAGTTATTGTGAAGATATCAACTTACCAGGGTTGAGAGGGTCATGTGGAAGAAATAAGGTCTGTGAATAGAATTGTCATAGTATTTGAGTTCATCCATTTAGAATATTTTTCTCAAACTATTTCATGTAAAATTTCACTTAAGTTCTAAAGAAAGAGATAAAATAAACTCAATATAGGTTGTGGTAGGAATACATATTTGTTTGTGTGCATGTTGAATTAGAAGATTATGAGAGCTCCTCTTTAGCTTGGGAGGATGACCTATATATAATAAATAACTAAAGAACACTTATTTGTTAGAAAAATAGTTTTGTGGATTTCCTAGTAGGAGCTAGACCCTGGAAGTGAGAACTTCCTTAAGGGGTATTAATCCACCTATTTTAAACAATCAAGTTGATAAAACTATAAATAAGATACTTGCATCAATAACATAAGAGTATAGAAAATGAATACAAGAAAAGCTTGTTCAGAAAAGAGACTAGAACTAATCTAATTAGTGGTAAATTGATTAATACTAGTTATAATGAGTCAAGGTATGAATCAAAAAATTAGAAAGGGGCCTATGAATAAATAGGGGTATAGAAAAGTGAATTTGGTTGGGTATAAGGGGGTCAAATTAGATTACTAGTCTTTGGTGCCATAGGTGATCATCACCAGTCATGCAACCATCACTAATCAAGGGTAACTATTACTAGTTAGGTAATTGTCACATTTTTCTTGTCAATGAATATGGAAGTGAAAACTAGGGTTTGGGTTTGCTGATTGACATGATCTAGAAAGTGGATTTTAGGGGATAGCTTAGGTTTGGAACAAAAACCTAGTAAAAGAATATAAGAAAACAAATACTTGTCTTACCATAAATTAGTTTGGGGGGTGGTTGATGTGAATTTGCCTATTCATGGAACTTGGGTTGATTCTGGTAGTGTAACGGTACTTGGGAGCTTAGTGGAGGGTCAATGGTAAGTAAGGTCCCTATGTGATGGATGATAGCACTTGATAATATGGATTGACCTACAAAAAGATATTTTGGATACAAAGAGCTCTTGATAAAAATTGTATATGGTTTGATCTCCCATGCCTCTCTCTCTTATAGGCATAAGCAAGAGGTGGAAGTGGTTGTCCAAACTAGACTTGAAGAAGGATTCTAAATATAAGTCATCCATACAAAGTGACCACAAATAGATTTAGACTACCATATTTATAAAATTAAGGTGGTCGTTTATATGTAGATTGTATGTTAAGTCTAGGCTGTCTAACATAATTATCACTAGCTAGGGTGACCATCACCGGTCACCTTGATCATCATCGATTGAGGACATAGGAAAAATATAGGATAAAATGGGTAAAAAGGTGAGTTAATATAGACAAGTGACTAACTTTAATTTGAATTAGGTAAGTAGGTTAGGCTAGGTAGGTTTGTAAAACTTATAGGTGTAGTTGATAGAGGTTCAAGAGAAACCAAAGGTATTACAATGAATTGGACTATGTGTGTAGTTTTTTTAGTGTCTAAAATTTTCCCCTTTTTGTAATGTAGCTTACATGAATAAGCAACAAAAAAAATGGAGATTATCTCTAGATCTGCTTGGCTCAAGAGTAGGAGGAGGTGTTCCCCCTCAAACTAGGAGATGGTGAAGTGAAACATAGGTAGGTATGGGTTTGATAATAGGTAGATAGTAGGTCATGAGGTAGGTGAGAAAAATAAGGTTTAGGCATGTGTGACATAAATTTGTGCATAAAATGTGACAAAATGGTGTGATATCTAAGATCGTGTAAAAGACTAAAATTGCCAATGTTGGTAAAAAGTAAGGGTCGGTGCTAAGGAGAACAAGTGATAAGTGAATTGTGTGACTACTAAAAGGTGTGGCAACTGGGAACACTTGTAAATGAAAAATAAGTGGGTTCTATGTTTCTGGTGGGTATCAAGGGTAGGAAGTTATCTTGGGGAAAACACAAATGGGTCAAGTGTCATGGGTATCTGAGGTTGGAAGTGCTCCTATTGAGACATAAGAAAGTTAGCGTGCATGAGGTGGTATAAAATATGAAATTTCAACATGGAAATGTTGTCATTATGGTCAAGGGACCAAGAAAAAAAGTGTCACAAACTTGTATGTTAGATAGGCCAAAATAGACCAATGATAAGGTAATGAGGTTGTCAGGATGGTGGTCATGGCGAAGATATCTCTATGTGCACAAGTCACATAGATGCTGCCTACATAATTACATGGATACATTAACCAATAAAAACTTTAGGCCAAATGTATTTCTTCCCTTATGGGAAAGATATGGTTGAGTAACTAGGTTGGTTACTGGTAGGTGCTATAAAAGGTGAGGTGGAAACCCTAACTGGTGATGGTTAGGGGAATTATCTAAGGGTTAACTAGCACCAGTAAACCTAACTGATGATGGTCAGGGTAAAACCCTAAAAAGCTACCAGGGTAAAAGTAAAAAGTAAGTGACACTTTCACTCATTTGGACTTTTATGCTTTTGCTCTAGTGAATTGCAATGATTTTTGCACATGGTGGGTTAAGGGTTACTAAAGTAGAAATGATCTAGTGGTCTACTTGTCAAGTGAGGATTGAGAGAATGGAGGCAAGTTGATTACATGGTAGAGCAATTGGATGAGGCATACAACCACAAAAATGTTCCTGAAATGAGGTAGGGGATGTGATTAAATTTCTAGTTAGGGTAGGTTTTAATATTGTTTAGGGTTTATGCTATTTTAGGCTTGCTATGGAAGCCATAGGTGGGGTTTTAAGTGGGGATAGTTTTAGAATAAAATTCAAGAAAATCAGGTTTAGGAAAGTTGTTGATTAACAAATGGGGTTGGGGTTGGGTTGTGGGAGCATGTATTAGGTTTTTTTTTGTTTTAGAGTTTTTAGATGCTTGGTTTAGGTTTTATTAGGAGGTATAGGGTTTGAGTCTCTACCATTATAGTAGAGACAGTAACCAATAATGGTTAAACTTGACCATCATTGGTCACCCCTAAGGGGTTAACCATCCCTACGTGACTGATAATGGTTAAGGAACCATCGATGATCAAGGGTATGGGCTTAGGCCTTATGAATGTTAGGAGTTGGAAAGTAGTCTTTATGGTGTGTTGTTTAGCTAAAGGTGAAAACATGTGTGTTTTTGTGGAATGGGTTGGATTGGTAGGTGAGTGTTGTGGGTTTGCCTAGCTAGGGTAGGTAGGTAACTAGGCTAGGGGGATAGGGTAAGACAAAAATGGGGTAGGTTAAGGGTAGGTCAAAATTCAATACTTAGTGTTAGGTGAAACACTAAAATATAGTGTTGTATGCTATGCTTATAGGCTAGAGAGAAAATTAGGTTGAGAGACTGGGTGTCAGTACTCTTTGTTGAGGTCTAAGATACCATGACTATAGAAGAGTGGTAACACATAGAGGATGTGGGATTAGGTGTGATGTGACATTATTAATATCTATCATGAGACCCTATGATGATTGTCATGCTCATCAAGAGATTGGACCCCAAGATGAACACATTTTGGCTATCAATTAGAGAGATCACCATCTTATCAAAGGATGTGTATAAGATCATGCATTTATTGATTCAAAGAGAGGCAATATATCAGATGGAGGGTGAGGAAGTAGATGATCTAAGGTGATGATCATACTCAAGCATGATACCATGTAGGTAGGTTTGGCTATGGCCCATTATATCAGATGGCTTGAGTAAATAGATGCATGATTACGATGATGATGATGATAGAATTGATGGTTTTTATATTACCTAACTTAGTCAAGGGTAGTTTCCTATGGCATTATTAGGTGTGCTAGTGGAGATGTTATTGAAGAAGACTGTATTTAACTATTCCTCAATCTTATTAGTAAAAATATATTGAGAGCTTTGGAGTTTTAGACACAAGTAGTATGGTATTTGTGTTGATTTTAATCTTCACTACTAGGCCTTTAAGGACATTTAGGTATTGAGACCCATAGGATTACCATTATAGGGTTATCTATCAATGTATTACATAATGGGGTTATTATGATAGAGGAGAGGTGGAGCTATGATAGTATTAGGTGGAAGATCTAGAGACATTAAGTGGTTATAAGGGGCATTAGATGGCCTGGTAGTTGGGGACATGATATGGAGGCCCTACATCAGGTGTCCACAATGGGTAGGGCTCAAATATCACACCTTAGGTTTGTAGAGTTGGTAGTGGATATATAACTACAAGGAGGGTGAGGATGAGCTTCTCCCATTTGATTGTGTGTGGAGATAGTTTAGGATTGTTCAAGGGATCCCACCTAATTTACCTAGGTACAAGAGAGAAGAGGTAGAGTTTATGTTACTTACACCCCAGCCATAGGAGGATGTTCCTAATTTTGAGGAGTTATCGATGAGGGATCCTATTAATGATGTAGGCATTGATGATGGTTATGTAGCCTAGTACTAGGGTAGGTATTCTATGACAAACTTCAAATGGGGTGATGGGAGTTAGCAACCTATGGATGTAGATCTGACCCAGGCACTGTCTCAGGCATAGAAAGATGGATAAGTAGTAGCAGTGTTACGACAACACATGCCCAAATTATTAGTTTACAAGGATAGGTGGCTATATTACATGGATAAGTGGCTACACTATAGGGCTAGATATAGGCCTTAAAAGGTCACCTCACCACTATTATAGGTGAGAGAGGTCTACTTAGGTAGAGCGCTAGGATAGGTATAGTAACAATAGGAGGGCCACTAGACACAGTACCCTAAGCATGCTATCTAGCTACTATACATATCTCAGATATTATGAGTCAATGGTATTAGACTAGATACTCTAGGTTATGAGGTATGCAGAGTACACAACAAGCTTGGCTGGTGGGCCATTGATAGCTACTCTAGGGTAGTGGGCTTCCACAATTAGATAGGGAGGGGTATCAGTGGGACTGCTAATAGGTATAGGTGAAGGCATAGATGGGGCTAGTGGTAGTGGTGCAAGCCCATGGTTATGTTGAGATATATTATTTTGATATTGCTCTGCATGTCTATGTAGTAATATGTATATATTTTGAGAGAGAGCTAACACATTTTTATATGTATTATTTTTTAATGATTGAATGTATATGATGGATGCATATGATGTTATATATGATGGTTTCTTGTGGTTTGTGATTATGGTTTATGAATTTGGTTCATGTTTATGATGTTTGGCTCAGTAGCTTAGGCATGTGATGTTCTGATTATGCTTATGGTTATGATAGGATATGTTATGGATGGAAATATGTTTTGGCTTTATTTATGATTATATGGGTGAAATGGGAAATGGTATATGCCCTGATATTTTTTTCAACTTGTTTGGTTTATTCTATTGATGGTGTAGTGACACACTTATGGGTTATGATGTGATTGATGTTCATGGTTTTCTATGATATGTTGACATTATGGTTGACTCCTTGCTAAATATATGTTGTTTCTTGATGATATAACTCATGATGTTCATGTATTTGATGTGATGTTTATTGTTGAAGTTCATAGTGATAGGCTCACATAAAATAATAAAATATAAGAGAAAGAAGATGATGCCTTTTCATTGTAAAATACTGACATGAAACCCAAAATTGGATTGGCTTAGTGAAAATAAGCCTTTCAAATGTTTCAGGTAGACACTAGATAATTGCACACTTACATTTTTTGATGATTAAATTCCCCCTAAAGGCCCCCTAAAACTTATTAACACTTAACCAACCCTTATTAACCTTACTAAATCACTATTCCCCTAATCACATAATATTATTCAAAATTAGTATTTGAAAGTACTATTCACTATGGTACCCACTATCACTATTCATGATGATATGGCACGTGACATGGTAAGTGACATGGGAAGTGACATATTGTGTGACATGAAAAGTGACATGGTAAGTCACATGGAAGGTGATATGGCAGGTGATATGGCTTAGAAGTGATGTGGCTTATTCTGGGACATCATACCCCACCTGGGATCCTTTCCCAATGTGCTTAATGATCTCATTTAAGAATCACAAGGATTCCCCTTAAAATATGGTGAATTTACACTCAAGGGGACATCATTAAACATATATTCTACCTTCACACATTAAATTATACTTCAAAATGAGATACCTACCTCTTTAAATACTAAAGGCACCCATTTTTGACTACTTAACCCAAATGGTAGACTCACCAACCCAAATGGGAATCCCTATGAACCTCATCCTTGACTAATTTAGGCACCACATGGAAAATGGTGCCACATTTGTTGGGCCATCCCTTTAAGTTATTATATGAAGACAAGAAAGGGTGGTGAAAATTCTTTAGTCTCATTTAAACCCATGTGCATGATTCCCATTCAAAATTAGATTCATGTGCTAGGTAGGAGACACACCAACCCAAATGAGAGACTTATGATCAAGTGAGAATCTCAACCAACTTCATCTTTGACTCATTCATGAGCCTCACTTGGAAAAATTTGAATTGTTTCACTATTCCTCTATTTTGGCATGTGTCTTCACATCAAATGCTATAAATACGCCCCTCTCCTTGACCAAAGGTTAAGTTGGAAGTTAGTCTTTGGTTCTTAACATATTGCTACAAGTTTTTGAAGGAGGAAATTATTTTGGAGGTCATCACCATCTTGGAAAGAGAAAATATCAAAGCAATGAAGCTCTACCAAGATTTCCTTGAGCTCCATCAACAACATCTTCATCAAGCATCTTCATCAAGCATTAAGGTACCATTTGTTTGCTTTCTTGTATTCCATTTATTTCATTTCTTGGCTTTCTTCTTTCCTTGACCTCACACATTTAGACCATTTTTATCTCATCTTTTAATCCCCTTTAACTCCCTACCCTCTTGTCCATTTACTTATTTTTCCATTAACCCTTTACCTCCTTCTTACCACCTTGACCATTTACCCCTTTTGCCTCTTTGCCATCTTGACCTCTTGACCTCATAATCCCTTTTACCATTTATATTTCCTTTCTTGACTATTATTTACCCATTTAAAAATTTAAAAACTCAATCAAAACCTTATCATTTTATTTTGACTCTTGTCATAAACCAAACCAAAACCACCATTTTGCCTTAACCAATTTTCAGCATTAGTATGACCGAACTAGTTGCTTTATTTTGGTTAACTTAGCAAAGAATTTAATTCTCTTGTATTAAATTTAGTTTTTTGATGGTTTTAATTTTAGTTTAATATAATTTAATGCAATAATATATTTATTTTATCATCTCAACAAAATATTTAAAATATGTGGATTGACATCCTCCTAAAAAGCTTTCGCTTTTAGGATCTAGCTCATGCTAGGCAATCCACCCATCTACTTGTCTAAAAAAAAAGTTTCTTTTAGTGGTTTCTTATTTTTAGGTAATTATCTCAAGAAAAATAGGATATATCCACAATCACTTGGATCCAATGTGTACACTTTAATAGGTATTCTTCCACACCCTTCATCACAAGTTTCTTCTTTTCACGCTTAGAAAAAAGCAAAAATTAGATAGAATATTATTGGCATGCCTGGTGGGACCCTTGAGTTTTATTGGGTTCATATATGTTTCAAGAAATTTATAAATACATTAGTGAAAGTCATTTATTTTCATTTTATGAAAATTAAGCTTTCCTTCTTACTTAATAAAAAATAAAAACACAAGATTTAGTTGCATTTTTAGAAAAGTTAAAGTTTATTTTCTTTGCATCTTTAAAAGAAATAAAAAGAGAAATCATTCTAGGATTAGGACTTGCATTTTAATCTTGAATTTAGATTTTATTTAGATATTTTTTATGCATTTAAATAAATATGAAATTATAGTTTGGATTTAAAATAAACCTTGCATCCATTGTTTGCTTGTTTGTTTCTAGTTCACCTAGATTGCTTAAGTAAAGTAAATTAACTGTAGTTAATAAATGTTACACAACCAAACCAATTACATTAAAAAAAAATCACTTGAGACAAGGCCCGACTAGGATTTCATCACCTAGCATATCACCTTACCCTTTTCTAGTTATCTTACTTGAATTTAATCACCAAGGGGATAACCAACTCAGTTCTCTGGTTGAGTATAAACTCTGGTAATCAGTATATATTGGCTAAGGACTCACATTGGATATAGGATCATGAAGTGAGGGAATAAAGCCCCAAGCCCCAAGCCACATACTCAAACAAATATAGACTTCTTCTTGAGTGCGTAAACATAACCCAAAACCAAACATAGACTACTTTATTTAAGACCTATTCTACAAACCAAATTTCTTATTCACAATTTCTAAGGTATAAGCCAAAATAGAGCTAATTAAAACTCTAGGATTTAAGTTATATTATTGTATGATTTAATTTCCTTCAATATTTTCTTTTTCATACTTCTTGTTTGAGGTGTGAGCTTCGTTTCTCTCTATTCTTCACATAGTCTTTACCAGACCACAAATTGAATAATCAAACCAACCAAGAACCTATTTTTCAATATATCATATCTACTATCTTGTTTAATGGAGAGATTTCCTATTTTCTCTCCTAGAGATCCTAACTTTTCTATGATCTTGGATAACAATCCTTTCACCTTAAAGTGGTACTTTACATTACAAGCCACTTATGCTCCCTTCCTTACCAAAAATAAACCCAACCTTGTCTACAACCAATTTTCCTATCTACAACCAAACCAACCTTGTTTATAACCAACCAAAAAATATTTACAATGAACCTAATATTATCTATAACTCATCAAACTCCAACTTTAAACAACCCACAAACTATCAGCCTTCACCTGAACTACCACTTGAGTATGTTGCAGTGATAATACACCAGATTGCTAGATTAAAGTCAAAATTTAGGCCATATATTTCTGATATCCATGATCAATCAAACCTCACTTACAACCAAACAATGACCTATCATTAGCTATTTAATTATTATCATGCCCAACCAATGGCCTATCAACATCTCTTGTCTCAATCACCCCAACCTTGTCAAAGCTTAGGCCATTTACCCTAACCATCATATCAACCTCAACCTACCTTGTTAACCCAATCAATTTCATCACCCTTAACTGATCAACTAACCTATCAATCAACCTATCAACCCAGCCAACTTGTTAACCTATCAAACAAACTAGCCTCTTCAAGCCAACCAAATTACTTACAAATAGTTTTTCACCCTAACATGATAACTGAGACATTGGTATACCCTATTTTGGCCTTTAATAAACCTACAACTAAAGAAACTATAATAACACCAACCTTGACCAACCCACTTATTAACCAAGTAGAACTTTTACAAATTGGCTTACAAACTATAATTAAGGAAACTAAACAATCTTTTTCACTTCCCCTTTTTGTGGATCAAAGACAACTAGAATCATCTCACACTTATGAGGTGTACACGATCAATGTTGTTATTGATAAAACTATTACTACTACTTCTTCCACCCCACTTATTGAAGTGGGGGAATCACTTCTTATTCCTTTGGACAACAAAACAAAGGAAGTAACCACTTCCTTCCTTTCACTTGACATCATTACACCTTCCTCCCCCACCAAAGAATCACCTACTCTTCCTTAGGAAATCATTCTTGTAGAAGAGGTCACCGTATCCAATCCATCCATGGAATAAACATCTTCTCTAAATTTTAAACCTTCCACCAAAACATAGATGGGGAAACCATTCCCTCTTCTCCACCCAAGGTTTGAATCTTTTAAATCAATGATCAAAGAACCAAACCTATCTACAAGCCTTTTTCCAGGCTAGTATAAATCCTAGAGTTCACTTCTCAACCCAATCTCGATAGAGCCACTTTCTATCATCATCTTGGCCTCCCTTATCAAAACAAACAAGAACCCTTAGCTTCACTTAAATCCACCCTCAAACCTATCACTACCTCAACCCCATCTTCAAATATTGCATCCTCTAAAAACATAAGTGAACCATCCAACCCACTTACATCTAAAATTGTTAAATACCCTTACACCTCTTTGACCAAACCCATCAAGAATCTAGGAATATTTCCTATTCTTAGCATAGCTCACCAATCTTTGAAATTGGACATAACTCCATCAAGTCCATCAAAGAAAACTCTAACTAAACCTATTAAAAGGGTGAAATCTCCTAAACCATATTGAAATAGACCCATGCCCCCCCATTCTCTTAAATATTCTACTTATAAACTAACCAAGCAACCCCAACCTAACTAATCTACTAAAACCATTCCATAACTAACAACTTTCAGGGTAAAGCCTACTCCTAAGAAGGTTCCCACTCCAAAGCCCAAAAATACATCACCCCCAATGCCTTTAATTAAATCCTATTCAACTAGTTCACAAAGGTTATATAAAACCTCCTCCTTAACCTTACCACCTCTCAAACATTTCCAACCTATCAAAATTTTAACCCTTCACATCCTTAACCAAACTGGTTTAATGCTAAATTAGTCAGTGCATACCATAGGACAGTTGGACATGACACAGAGCATTACAAATCTCTCCAAACACTCATCCACAACTTATATGAGGATAACATATTATTAAATGAACCTCCCTTAACCAAGCCAACCCAACCTAACTGACAAACCAAAACCACCCCACCACCCATGACTTTTGTAGTAAAAACTAATTTTAGGGAAGGCTCCTAAAACTAAAAACCTATCACCTCCAACACCTTTGCATGAATCTTATTCAACCATTTTACAAAGGTTATTGAAAAACCCTTCCTTAACCTTACCACCTATCAAAATTTTTGACCCTATCAAAAATTTTGACCCTTCACACCCAAAACCATCATGGTGCATTGACCACCATGTGTGTTATTACCATATGATACTTGGCCATGATACAAAACATTGCAAGGATTTTAAAACCATTATCCACTAGCTTTACAATAAGGATAATATGCTATCAAATGAACCTCCTTTGATCCTATTACCAACCCAACCATTAACCAAACCTACCCAACACTTGCCTATTCCCCCATTCTCACCTAAGAATAAGGAGAAACTAAAGCACCAAGCTAAACCAACACTTCCTTTTACCCACTCTTAGGTCCAACAAAAGGATAAGGGAAAGGCTAAAATGTCCATTCCAAAGACATACCCTTCAAACCCTCAACATTCTAACTGAACCCAACCACAAACACCTTCACTTTGGGATATTTTTCCCACCCATGCAAAGAGTAAACTGAGGGAACTTTCCTTCCATAAAGCTTTAACCATTTATTAACTTTAACCATACCTTAACCATTAACTAAACTAACCCTTGGATGTTTTGCCTCAACCTATCAACCAAACCTATCCATTAACCCAAATTGAACCAAGTGGTATATCAAATTGGGGAAATCCATTTGGACACCACCTAACCTATTTGGGATAAAATTCTCCCATCGAACCATTGGAGACTACCCATCTCCATCAAACCTAACTAACTTTGCCTCAAAGCTCAGGTCTTCAATATTAGAGACCTCATCTTAAAGTAAAACTAACATGTGACGAATATAGAGAAAATTAAAATGAGGCAAGATTAATTTTAATTGGCTTGGACCCTACATCATTACCCATAAGTATGGATCAGGAGCTTATGATTTTTCCTCTCTCAAAGGCAAACCAAAACTTGAGCCCTTCAACACTTTACATCTACATCTATTTTTATATTAAGGAAGGATCAAGCTCAATTTTTTTGTCTAACTTAAGCTCATCTCTTGATTACAAGATTTTAATCTTCACCCATATCTCTACTCTCTTTTTGAGGATAATTGATTACAACATAGAACCATGTGATTAACTATCATAGTCATAGCCTAATCCTAAATATGGGTACCATGGATCTACCCATAACATGGTTCTTATGGATTCTTTTCATCTCTAACAAGATGGAATCCTATGGTCATTATCTCTCAAAACCACACCCTTTCACATATAATTAACCTTCTTATGTTAAAGTTTTTTCATCATAAAGGTAAACCTTTGAACCTAATTATACTTGTCCATGTCTAAACACATTGCATCCCAAAATAATTTGGATGCCAAAATACTACTTGGATCAATATATTAAGCATTTCATACTATTCTCTCGAAGGACAGCTACCCAAAAACAAAATAAAAATTGCCAAATGTAAGGTAGACTGCTCCCTTGAAGGATAGCTATCAATAACATTAAACAAAGCCAATAAGCTTAGACCACTCACTTGAAGGATAGCTACGTTAACTTTGTCAAAAGTAGAGCAATTTCTTGGAAGCTTCCCACATCAATCAACTTCTCATATACAATAATAAATTAAAAGACCTACTATCATAACAAATTCTAAATCCATAATCGACTCTTAGGAAGCATAATAAGTTGGAAGTTGCAATCAACTTTCACATGTAGACTTCCCGCATTAATCAATCTACATCTAACATACGACATGGACTTATCTATTACTATTCTTAGGTCACCTATAAAAGGGACAAATTAATTCACATGAGGTTATCATACATATCACCCATTACCATTTACACCATCTATCACCCATATTCCCTTTAGACTATCTGTACATCAAGGGATTTAGAGCTTACTTGATACCCTGTGATAAAAAACCTTATTTATCAACTAACAACTACTCATGTATAGTGTTTGAAGGGCTTATATTCATTACACTATCGGAGTTGCTATCAGAATTTGGATAATGCGAGTGTAATGGAGACGTGATCACATAAGTTGAAGCAAGTGCACACCACATAGATGCTAAAATAATTTGAAAATAACATAAGAAGATAAATTGCACAAGACAAAATGGAGAAAACCAAAATTTGATTAACATGAGATGGCCAAAGTGAGGACTATAGATAAGAGAGTACGTAATTAACTCCTCCACAAAAGGTGGACAAGGCACCCCAAGAATAGACTGTAACTCCTCCATGAAAGGTGGTGACAAGGTGCTAAGGATAGAGAAGTAACTCCCATCAAGGGAGTTACTTATGACATTCTTATGACACCTATGACACATCTATGACACATACCTCCACATAAGCTAGCCTATCCCAAAAATGTAAGAAAACTCCATGTATGCACAAGAAATACAATTTCTCTAATTAATTAATAGGGAAAAATAAAAACCTACACTAATACCCCCTATAAGCGCAACTTAGGTGGGTAGTGCAGAAACAGAAAATGGGTCCCAACAACTAGGCCTGATGAGGTACCCATGTACAAATGCAATCTCCCATAAGATAGAGAAAAGGAGAAAACTCGTAGGAAAAAACTCCACCCCAAAAGAGAGACATAAAAGAAAGAAGAGGCTAGAAGGCCCCCCTAAAGATGATGTTACTGCAGATGTGGACTGCACCCCAAGAAGAGCTCATAGATGAATGAAATTGATCTCAGTGAAGGGTTTGGTGAAGATGTTTACAACCTACTCTAAAGACTGGCAAAATATCAAGTCAATGACCTAACTATGAATCAGCTCCCAAATGAAATGCATGTGAATCTCTATGTGTTTGGTCTGCTGGTGCTGAACTAGATTCCTATAAATCTGAATGGTACTCTGGTTTTCATAATAAATGATGGTGGGCTGCCTAATAGGAATGCCAAACTTAGAAAGTATCCCCTAAAGCCAAATAGACTCAGTAGCTTCATTAACAGCTCCCTTATACTTTGCCTCTATGGATGATATAGCAATAGCATTCTGCTTCTTTCTAGACCAACTGATATGACCAAAACCTATGGAAAAACTATAACCAAAAGCAGACTTGTGAGTCTTTGAATCACCAGCCCAATCAAAATCTGTATATCCAACCAAGTCAACCTCTATTCCAAATCTATAATGAATCCCATATCTATGTGAACCCTGTATGTAATGCAAGATCCTCTTAGCTGCTTTCCAATGCAACTCATGGAGTTCTTACATGAATCTGGAAACAAGTCCCACTATATATGATATGTCAAGCCTGGTGTGAGTCAAGTAGATGAGACTACCAACACGTTGTTGATACCGAGTGGCATCAACCAATGGTGAAGAACAATCAGCCTCAAGCTTGACTCCTAATAGAAAGGGAGTCAGAGATGGCTTACAATCAACCATGTGAAACTGAGCCAATAAGTCAAGATCATACTTAGGTTGTGCAAGAAAAATCCCTAAATTTGACTATGAGATTTTGATGCCAAGGAAGTAGTGCAACAAACATAAGTTTGTCATGTCAAATCTATCCTGAAGAGATGCCTTCACCACTACAATAGCCGATGAAGAACTCCTGGTGATCAAAAGGTCATCAACATATAGAACTAAAATCAAGAGCAAATCATCCTACCATTAGTAGACATTGGGATCAGAATGGAACTTAGTGAAACCCACTATGAGAAGGAAGGAATCCATCTTGGCATGCCAAGCCCAAGGGGCCTGTTTGAAGCCATAGATAAATTTCCTAAGTTTGCATACTAAGGAAGAATCTTGAACAAGTCCTAGTGGATGCTCCATGTAAATCTCCTCCTCTAGGTCTCCGTGAAGAAAGGCACTCTTCACATCCATCTGATGTACATCCCAACCATGTGCTACTGCAATAGCCAAGGTGAGTTAGATAGAAGTCATCTTTGCAACAAGTGTAATGGTCTCTGAGTAGTCAATTCCTACCACCTATGAGAAACCCTTGTCAACCAATCGCACCTTATACTTATCAACTGACCCATCTACTACAAACTTGGTCTGATATATCCACCTACATCAAACCATCTTTCTTCCCTTAGGAAGTGAAGTCAAATCCCAAGTGTGATTTTTTATTAAGGAAGAATATTCTTCCTCCATAGCATTATCCCACTCAGGTACCCCTGATGCCTCTCAAAAAGTTTGTGGATCTAAAACTGAAGCAAAGAAGGTATGTGGATCTCTCTGAAAATCCCCCCTAGTACGTTTGTCATCTATGGGATCTCTTGCCCAAGTGCCAGCACTCTCAAGTGTCTATCTGCCCCAAAGTGGCTCAGAAGTGGGTGAGTTAGGTGCTAACTCCTCATCCTCTAATTGACTAGAGGTGGATGACCCTACATCACTGTCTTCACTGTCTGAACTTGAAGAAGATGACTCTGGCTTAAGAACCTATTGTGGCTGATCTGAATCTAACGAGGAATCATCATGAAAAAGTAGATTCAATGAGGGAGAATAAGTGTCAAGTGTTGAGTCTCTAGGACTCTCCTGAAAATGGACACTTCTCTCGATGAACAACTCATGAGTGACTGGATCTAGAAGGTGATATCCCTTAATACCATTCAGATATCTTACAAAGATGCAAGGCTTGGACTGAAGTTTCATAACTTTGTATTTCTTCTTTAAAATGTAGGCCATGGTTGGGGATTCGAAAACCCTAAGGTGCTCAACAATAGGTTTCCTTTTATGCTAAGCTTCAAAGGGTGTTATCCCTTTTAAAGCTTTGTGAGGAACCTTGCTTTGAATGTAGCAAGCACAATTGATGGCTTTGGCCCAGTACTGTGGTGCTAAGGATTTGGAGTGAATCATAGAGCTACCCATCTCTTTCAAGAACTTATTTTTACGTTCTGCAACCCCATTCTGTGAAGGACTATAAGTGACTATGTGCTACAAATCAATCCCCTCTGTGGTGTAAAATTGCTCAAACCTGATGCTAACATACTCCCCTCCATTATCAGTTTGAAGAACCTTGATGGATTTCTCACTCTATTTCTCAACAAGAGCCTTGAAGTCTAGAAAAATTTCAAACATTTTAGACTTTTGTTTGAGAAAATATATCCAAGTGTACCTAGAGAAATCATCAATGAAAGTGAGGATGTACTTGGCCCTTGTGAAATATGGTTTGGAAAAGGGTCTTGATACGTCACTGTGGACTAACTCCAAAGGTTGTGAAGCCCTCCAATCTTTGCCTTTGTCAAATTTTGCTTTGGGATGCTTCCCAAGGGAGCACCCCTCACAAAGTCCTTTTGAGAATTAGACACGAGGCAAGCCAATGACCATGTCATTTTTGCAAAGTTGCTCAAGGTAGCGGTAGTTAAGGTGGCCAAACTGCTCATACCATAATTTGATAACTCCATTTTAATGAGTTAGCAATGCTATTGGAGAAGAATCTGATGCAAAATGTGAGAAGGTGTATAACCTAGCTTGGTGATCTACCCTACCCACTGCCACTATAGTATCACTATGTAACTCCCTGATAGCCACTGAATTTGATGAAAACTCAACTCTCATACCTCAACCAATGTGAGTGATTTGGTACACTAATAGGAGATTGGTTGAAAGAGAAGGAATAGTTAGAACATTGTTGAATGTTCCTTCTTCCATTTCAACTGACCCTCTCCCTATAATGGAAACTGATGTGTCATCACCCAAACTAATTGAAGTCATGCTACAAGGCTCTAAATATGAAAACTCAACTAGTGAAGAGCCCATGTGGTGTGAAGCACCCGAGTCGATGACCCATGAAGATGTAGAAGCTGTTGTAGCTACAAGGGCCTTGCCCTTTTCTTTCTCCTTACCCTTGCCTTTTGCCTTAGTAGAATCTTGGGTAGATGAATTCTGCTTGATGGACTCTGGAACACCTATGTTGTTCTTCTCTAGAAGATGAGTTAGGTGATCTATTTGTTTCTTCATGCATTTGTGTTCATCATGCCCTATATTTTTACAATAGGCACACTTAACCTTCTCCTTCTTAGGTTTAACATTGGAGGATGAAGACTTAGTGTTGTTTTTGGTAGGATTGGTGTTTTCTTTCTTCTTCTCCTGGTCCTTGTTCTTTTTCTTCTTCTCCTTTGTTGAAGTCTTGTCCTTACCATTTCTAGCTATCAAAGCTTAGGGTTAATTAGACTTCACTGTGCCCATTTGAGTTAGCTTATCTTGCTCCCTAGTCAAGTCAGTAATGAATGAATCCAAAGAAGGCATTTTCCATGTAGTGCCAAGCACACTTTTGGTGGCATGGAAAGTGGAGACAAAGACTGAATAGCTTGGACCTAACTTTGCAAGAATAGAAAGTATGAGTTGATCATCTTTCTTCTCTATTATACATTCTTTCAATTGCAATCTAAGGGCCTTAAACTTAGTGAAAAAGTCCTGGAGGGTGTCAAAGTTGCTAGGACTTAGACTTATGAGTTTGTTTTTGAGCTCATGACCTCTCATCTCATCAAGCTTCCCAAATAACTTTTCTAAGGTGTCCCATATGTCATTGGGAGTCTGAGAGGATTCTAAATGGAAGAGAAGTTTTGGAGACAAAGACAAGCTCAGTAATCCATAGGCTTCATCACTACGGTTGTACCACTTGACCTTTTTAGCATCAGTGTTGGGTTCTACTTCAGTACCCATGGTGATCCTATAAAACCCTTTACTTCTAAGAATGATTGACATTTTAACCTTCCATTCATGATAGTTAAAGGGTGTTAGGGGTTTAAGTTGAAAAGAATCCATTTTTTAGCTAAATTTAGGTGAAGTTGTGTTGATTGCAAGTTGTGAAATTATGCAGAAAGAATAATGAAAGCAAATATTTGCAAGTTGTGGAAAGAAATCACAACCCCCAAAAATATTGAGCCCCCCCCCAAATATGCAAGTACATGCTCAAAATATGTCAGACTCATCCGAGAATGCGTCTTAGAGCAATCAGTGCAAGACTTAAGCAAACAGGACGTCGGACTTAGCCGAAAATGCGTCTTGAGAGACCCAAATTTTTGGCACTTTATAAACTAGTGCATTTTTGAAAAATAACAAGCCTAATTTGTGGAGAATTTAATTACAAACACTTTTTCAAAAACTGGCACCCAAATTTGAGCTACTGTTTGCAAGATATTAAAGGTTCAATTTTCCCGTAAACTAGTGTTTTTGCAAAAAAAAGCACTAAACCATTAAAAAAATGTCTGTTATGAGAGAGAAAGTGGATTTCCAACCACTCATTGGATTTGACATGGAATGAGGAATCTAAAGGAGGTTTGTGTGAGGGGAATTGGCCTCTCACCAAGCTGGGCCTCACCCTTTGTCTTCGTAGGTCGAAGATACAAGTTTAAAAAAGCCTCTAAACTGTTCTTTTTTGAATGCTTGTTTCCAATTTTTATTTAATTCAAAAAATCAAAATTAATGACTTATGAATATTAGAAAATTTATTGGACAAAAGCAGAATCATCAATTAAATAGCAAGAGTGAGAGGGAGGGCCCACCAAATGGGCGTTAGAAACTAGACAATGTCTAAACTAGGCACAATTTTTAAGAAAACAGATCTGATTTTGCTTTGCAAAAGAAAATTGTAGACCTGGATGCTGTACGACCCATTTCACCCTGCTGGAGAAGACTGCTGGAGATTGGCATGGCTGTGCAGACTGCTGTGCTTGGACTGGGCAGTGCCTAAAACATCATGGCAGCACTAAGAAAAGTGCACCTAAAACATCATGGCAGTGCCTGAAACAACACCTAAACTGGGCAGCCTCACCTCTTTTCTTAGGCTAGAGAAAACAAGAAAAAAATAATAATCTGTAGACCACTTACCAAGAAAAGTGCATAGTTCTGAAGAAAGATGGCGTAGAATGCAGAAGCTTGGCGTGGACTGTGTAAGTGCTGACTGCTCCACACAACAATAGCGCCCAAGCTAACAGATGAACTAGCCCCTGAAGTGAAGACAACCAAGACACCCAAAGGCTAAGGATTTCCAAGATGCTAACTAGAAATGAATTTTTTTAATTTTAGATCAAATCTATAAAATAAAAAAACAAAGAGAACTCCACTCTTCTTGATTTCAAAATGAACTAAAAGCATAACCATACACACAATTACCATAACCGCTCTGATACCATATCAGAGTTGCTGCCAGAATCTAGATAATGTGAGTGCAATGGAGACGTGATCACACAAGTTGAAGCAAGTGCACACAACATAGATGCTAAAACAATTTGAAAATAACACAAGAAGATAAATTGCACAAGACAAAATGGAGAAAATCAATATCTGATTAACATGAGATGGCCAAAGTGAGGACTACAAATAAAAGAGTATTAAGTAACTCCTCCACAAAAGGTGGACAAGGCACCCCAATAATAGACTGTAACTCCTCCATGAAAGGTGGTGACAAGGTGCTAAGGATAGAAAAGTAACTCCCATCAAGGGAGTTACTTATGACATTCTTATGACACCTATGACACATCTATGACACACACCTCCACATAAGCTAGCCTATCCCACAAATATAGGAAAACTCCATGTATGCACAATAAATACAAATTCCCTAATTAATAAATAGGGGAAAATAAAAACCTACACTAATATACACTAATCTCACTTTGGGTCTATTTTTAGTCCTTATCAAAAACAAAGCATCAGGCCCTATTTTTATCTTAATGTGCTTGGTTGATGTTTTCACCATGACTTGTACCATCCAGCATTGTAACAACAATAGTCATTCCTTTTACATTAAGCAAGATTACAACAAACATAACCATACCAATCATAACCATAACATTTAACCAAAAACATCCAACACATTTTGTACATGTTTACATCAAATAATGCAATATTTTATTTAGGGTGTGAGGAGTCACATGGTACATACAAAGTTATTAGACTATCCACACTTCACCTAAGGCCCCTACATACATTATTTTCCTACCTAAGCATTAAATCAATTATCTGGTGACTCTAGATATATGTTAAACCATCCTTCTACTTGATTACTCCCTAAACTAACATCTATACCATTCCCTATCTTAACAACTACTAAAGGGTATACTCTATTCTCCTCTCCCACATTCATCCCCATAGGGTGAGAATACTACTATGATTTGGGTCTTTCACCCTACTCAATCATTGAAACAATTACATCACCCACTCTAGTTGTTCTTCTCACATAGGTACTACTTATTACTACCTTAGTACACATCCCCTTAGATAGAAAGGGTTCCTCCATGGGTAGGCTGAACGTCATGTTCTCCAACCCTGTACCTCATGCAATGAAATTATCACCTTCTTCATTATTGAGGAGGTAAGAGTTCAGACTCAAGTTTGAGTCATGGGTGCCTTTCCTCTTGTTGTTGATCTAATAGTACTTCCATTATCATCATTACATGTATTATTTGGTAGATCCACACATTTACCATATTGATTATTTCAGGTCATGGAGGTTGTTGATCATCTCTACCATTGTTTCCATTGTTTTCCATCATCAACCTTGTGTAGTTCTTTGCACTCTCTATAACCTACAAAACCAAATAACTCAATAATAGAAATTCATCCTTATCATGATTATTTAAATATAATACCTAACCATTCTTCCTTTCCAACATGATTCTCCATCCCACTAATGGGGATGGTCATATGATGTCATTAATTTCCTTGAATAGTCCTCCCACTTGAAATGGTCATTTATACTTACCTTTTCATGTGGACACATCACCCTTGATTCAATTGGTCACCTCGATGAATCCATTATGCATTGTTAGGATATATTTTTGTTGACCTTATCATATGATCCACATCTAATGTATTTACTTATTTTGTCATCTTGTGATCCTTGTGGGCCTGGTGGTCATTAGCATCACCTCAGTTGACATAAATTGGCTTCCAACCATGGGCCACTATAATGATCATGCCTTCAAAACTACCACTATTTCTGGTGGTGTCAACTCCCAAATCCTTATCATTGTAGAAACTCTACCATTAGAGTTAGGCCACCATGAATTCATAGAAATACATTCACCTTCTTGCCCCTTTTACCCTCCTATTCCTACCAACCCATTACCGCATGCTCTGAACATTAGACCCCAACCATTGGTAGTGTTTTCTTGAACATGCCAATCTTTTCTTTTGTGCTAGATAAAAGGTCATCCATAGTAGGGGAATGATCACCTTATCTTGGCCACATAGATTCTTATTAGTTTACCCCAACCTAGTAGAACCAATAAGTCATTGGTTCTATAGAGGTTGGGATAAAAGATGTATACAAGGCCATCATTTGTCTATCCTACCCATGCAACTCTTGCATCAGGAAAGGTTCATCCTCTATCACTCACTAAACTTCTAGCTTACTTGTATAATCTACTTAAACGTCAAATAAATTATTTATAGGTCATCACTTTACTACTACCCTTAAAATTTGACTTGTAGTGGTGAATAACCTTGGCCAAAGTGACTCTGTAGGTCCAGATAAACCTCCACCTCCTAAAACTTGGCTCGTAGCTGTAGACACTATCTCCAAAATCCTACCCTCACATAATTTTAAAAGGTGTAACCTCCTACAATAGGCACCTCTTCTTTAGATTAGCTCTATTAAATATCATTTGTAGTACTTAGCATTGTGTTCCCTTCTAATTTATCCTACCTTGCCCATATGTATCTCTCATCCTACTAAATGTGGGATCATTATGGTAACTATTTACCAATCTACACCATTCACTTTCACTGACAACTTCACCAAATCCCCAAACTATTATTTTACAAAACCTTCTCCCTTAGCCCAAACCAACCCATGTGTTCCATCATATTGGGATAGCCAATTTGAACACCACTCACCTAGACCTTGTTGAACTACATTGGCCTAATGTCCATGGACTATGTAGGCACTACTTCACTTCTATGGGTAGCTTAGCCACTAACAACTAATTCCCATCCCCTTTTTCTTCTCACTCATTTCCACCACTAACACCACCCTCATGCTTATGGCATCCTATATCAAGGAAGCTTTGAATTCTTTCTTAAGTGTCCTTATGTTTTTACACCATCTAATACTTCCTCTTAAGTTTTTCCCCCACTGTTGGGAGAACTACATCGGCCTGAGGTCTTTTTGGACTATGTAGGTAGCACTCAGTTACTGAGGTCAGCTCAGTTGCATCCTTTATTTTGTTTTCCTTTCTCACCTAAAATATCTTCCTCCACTTCTCTACCTATATCCTCACCACCTCCCTCCCTTCAACGTGTCAATCTCTTTTAACAACTTTTCTAGCTTGTTAATCTCTTTTAACACAAGGGTTGATAGCCTTCCTCATTGACCCCTCTTATCTCCCATAAAGCCACCACCTACCCTATTTCATTGACCTCACTACCACCTTTCCTTGCGTATGCTTCACGGCTCACTTCCCCACCCACCTTTTACATTTTTTTACCTCTCTTTCACCTTATGACCAACCTTTCCCTTTATCCCCTTCAACTTCTTTCTCTATCCTCATCATCTCCTCTCACCCTTGGCTATTTTTTGTACCCTCTTTATCACTCTCTTTTCCTCACCCATTCCACATCATACTGTGTATCTTACAAGATTTCTATTTATTTTATTGTTACACTTTTTCTTTACATGTACCACCACTCTGCCATTATGCCACTCTTCCCACCATACCCGTTTTCCATTCTTCTTGTTTGATTTTTTTCCATCCTTTTTATCTTCCTCTTTTTCCTCCACAACTAGCTTCTAACTAGCCCTTTATCCTTTGATAAGCCTTCCATAATTGTAATTTTATTCTTATTTCATCTTGCCTTTTGCCTTTCACATTCCTCTTTTCCTCTTTCCATCTTGGTACTCACTTGCCTTTTGCATCTGTGTGAGTATCCTTGCTTTGTGTCCCTACTTTAATTCTTCCTTTTTCTTCTAATCATCGCTTATTTTCATCTCATTTCCTTTCATTATGTTCCCCTATTTCTTCACCACCTCATCAATGCTTTAGCGTGTCAATCTCTTTTAACAAGCTAATTGATGCCTACCTTATCTCTTCACTTTCTTTTCCACCCATCCTTTGCTTACCCTCATTTTTCTTAACCCCTTTCCCATTTTTACATCCCATTCTCATCTCCAAAACCACCATCTGATTTGCTTTGTTGTTCCTCTCCTTGCCTATATTCATCCAATACTCACTTGGTTACATCTCCACCTACATTTTCACTCTCTTGTCATCCTTTTTGTGTCCTTATTTCACTCTTATTTCCTTTTCTTCAGTGTATTTCCTTGTGTTTCATTTTCATCACCAAACTATTTTCTCCTTGGTCTATTTTTAGACTTTATTTTCAAACTTTCATGGCCTCCCATATTTCTCATCCTCCCCTTCCCTTTCATGATTTTTACACTTATTTCCCCATCCTTTTTAATTCCCCAGTTTGTCATTATTTAGTGCATCCCTCACCCCCCATCTTCCACCTTTTATTTTTATTCTCTTTTCTCTATTTCATTTCATTTTTGTCATCTCCCTCAATGACATCCCTTAGTCTTCTTGACCTTCTTTTAATTCTTATATGTCCATGCCTAGCTCCTTCCATCCTTCTCCACATTCATATTTATCTTTGACCTCATTATCTTCTCTACCTATCTCTTCATCCATCTCCTAGTCTACCTTCATCTCAACCCTTGTTGGATCTTCCTTTTTTAGAGTGCAGTCACTATTTGTGCCACTTCTATGTATATCTCCTTGTCTACCTTTTCATGTCCTCCATGCCCTTACTTTCATGTATAAAATCCACAACCTACTCCATAATAATAATAATAATAATAATAATAATAATAATAATAATAATAATAATAATAATAATAATAATAATAATAATAATAATAATAATAATAATTATTATTATTCACCTCACTTCATATTCCAAAACCCCTCAGAGTCTTTCGCTGAATTCCATCAAAACTCAACACTTACTTATTTTTGGATCCCAGTAGCTCAAGGGTCAAGGGTTTGAATCTTCACCATTTCTCGTTTACCCACTCTACTACTTTTCTTCCCCAAATTATTGAATCATACCCTTTCATAGCCTGTTAATGACATTATTGTGAAGTGTGAATAATGTCAACTTATTTGGATGATGATGAAAGAACCCATTAGATCACCATGAAAATTTGAGTAGTGCCAAATTTTCTAAAGCCTGGTAAAGCATATTTCTCCTTTTTTTATATGGTGGTAGAAATTTCATGATTGAACCTACTTATCCATGACTAAAAATTCCTTTTGCATAGTTGACTCAATCATCTAATTGCATCTTAGGTAATCTCATCCACTGTTTCTACCAAACCAGTTAAAAAACTATTTGATACCAATATTTCCCACCCTTTGGAGCTTCCCTTTCTCCAACATCCTTTATTTAGAGTTAATGACATGATATCAACTTGGGGAAACCAAGTTAACCAACACATCCCACCTTAAAATAACTACATTAGGCCTAATGTTCATTTTGGACATTATATCTATGGAACTATGTAGGCAATGTCCAATTTCTTAGTGCATATGGAGTCCACTCAGCCACCCCATTCTAACTAACCAACCCACTTTCCCACATCCACCTTGATGTTGGCCACTTCTAACCCAACTTATCACATAGTTTGTGATTACCCTACTTTTGTATTTTTTATCATATAAGCCAATTTTACCATGTTGAACATATAAATTTACAAAACTAGACCATTTGTGTTTTTCTTGGGAGTGCTTCCTACCTTGGATACCTTAGTAAACATTGAACCTATCTAGGATCCTTGATATGATTAACCCAATCAGCTATGACCAATGCTGGAGACTGGTTACCTTGTAATTTTTCCTATGGACTGACCTTATTGGTAGCTTTAGTCTCTGCATAATCTTGACTATTGTGATTAACTACATTTTATGCACCCATTGGCATTTCACATGCCCAGTTACCTTGTGCAACCACCTAGTGCCTCCTCACCAACTTCTTATCAAACCTACACTTGATTCAACCTTTCCTCATCGACTCTTAGTTTGAGGGGGAACACCTCCTCCCATACTCAGGGTACCCTAATCTTCAACCAAGTGATTTTTTTTGTTTTTTCATTTGTTAATTCAAAGTTTCATAACAAAAAGGGGCAAAATGTAAACACTAGAAAACTAGACACTTACAGTTTTTGATGACTAAATGCCTCGAGACCCACCTAATGACCCCCTAAACCTTCTTAAAACTTAACCAACCCTTCATAACCTAACCAAATCACTACTCCCCTAGTCACATAATATTATTCAAAATCACTATTTAAAAGTACTATTCACTATCACTACTCATTGTGGGACCCACTATCACTATTCATGATGACATGGCATGTGACATGGAAAGTGACATGATGTGTGACATGGAAAGTGACATGGAATGTGACATGGCAAGTGACATGGTAATTGACATGGAAAGTGATATGGAAAGTGATATGGCTTAGAAGTGATGTGGCTTGATGTGGGACATCATACCCTAACTAGGACCCTTTCCCAATGTGCTTAATTATCTCATTTAAGCATCACAAGGGCCCCCATTGAAATATGGAAAATTTTCACTTAAGGGGCCATAATTCAACATATATTTTGCCTTCACACATGAAATTAGCCTTCAAAATGAGATACTTATCTCTTTAAAGATGAAGGTCACCCATTTAGACTTCTTAGCCCAAATGGTAAACTCACCAACCCAAATAGGAATCCCCACCAACCTCATCCTTGACTAATTTAGGAACCACATGGAAAATAGTACCACATTTGATGAGCCATCCCTTTAATTTATTGAATTAAGACAAGAAAGGGTGGTGAAAAGTCTTTAGTCTCATTTAAACCCATGTGCATGATTCCCATTCAAAATTGGATTCATATTCAAGGTGGGAGACACACCAACCCAAATGAGAGACTTATGATCAAAGTTGAAATTCCTACCAACCTCACCTTTGACTTATTCATGAGCCCTACTTAGATAAATTTGAATTGCTTCACTATTCCTCTATTTTGGCATGTTTCTTCACTATAAATACCCCCCTCTCCTTCATCAAAGGTTAAGTTGGAATTTAGTCTTTGGTTCTTAACATATTACTGTAGGTTTTTGAAGGAGGGAATTATTTTGGAGGTCATCAATATCTTGGAAGATAAAATATCAAAGCAACGAATCTCTACCAAAATTGCCTCAAACTCCATGAATAACATCTTCACCAACCACCTTCATCGAGCATCAAAGTAACATTTATTTGCTTTCTTGTATTCCATTTATTTTATTTCTTGGACTTTTTATTTCCTTAACCTCACACCTTTAGCCCATTTTCTTCTCCTCCTTTAATCCCCTTTAACTCCCTACCCTCTTATCTATTTACTTCTTTTTCCATTCACCCTTTACCTCGTTCTTACCACCTTGACCATTTACCCCTTTTACCTCTTTGCCATCTTGACCTCTTGACCTCATAATCCCTTTTACCATTTATCTTCCCTTTATATTCTATAATTTACCCATTTAAACATTTACAAACTCAATAAAAACCTTATCATTTTATTTTGACTCTTGTCATAAACCAAACCAAAACCACCATTTTGCCTTAACCAATTTTCAACATTAGTATAATTGAACTAATTACTTTATTTTGGTTAACTTAGCAAAGCGTTTAATTATATTATATTAAATTCAATTATTTGATGCTTTTATTTTTAGTTTTTTTTAATTTAATGCAAGAATACATTTATTTTATCATCTCAACTAAATGTTTAAAATAGGTGGATGAGAACCTCCTAAAAAGATTTGGCTTCTATGTTCTAGGTCATACTAGGAAATACACCCATCTAATTATCTCACAAACAAGTTTATTTTAGTGTTTTCTTATTTGCAGGTCATCCTCTCAAGTCAAAGAGGAGATCTTCATAATCACTTAGATCCAATACATGCACTTTAACAGGTATTCTTCCACACCCTTTATCATAAGTTTTTTCTTTTCACACTTAGGAAAAAGCAAAAATTAGATAGAAACACTTCATATTAGTAGGCTTAGGTTGATAGATAGGGATCATAATAACATTATGTCAAGTAATCTCATAGTCCTCTGCATATGATATGTGGAGGGGGAATGGGTGAAACTAGAACCATTAGTGAGACTAGTATGCCTTTTTTGTAGGTGTCCAAAGAGGTAGTATAAATAAGTTTATGTCCATATATAAAGTGTAGACTGATCGATGTGATAAGTCTAATAAGGAGAGATAATTATGTCTTTCCAATATTATTATTATTATGAAACCCAATTTTAACTTTCAAAATTCTTTTGCTCTTGCTTTTGCTTTTACTTTTGTTGTTTGCCTAAGGGTTGGGGAAGCTGATCGATGTGGGAAGCTTCCAAGAGATTACTAGCTTTGACTAATGCTTTAATCAGCCATAAGTTTATGTACTTAGTTTAAATGCTTTTGATATATGTCCTTCAAGGGAGTAGTCTACCCTACATTTAGCAATTTTAGCTAATTTTTAATAGCTATCCTTTAAGGGAGTAGTCTGTGAATGCTAAGAATGACCCATGATTTGTTTTTGCTAGTTAATATTGCTTTTGATTTGATTTGATTTTTATTTACATATACTTACTCATACATGTTCAATGCATTACCTCTATGAAGGCAAAACTAAGATGACATGAAGGTTTAGTATGTGAAAGAGAGGTATAGATGACAATGACCATAGGAACTAATCTCAAAGAGATGGAAAGTACTATGAGAATCATGCCATGGATAGAGCTATGGTATCCACAGTTTAAGATTAGGCTATAATTGTGATGGATAACCACATGATTTAGTTTTAGTTAGTTTCCCCTAAAATGAAGGAGATGAATGTGGTTGCAAAGGATGAGCTCAAATTAGACAAATGATGATTGTGATCCCTATCTAACAATAAAGGGATGTAGATGTGAAGCATTGAGAGTCTCAGGTTCTAATTTACCTTCAAGAGAGGATAAATGATAAGCTCCTAATACATACTTATGGGTAATGATGTAGGGTCCAAGCCAACTAAAATCAAAATTTCCCATTTTCCTTTTCTCCATATTAGTGACATGTTGGTTTTCCTTGTGGACAAGATCTCTAATGTTGAATTCTCAGACTTTTAGGTGTTTGTTATAAGATCCCTTAATTTTCTCTTGATAGACATGAAGATAGGAAGGAGTGGCTAAACAACGCTCATCAAGTAACTCAAGTTGGACTAAACATTCTTCATGATAATCATCTTCCAAAATGAGGTTGCACAAAGATATGCAAAGAGAAGGTATTTGGATCTCAAGAGGTAGGACAACCTTGATTCCAAAGATGAGAGAAAATCATGTAGCACTAGTAGGGGTTTAGTTTCTACTATGATATGCCCATAGGGTGAATGGGATGTGCATGTGCTAATCCTAACCTAAGGCATTGACCATTTTGGTAAGCATGTTGTTAAGTGTTTTGTTAGAGGCTTCGCCTTGTCCATTTGCTTGTGGGTGATAGGGTGACTAAAATATAAGCTTAATACCAAATGTCACAAAGGCATTGAAATTTTTTGTTTTTAAAGGATTTTCCATTATCAATGATGATCTTATAGGGAACACCAAAATAGCAGATGATATGGTGGGTGAAGAATTCAACAATGTTTTTAGTTTTTGTTAAGATAAGGGGTTTAGCCTCCACCCATTTCATAAAATATTTAGTTGTAGTAATGACAAAATGATGTCATTATGAAGAGTGGGGGTTGATTTCACCAATAAGGTCCAGACCCCATTATGAAAATGGCCAAAAGTCTATAGAAATGTGAAGACTATTGCTAGGTGCATGATGTAAATTAACATGTTGTTGACATTTGACACACTTTTTCACATAATCATAACAATATTGGTTAAGGGTAGGCCAGTAATAGCCTAGGAAAAGGATATGTTTGGCCACAGTGAGGCCACTAAAGTGACCCCCATAGATACCATTGTGTGTCTATTTAATGGTGTGAGAGGCTTTTGGACCACTGAGACAATGAAATAGGAGGCCATCCAAGCCCCATTTATAAAGAATTCCTCCCATAATGGTATAATGAGAGGTGATTTGAACAAATTCTCAACACATGTTCTTAGAGAAGATTGAGGAGACTATGCCAAGGTAAAGGTAGTCAAAGGTTTACTGATACTAGAGGTCAGGCAAAGTCTCCACACTAAATATGGTTGAAGTGTCTGATTTGGTGTAGGAAGTTTCAATGAGGTGATAGATAATGACTGATAGTTTGGAGTCTAAGGGTACTGATAGTATCTAAGAGGTAAGAGAAGCCATGGTATCAGTGAACTTGTTGGTAGATCAAGGGGTGGTTTGGATATGGTAGTGTTCGAATGAGGATAAGAGTTATATGACAAGTTGTCTATACAGTTATATTATTCCATTCTTACACTAGTAAATTTTTTTGACTTGGTTGACAATAAGCTAAGAGTCCCCAAAGATATTGATTGTTCTAACTCCTAAGGCTAGGGTAGTTTGGAGACTTATTACTAGGGATTCATACTTGGCCATATTATTTGTGTATTTAAATTTAAGTTTAAAGGATAGAGGAATTGGTTCATCGATAAGGGGGATAATGATGATACCAACTCCCCCACCACATTGACATTTGGATCCATCAAAACACATGGTTACTTGATTGGTGAAATTTGCTTGAGATAGACTTGTGATTGACTCATATAGAAATTCAAGAGGGGGGGTTGACTGTTTGCTAGGGGTGCCTTAGTAAGTTGGTCTAAAATTACTTGCCCCTTGATTTATTTCTATTAGAGGAACTCAAGGTTAAACTTAGCTAAAAGCATGAGCCACTCAGCCATACACTAGTTTGGTATGGTTTGGAGTGCATGTATTTAAGGGGGTCGGTATTGGTTATGACAAAAGTTTTGTGCTTAAGAAGGCAATGGAATATTTTTGTGGCCATGAAGACTAGGGCCAAATATAATTTCTTGGTATGTGTGTACCAAGTCTTGTATTCAAAAAGTGTGCAACTAATGTAATAAATGGCTTGTTATCTGTGTTATCATCTTGATGGGCAAGCATCACCCTTAGGGAGTGATTTGTGGTAGAGATATAGAGGTAGAAAGGTTGGCTATCCTTAAGAGGTGTAAGGATAGGTGGAGATAGCAAGTACTCTTTGATTGCATCAAAGGCCTTTTGAGAATCAATATTCCACTTGAAAGAGACATCCTTTATTAAGAGGTGGTTAAAGGGATGACATTATTCAGAGATATAGGAGATGAAGCAATAAATGGATTGAAAGCTCCCATAAAAGATACATAGTTATTTAAGGTTGGTTGGAGGTATCATATTGAGGATGGCTTTGTTTTTAGTCAAATTAACTTCGATTCCTTGAAAGGAAATGATGAAGCCAAGAAGTTTCCTTGATAAGACCCCAAAAATACATTTCTTGGGATTGAGGTGGATGTGATAATGTATAAGTCACTCAAATATAATCTTGAAAATGGCTAAATGGTCTTTGCAAAGTTTGGACTTCTCAAGAAGGCCACCCATATATTTTTTGATTATTTTATGGATAAGGTCATGGAAAATATAGGTCATAACACGTTGGTAGGTTGCACTAGCATTCTTAAGACTAAAGGTCATGAATCTATAATAGAAAGTCCCCCATGAGGTGATGAAGGTAGTTTTGTGCTAGTCTTTAGGGGCAATCAAATTTTGATTATAACCTAAGAAACCATCCATGAGTGACAACATCTCATTACCTACTATAAGATGAATAAGTTAGTTAATGCTAGGTAGAGGAAAGTCATCCTTTGGGTAGGTGAGATTGAGGTCACAAAAGTCCACATATATAGGTAATCCCCTTATGGCTTTAGTGACATGTATGATGTTTAAAACCCATTGGGGATAATGTTGGAAATATTGTCTTTGATGTCAAAGGTTTAGTATTATTGGTGATAAAGGCCCCATTGCATTTAATGTTGTTTATCTTGGCTAATATGAGTGAATATTTATTTAATATTAATGAATATATTTTTAGTTGTATATGAGACAAAATAATGGCCCATGGAGAAGTCGAAGAGTCACGAGATAAAGAGAAAAGAAGGATGGGATGCATTTTTCCATGAAGAGTCATCTTGGGGAATACCAAGAGTCGCCAAGTGAAGACAAAAGAGTAAAGGGCAAATTTCTCATGAAGGGACACTTTGAGGAATACGAAAAGTCTCCAAAGATAAAGACAAAAGTGGGAAAGACATTTTTGGTCATGAAGGGTCACCACATGACTTTTCAAATGCTTGGATATGAAGGGTCATCCAAGATTGGTGCCATTTTCTATGAGGATTGAAAGGTCACAAAGGGTGTGTTGGGTGAATATTTTGTCATCAACTAACTGATGGCAAAATGGGGATATCAGCCACAACATAAGGGAGATTTACACTATGAAGAGGGTGGCTTTACCAGATCTAGACGAGGTAAATCTCTCCTCTCATCAAGGGGAGGTTCCCTATCAGTATTTGCGTGCTATAAGTATGTATATAATTAAGCAGAAAATAACACATGGGGGTGGTATAACAGCATCTACTTCTCTTTTTTCAGAAGTAATGTATAAGGACCAAAAGAGGGAAAATCTTGGTCTTTAAGCTAACAGCATTCCTCTTCTTTCAGGAATGATTTTAAACAGAAAGCAAGAGATCACCTGTAGTAACAAAGTCACAAGAACGCTCACGCAAGCGCAAAGTCTTCCATAGCTTCTTCACGGATCTGGAACAAATACAACCGTAGAGTAAAGTGAAGCACAAAGTCTTCACCTGAAACTATCAAAGATAAAAGAATCTCAAAAGTAAAAGTAGCACAAAGTCTATCTCCTACCCTCAAAAAGTGCCCTTAGATAATATCAACACATTCACTTTGCTTATTAAGATAGATAAACAAGAGGTTATCAGGAAAGAGTACATAAGAAACTATTTCCTAGATGACACAGATAACTTCAACACAAAGTCTGAAATCACTTGCTTCTCATTCATTTGACAAAATCTGATTTACAAATCTGAGCACAAAGTCTCAAAAGTTGTTCAATTTCAGCAAAGTGTTTGCTCTCTATTTTTCCAAGATCATTTACAAATGAGGTCTCCACTATATATAGGGAGAAAATTCTCAAAAACAGAAAAATAATAAAATATAAAATATCTTGGTCAAAGATGACTCATCTTTGACTTTTAGATATTTTCCAAAATATTTTATTCGTAATTACATTTAACAAAATTACATGCATTCTGTAGAAAACAGAAATGCATAAGGATAGAAGAAGAAAGAGAGAAAGTGTCAATTCTTGCCACTAGACTTCTTCAAATAAGCCTCGTACATGGTGATTGATGCTTGGATCCCGATGCTATCGGGTGCAACTGCGTGGTTGGAGACGACCCTTGCTCTGATCAATGCATCTTTTAATGCTGTGATGGCTTTATAGTGGCCAGTTAACCTGGATCTTAAATTTTCCAGAGTTAACTGAGCATCTAAAATGCTATCAACCGAAGTTATTGAAAAAGACGCTCCTTTGAAATCCTTATGGATCATCCCTTCAAAATTCTGAATCATTTCATCTGCTGGAAGGAACTGATGATCCTTAGAGGTCAAGTCGCAGGGTAGCTCTTCTAATTTGTTCAACAAGCTCAGGTCACTTTTATCACTAGCTTCTTTAAAAGCTTTGAGATCATCAATTAGATCTTTGAGTACCTGGATCCTGAAAGTCATCGTCTCTTTGACCTCAACATATGAATCCTTGTTGGGGATAACTCTGATAGAGATCAGGATACTCTTCTTTAGACCTTCCATTTCCTTCCATCTCCCGAGATCTTTTTCCAAGCCATTAATCTCCTGAGAGGTGAGAGAAACAAAACTGTCTACTTGAGCCTTCAATCTCTTCATTTTCCATGTTCTTTCTGCAACCTCAGACAGCAGAGAGATTCCTTGATTGTGTATCCGGTCAATGTATTCCTCCATTACTTTTCCCTTTAAATAAGTCTTTTCAGCTTTCTAAATAACTGAATCATCCACTGAAAAGGCCTCTAGAGTTGCTGACTCAGGTGGGATGGTGAATCTCCTGATTACTGCCGTTAACTGCTCAGCCTTGGCTTTATAAAAATCTTTCATCTCCTTTTCTTTGTCAAATTTTTAGACCATAATGTCCATTGCTGACTGAAGGTCACTCTTTGCACCTTCGTGTGTAACCTTGCCTAGTTCAACACGAGAAAAGGAATAACTGCTCATTTCAAAACCTTCAAGGGTTGCGTCCTGTGGGGGTTTGGCAATTTTCAGAAATTTCTGCCCCTTTTCCTCGACCAACTTGGAAAGGATTTTTGGTTTCTTGGGAGCCTTTGTTCTGGCCGGCACAATCTTGCCGAAATCAAATTCTTTTGGGGAGATGGCCCTTTTCTTTCTCTTTGGTGTGAAAGCAGACATCCATGGCGGGAAAGAAGTTCCTGTTGTAACAATAGTTGCTTTGGCTGGTGTCACAGTAGCGGCCTCCACGTTACTAGTGGTGACAGTAGTGGTAGTTGGAGTGACCGGTGAGACTGTGTCAACTGTTGTTTCAGGATTAGGCACCGGGCTTGATGGCAGGTTGAAAGATGGAGATGATAAACTTGGAATGGATGCAGAAGAGCGAGGGGAACCTGCTGAAGGATCTTGTGGATCACCAAAAACCACCTTGGAAGGAGAAGCAGCACCGGAAGATGGAATGCTTATGGGAGAGATAAGGGAAGTGGGCACCGGAGGAGATTGATGAGGAGGAGAGGAAACCTGGATCGGCCGCACATGCTCCGTTGAAGTTGGAGACCCAACACTTGGTCGTTCTGAAAGTTGTTCTGTTGACCCTATCAGTTGAGCTGCCTGTATCCCAAGACTTCGTTCTGTGGTTCCTTCAACTGTTGCTTCAGGTTTCTGTTCTGACCTAGGTTTCTTAGATACAAAGACGATCCTAGGCTTGTGAGGTCTAGAAGATGAAGGGACGTCGTCTTTGTTCTTGGTTTGGCTTTCTGCCTTTCTCTTCATCTCTACTTGATATTCAGCCTCGAACCCTGTAATGAATTTTTTAAGGGTGATTCCATTCGCTACCAACCAACTATTGGTGTTAGCCAATACTGGTTCGAATCTCTTCTTTAGAGAAGTCAGCTCTTTTTGAGACCAGTTGATCGTAGGAAGAGGAGAACCAGCGACCTCTGTCAGATATCTGCTGTTCACTATATTTCCATCGTCAACCAATCCTGAAGGGATCTCTGCAAGCCCGAGGTACTTTATTTGATCTAGCATGAGGCGGCAATAGTCCATCTTTCTTATCTCTTCGGCTGTCCTTATATCTACCCAGATGTCCTCAATCATAGGCTCGTGAAACTGAGTCTTCCTTCGAATCATCTCCCTAACTCCTCTGTAATCAAATTTTTCTCGTCTTTTGAAAGGCTTGATGGTAACCATCTGCATCTCTGTTTCCATAGCCTTGGCTCTAGTTGATGTAGCAATGGAAAATCTACCAATCTGGATAGGAAACTTGAAACTGGGTCTCTTAAGCTCCATCTGTTTTGAGTGTACGACGGCCAGTTGTCGGCAAAGTTTCATTAGAACCAACCTGTCTGAAGGGAATCTGGGGAGCATATAAGGGTATCCTTGGAAGAAACCCACCCGTAGATAAGAAAATGTAGGGAACTGGAGGAACATGCAGCCAAAACTGTTCACTATTGTCCAAGCCTCGTCTGACATCCTCTTCTGTTCCAGTTGAGGATCGAAAAGACATAGAAATATGGCAAAGAATGCGTCATTCACTCACCTAAAATGACGTGTTGAGCCCTGAAGTGTCAGCTGCGGATAGTATGAATAGACTGGGGTGGTCTTCCTATCCCCCTCTGTGGTTAGGCCTAGGAAAGATCGCATGGCAGCAGCTATGTAGACCAGGTACGAGGTCATGTAGAATTTGAAGGAGGTTTGTACCCTAGTCAGCTGCTCATGAATGGCGTTGCTGATCTGTTCTCCCCAGAAGATGACCTGTTTGCCTTGCAGAATGATCTTTATGAATGGATACATCCATTCATGGAATTGCGAAGAAGACGGGAGGCCCCGTACTCTGCTGAGAAGGGTGATTAGGTCACCAACTTCTTCAATGAAGTCGCTTCTGGGGAAGCTTTTCGGCCATCTGGATAAGCTGGTCCTTGGGGTTTTTAACCACTTATGGTTTATGACCCTCTTTGCCCTCTCGAGGTCTTTGTCATATTCCCTCTGCGCATTCTCGAAGTCGATCTGGGTCACTTCGGTGGCTGGCAGACATAAAAAGACTTTGTCAATAAATTCGAGGTCCAACCGAATGATCATGCTGCCCCTGGCATCTGAGACTGATCTGGTCTCTTTGTCATAGAAGTGCGCACATTGAAGGACAAATTCCACATGATGAGCTACTACTGGGAAGGCAGCCACCAGGTGGATGTTACTCTCGACAATCCTCATTATCCCAGTGCTGGGGTTGGTCGCTTTGGTTCGTACCAGGAATTTGGCCATATCTACGTGGCCGATCTCAGTGTCTCGAATGTCGTTGACATTCGAGGTAATCGCTGTGAGCGGGAAGACGCCCTGGTACTTGTATTTCATCTTCTTGGCCTTTGAAGGAGATGCTTTCGTCATGGAGGACGATCTTGTTTGAACGGGGGCAGGCGTGCAGGAGCTTGCTGAAGGAGCTGCAGCCATAGTCGAAAGGAGAGTGAGAGACGGGGAGAGCAATTTAAGTGACAAAGACTATAGGATGTCACTTAAATAGGTTAGGATGGGCTAAGAGATGAAAAACGAGGAAGAAAAAGCTCGAAAAGGACAACCCCAAAAAAAAAATCCGGGAGTTGAAAAGAAAAAGGAAAAAAAAGAAGAGCAGGGGCGACGAAAATCACCGCCCTTGCAAAAGGAGAGCAGGGGCGGTGAAAATCGCCGCCCTTGCAAAAGGAAAGCAGGGGCGGCGAAAATCGCCGCCCTTGCAAGAAGGGAGCGCAGCGGCAAAGAAATGTCGACCTTACTTGAGGAAAACAGGGGTGGAATGGCGGCAAAGAAATGCTGCCATTTCGAGGCCGCGGGGAAGAAAAAAGCAAAAAACAAATGAAAAAAAAATAAAAATGAAACTTAAAAACAAACCCTACCTGGAGGACGCGCGCGCCACGAAGTCGGATCCGCGAGTCGACACGTCGCAAAGTCGCTTAGATCGCTCAGGTGCAAGAGGTATGGTGAGAGGAGGAGGCAGTGAGAAGAAATGAGGCCCAAAACGGTTTATAAAGGTTGAAAAATCAATCCCAACCACCCGGCGCGCAGGGCCATTAATGCCCTGCGCGAAAAATGAAAAAGTGCAGGGGCGGCGATTTTCGCCGCCCTTGCAGAAAAAGTGCAGGGGCGGCGATTTTCGCCGCCCTTGCAGAAAAAGTGCAGGGGCGACGAAAATCGCTGCCCTTGCAGAAAAAGACAAGGAAAGAAGAAACTAACAAGTTTCGTAGGGGGGCGCTTGTAAAAATGAGCAAAGCTCATTTTGGGAACAACAGCTGGCTCCTGTTGGGGAACTTCTGCTCCAGCGAAAGGATTAGCAGAAGCAGAAACCAGTCTCTAAGTGCCTTCATCCAAGCCACTGGGCTACGGAGTCAAGCGAAAGAAAAAAGAAAAAAGAAAAAGAACTGCACATATTTACAAATGGACTCATCCAACTTCAAGGGTGAAAAAGCTTTAGATGCTGCCTATTATGAGGTAGTGCAAACGGCGTTCCATCTTTATACTCCAACAAAAAGCTAACTTCGCCACAGAGCTGTCGAATGGTGAACGGACCCCTCCACAGAGAGTCAAATTTGCCGTGCATCCCTTTTAGTTCACGCCATTTGTCCCACAACAAGACTTGATCTCCGACTTGGAACTCATGCGCCTTAGCTCTTTTATCGAAAAGCACTTTTACCCGGTTCTGGTGCTCTCTGATCCGATCTACCACTGTAGCTCGTTGTTCATTCAGCTCCATCAGATACATGATACGCTTGTCCACTGAACCTTCAAAGATCGAATCCTCGATTGCTCTGGTTAACCTGAGTGCTGGTAGTTCAAAGGTGATGGGGATTTCAGCATTTTGTCCATATAAGAGTTGAAAAGGTGACATACCTATAGCTCTTTTAGGCATTATCCTATCGGCCCATAAAGCATCATACAAAGCCTTGTGCCATGTTCTCTGATTGTCATCCACCAACTTTCTGATGATGGTGACCAGGTTCTTGTTACTTGATTCCGCTTGTCCGTTCCCCTGGGGGAAATAGTCTGAAGTGTGAGACAAAGTGATCCCATAATGGAAACAAAATTGAGTGATTTCATGTGACGAAAAATAGGCTGCATTATCCGTCATAATCTTTAGTGGAACTCCAAACCTGGTGATGATATTTTCTTTGAGGAAGGTGCATACTACTTCAGATGTAGCATGTTTAGTTGGTTTGGCCTCCACCCACTTAGTAAAATAATCTGTCGCGGTGAGGACATAATCATGTCTGGTGCTTGAAGATGGATTAATTGCACCGATGAAATCAATACCCCACTGCTGGAACGGTTCATCGATCACAACCGGCCTGAGGGAAAAAGCAGGTAGCTTGGATTTTCTGACAAATTGCTGACACGGCTCACACTTTCGTACCCATTTATAGGCATCCTGAAAAAGCGTAGGCCAAAAGTACCTTGCTCGTAGAATCTTGTGTGCCGTCACCGGTGCAGAGAAATGTCCTCCACAGGCCAAATTGTGAAAAGATTTTAAAAGTCTTTCTTGTTGAGCTTTATTGACACAACGAAGAAATGCCCCATCCAGGTTTCTTTTGTAAAGACCATGGTCCCATAGAACATAACCAACTGCTTTTAATTTGATATTCCGCTTTTCTTTAAAGGAAAGATGTGGAGGGCATTCACCATATGTTAGGAAATAAGCAATGTCAGAAAACCACTCATCAGTAGTAGCAACAAAGAGAATTGTGGGCATGTTTTCAATATCTTGATCTTTATTTCCTGATTCCTCTGGGATGTTGTTGGCGATTAATTGGCAAAGGCCCCGTCCCCATATGAGCTTGGTTGGTTTGATGTCCAGATCAAATTCCTGGATTTTGGCAATCCAGTTACCCCTCTTTGTGCCGAACTCCTGCTGAGTCAAAATAGATTTTATTGTTGTATCTGGTACGAGGACCTCAGTGTGAGAATTCAGGATATAAAACCTGAAATACTTGACAGCCTTGACCACGGCGTATGCGTGTTTCTCCATAAGAGAATATTTCAACTCATGATTTTTGAGTGGGCAGCTCATGAACGAAATAGGAGATTCTACATTTTTTAAATTGGGCTGAACCAAAATAGCTGATAGTGTATGCTCGGAGGCATAACTATATATTTTGAAACCTTTGGTATAGTTTGGACAGATCAAGATTGGTGCCCCTGCAATTGCTTATTTAATTTCTTTGAACGCTGCTTTGCCTTCGACGGTCCATCTAAATGTGGCATTGCTCTTCATCATGTTAACAATGTGACGGGTTTTCTCGGCGAATTCAGGAACAAATCTCCTAAGAAAATTGACCTTTCCAAAGAAAGAATGAACTGCAGTCTTGCTAGTAGGTAGAGTCAGTTCCTGAATGGATCTAACTCTTTCTGAATCAATTCTAATACCTTCTCAGGACACTACGTGTCCGAGAAGCTTCCCTTCAGTTACTCCGAAAACGGATTTCTTTGGGTTTAATGAGATGCCATTTTGACGGCAGCGCTCTAGTACTCTTTGCAAATGGTGAACATACTCAGAACGCTATTTTGAAAATACCGTCAGATCATCTAAGTATACTACAATGAATTTTCCCATTATGTCTTTGAAAGCAAGATCCATAGCTCTTTGAAAAGTAGCCCCTGCATTTATCAGACCAAAAGGCATCCTGCGATAAGCGAAAGTACCCCAGGGTGTGGTGAATGCTGTCTTATGTTGATCTGCTTTTCCGACCTCCACTTGATTATAACCTAAAAAACCGTCAAGCATTGATAACATTTCCGAACCTGTTACCATCTGCAGGACTTGATCCATAATGGGAAGGGGGTAGTTATCTTTTAAGGACAGCTGATTCAAATTCCTGAAATCCACACAGATTCGGATCTCACCATTTTTCTTCCTGACAGGTACTATGTTAGCGACCCATGTTGAGTGATGGATTGGAAAAATTATCTGAGCATCCAGTATCTTTTGTATCTCAGTTAAGATAGTATCTGAGATTTTTGGATTATATTGCCGGGATTTCTGTTTATAAGGCACAGAATTGGCTTTCAGGGGGATATCATGACGGACGTCATGTGGCCTGAGAGATTTCAGGTCGTCATAAGAATAGGCCAACACATCCCTATATTGACAGAGTAAACTAGCAAGCTCAGATCTTTTCTTGAGAGTGCAGCATTTCCCAATGTTTACCATCTTAGGGTCATACTTGGTCCCCAAGTTGATTTGATCAAAATCTGAAGAAGAACTTGAATCTGTTTGTTGTTTTTTGACAAACCGGTCATGGTCATCAAACAGCTTCTCTAGGGAAACTAAACCTTTGGGAATTTTATTTCCCTTCAGCTGCAGCCAATCTTCACCTGTATGGGTCTGAGTTTCAGGGGTTGGTCCATACTTCCGAGGTTCACAGCCTTCAAAACACAATTGTTTGAAAGCGTCTTTTTGCTCCAAGAAAGCGATGATTTGATCATCGTCATTAAATATTTGCCAGTGGTCAACATTGTCTGGTACACTTGGTCAGAAAACCAACTCAATAGTATACTTATCTCCTTTGAAATCAGGATGTGGAATCAGGAGAGTTGCAGAGACAGCCAATGCGTCTGCTCGATCATTGAATTCCCTCAGAATGGCAGAGATATTGAAGGCATCAAAATACTCGATCTGATCCCATACTTGATTGCAATAATGGTGCAACCTCTCATTTTTGGTCTGATAGAGGTTCCTTATCTGATACACTATCAACTCAGCGTCCCCTTTGGCATGGATTTTCTTTATGCCCTTGTCTTTGGCAGCCTGTAGTCCAAGTAAAAGGGATTCGTACTCAGCTGTGTTGTTGGTATTGTTGAATTGTAATTTATAAGCAAAAGGGATAACCTCTCCCTGAGGGGATACCAACACAACTCCAGCTCCTGATCCAGTAGAAGAGCAACTGCCATCAAACTCTAAGGTCCATAACTCATCAGACATGGCTTTTTCTCCACAAACTTCCCCATTCTAGGGAAAGGGTTGATTTGTGTGTTCATTTGGTTTTGACATTCCACCTCTAGCGCTAGGCGAAACCGAACCTAAATCATTATCCATAGGAGTTTCCTCCGGGGCACCGTAGATTTCGTCGGTGGATAAGAAATAAGTGCCCATACCTGATGACTCGAATAAAATTTGTGCTTCGGGTGCCGTGGAATGGGTAACTACGTACCTGGCTTCTTTTTCAGGAAGCAACTTCTTCACGACACCCTGAACTGGAATCCTAGCCTCTAATAAGTCCATGCTCAATTCCCCCCCAACATCCTTACAAAAATTCCGTCCAAGCAAGATGTCGTAAGATGCTGGGACATCGGCCACTAGAACTGTCATTTTGATTCGCTTTTTGAGAAAAGCCGCAAAAGCGTATTGAGCATCTTTTATTTGGCCAAGGAGGGGAACCTGCTTGTTTTCCATGGAAAAACACCTCCCAAAAGTTTTGGTTAAAGTCAGGCCGAGGGAGTCCGCCACTTTTGCAGGCATGACGTTATCTGAAGCCCCAGAGTCTATAATGCAGTTACTCAGTTTGAAACCATTTATAAGCAGAGAGATAAAAAGGTTCTATTTTCTCGGGAGCGACTGGGGGTGTCACAACTAGATTATTTTGGGCTGGTTTGTCTTTGGGGAGATCTGGAACAACCTTTGAAAGATTTTGTCCTATGGGGAACGCTTTATTTTTAACATATTCTGCTAACCTATCAAGTTGTTCTAGGTTAGCTCTCAAATACTCAATCTCCGTCATTTGAATTTTAGTTTTTTTAGCATGATCAATAATATCAAATGATTGAAGGGTGGTTGCAATAGAAAAAGGAGCAATCCCCTCATTAAGGGCCTTGACAGGTTCTTCACCGTCCTGAGCAGTAGGAGGGGAAGATGTTAAGTGACCGGGAGCAGTTACTTTTTTATGAGTCACCTGATCTTTTGATTGCGGAGGTAATGGAGTTCCACGTTGGGCAATGGAAATTGCTGGCCGAAGCTCGTCAACTGCTTTCCCTTTGTCAGTGCGTGAAGCTGATTGATTTTGAGACCTAGTAAAGACAGCATAAGCCTCCTTTGAATTTTCCCCTTGTTGTTCGATTTCATCTTGGTAATCTAGGAAACCGATACTGGAGTCACCAGCTAATTCTTCATCCTGTTCATCAAAGAGGTTAGCACTTCCCGACTGATCCAGCTGCGGCTGAAAGGAAAGGTTGTGCTCAGTTTCTAAGTATCCAACCGCTGAATTTGTAGGTGCTGCTTCAATGGCTAATCTCCCTGAAGGGGGAGGTAGGCGATTCGATTGTCCTTGAGTTCGGGCAATATTATTTTGATATGACTGATTTTGAAATGTCCTCCTGGGTGCATCTCGATAAGTAGGGGCGGACGGGCCTTGAGCCATTTGTCTCTTTAAAGCAATCAGTTCATTTGTTAACTTTTGCACCATAGGATCAGTAGTGCCTGTGGAGGAACTTTCAGCAGGTGAGGGGCATTTGTTTTTACCAGAGTCTTTCCTGATTTTGCCTGCTAGGATAAGATCATCCTCAATCTCAGTAGCCAAATTTTGAGTCAATGCTAGGTCCGTAGGGCCAGCTCGCCTTAACAGGAAGCTTACTTCAGGAAGCTGCGAGTTGATGAAAAAACACTTGAGATTTTCCGGCGTGGGCTGAGCCACAGTCGGAATCCGGTTCCTCAACTTGTTGAATTTGGCTATGAAATCCCTCATGGGTTCTTGGGATTCTTTTTTCATCTGTGTTAGCTGAGCTAACAAAGCATGTGCATCTTCAGTGGGTTTAAATCTAGCTTCAAATATGGACTTTAGTGTATTCCAGTCAGTCACTGACCCAACCTGCAAGTGATAGAACCAATCTACAGCCGCACCTTGCAAGGTCTCTACAAAAAGTCTCACCGCTACATCTTCAAAATCGACACCAATTACGCCACATGCTATGGAGAAAGCAGCGATGTGCTCGTTGGGATGAACCTTGCCATCTCCAAAGAACTTAGGAAATTTTTTTCTAGAGCTACGAGGTAGTTCATGCAGAGGTGGGGTTAAATTAAGAGGGCCGAAGGAATTACCCCACGGGCCTTGAGCCATAGTGATAATAGGGTGAAAAGGTGGGATAACGAGCCTTGGTGGAGTGTTTATAGGTAGGCGGCGATTGACAGCTGGAAAAAGGGTTCTACCTTGTGTTGGTGACTTGACAACATTAGAAGGAAAGCTTTTAGACCGTCGAAGAGAGGCAGGTGGAGGAAACAGATCGAAATTACTTTGTTGCGCTAATTCAAACACAGGGTCAACCACACCCTTAGATCTCTGACTTCTGGTATAACGTGGGGTTGCCAGATTTTAAAAACAAAAACGGGACCGAAACTACTTCAAGTTGAAGCTTGAGGCTCCAAGATGTGCGTTCTTCCCAGCAACTCTGGTTTTGCAAACCAGATAATATAATGAAGGCAACTGGTAAAGCTAAAATGATAATGGGTAAGACATGAAACGGAGTCGCCAGATTACGTAATGGAGAAGGATAAGGACTGCTTCAATCTAAAACTTGAGGTTTCAGATTGCACATCTGAGTCCCCAGCAGAGTCGCCAAAAAACTGTTGGGTGAATATTTTGTCATCAACTAACTGATGGCAAAATGGGGATATCAGCCACAGCATAAGAGAGATTTACACTACGAAGAGGGTGGCTTTACCAGATCTAGACGAGGTAAATCTCTCCTCTCATCAAGGGGAGGTTCCCTATCAGTATTTGCGTGCTATAAGTATGTATATAATTAAGCAGAAAATAACACATGGGGGTGGTATAATAGCATCTACTTTTCTTTTTTCAGAAGTAATGTATAAGGAACAAAAGAGGGAAAATCTTGGTCTTTAAGCTAACAGCATTCCTCTTCTTTCAGGAATGATTTTAAACAGAAAGCAAGAGATCACCTGTAGTAACAAAGTCACAAGAACGCTCACGCAAGCGCAAAGTCTTCCGTAGCTTCTTCACGGATCCGGAACAAATACAACCGTAGAGTAAAGTGAAGCACAAAGTCTTCACCTGAAACTATCAAAGATAAAAGAATCTCAAAAGTAAAAGTAGCACAAAGTCTATCTCCTACCCTCAAAAAGTGCCCTTAGATAATATCAACACATTCACTTTGCTTATTAAGACAGATAAACAAGAGGTTATCAGGAAAGAGTACATAAGAAACTATTTCCTAGATGACACAGATAACTTCAACACAAAGTCTGAAATCACTTGCTTCTCATTCATTTGACAAAATCTGATTTACAAATCTAAGCACAAAGTCTCAAAAGTTGTTCAATTTCAGCAGAGTGTTTGCTCTCTATTTTTCCAAGATCATTTACAAATGAGGTCTCCACTATATATAGGGAGAAAATCCTCAAAAACAGAAAAATAATAAAATATAAAATATCTTGGTCAAAGATGACTCATCTTTGACTTTTAGATATTTTCTAAAATATTTTATTCGTAATTACATTTAACAAAATTACATGCATTCTGTAGAAAACAGAAATGCATAAGGATAGAAGAAGAAAGAGAGAAAGTGTCAATTCTTACCACTAGACTTCTTCAAATAAGCCTCGTACATGGTGATTGATGCCTGGATCCCGATGCTATCGGGTGCAACTGCGTGGTTGGAGACGACCCTTGCTCTGATCAATGCATCTTTTAATGCTGTGATGGCTTTATAGTGGCCAGTTAACCTGGATCTTAAATTTTCCAGAGTTAACTGAGCATCTAGAATGCTATCAACCGAAGTTATTGAAAAAGACGCTCCTTTGAAATCCTTATGGATCATCCCTTCAAAATTCTGAATCATTTCATCTGCTGGAAGGAACTGATGATCCTTAGAGGTCAAGTCACAGGGTAGCTCTTCTAATTTGTTCAACAAGCTCAGGTCACTTTTATCACTAGCTTCTTTAAAAGCTTTGAGATCATCAATTAGATCTTTGAGTACCTGGATCCTGAAAGTCATCGTCTCTTTGACCTCAACATATGAATCCTTGTTGGGGATAACTCCGATAGAGATCAGGATACTCTTCTTTAGACCTTCCATTTCCTTCCATCTCCCGAGATATTTTTCCAAGCCATTAATCTCCTGAGAGGTGAGAGAAACAAAACTGTCTACTTGAGCCTTCAATCTCTTCATTTTCCCTGTTCTTTCTGCAACCTCAGACAGCAGAGAGATTCCTTGATTGTGTATCCGGTCAATGTATTCCTCCATTACTTTTCCCTTTAAATAAGTCTTTTTAGCTTTCTGAATAACTGAATCATCTACTGAAAAGGCCTCTGGAGTTGCTGACTCAGGTGGGATGGTGAATCTCCTGATTACTGCTGTTAACTGCTCAGCCTTGGCTTTATAAAAATCTTTCATCTCCTTTTTTTTGTCAAATTTTTGGACCATAATGTCCATTGCTGACTGAAGGTCACTCTTTGCACCTTCGTGTGTAACCTTGCCTAGTTCAACACGAGAAAAGGAATAACTGCTCATTTCAAAACCTTCAAGGGTTGCGTCCTGTGGGGGTTTGGCAATTTTCAGAAATTTCTGCCCCTTTTCCTCGACCAACTTGGAAAGGATTTTTGGTTTCTTAGGAGCCTTTGTTCTGGCCGGCACAATCTTGCCGAAATCGAATTCTTCTAGGGAGATGGCCCTTTTCTTTCTCTTTGGTGTGAAAGCAGACATCCATGGCGGGAGAGAAGTTCCTGTTGTAACAATAGTTGCTTCGGCAGGTGTCACGGTAGCGGCCTCCACGCTACTAGTGGTGACAGTAGTGGTAGTTGGAGTGACCGGTGAGACTGTGTCAACTGTTGTTTCAGGATTAGGCACCGAGCTTGATGGCAGGTTGAAAGATGGAGATGATAAACTTGGAATGGATGCAGAAGAGCGAGGGGAACCTGCTGAAGGATCTTGTGGATCACCAAAAACCACCTTGGAAGGAGAAGCAGCACCGGAAGATGGAATGCTTATGGGAGAGATAGGGGAAGTGGGCACCGGAGGAGATTGATGAGGAGGAGAGGAAACCTGGATCGGCCGCACATGCTCCGTTGAAGTTGGAGACCCAACACCTGGTCATTCTGAAAGTTGTTCTGTTGACCCTATCGGTTGAGCTGCCTGTATCCCGGGACTTCGTTCTGTGGTTCCTTCAACTGTTGCTTCAGGTTTCTGTTCTGACCTAGGTTTCTTGGATATAAAGACGATCCTAGGCTTGTGAGGTCTAGAAGATGAAGGGACGTCGTCTTTGTTCTTGGTTCGGCTTTCTGCCTTTCTCTTCATCTCTGCTTGATATTCGGCCTCGGACCCTGTAATGAATTCTTTAAGGGTGATTCCATTTGCTGCTAACCAACTATTGGTGTTAGCCAATACTGGTTCGAATCTCTTCCTTAGAGAAGTCAGCTCTTTTTGAGACCAGTTGATCGTAGGAAGAGGAGAACCAGCGACCTCTGTCAGATATCTGCTGTTCACTATATTTCCATCGTCAACCAATCTTGAAGGGATCTCTGCAAGCCCGAGGTACTCTATTTGATCTAGCGTGAGGTGGCAATAGTCCATCTTTCTTATCTCTTCGGCTGTCCTTATATCTACTCAGATGTCCTCAATCATAGGCTCGTGAAACTGAGTCTTCCTTCGAATCGTCTCCCTAACTCCTCTGTAATCAAATTTTTCCCATCTTTTGAAAGGCTTGATGGTAACCATCTGTATCTCTATTTCCATAGCCTTGGCTCTAGTTGATGTAGCAATGGAAAATCTGCCAATCTGGATAGGAAACTTGAAACCGGGTCTCTTAAGCTCCATCTATTTTGAGTGTACGACGGCCAATTGTCGGCAAAGTTCCATTAGAACCAACCTGTCTGAAGGGAATCTGGGGAGCATATAAGGGTATCCTTGGAAGAAACCCACCCGTAGATAAGAAAATGTAGGGAACTGGAGGAACATGCAGCCAAAACTGTTCACTATTGTCCAAGCCTCGTCTGACATCCTCTTCTGCTCCAGCTGAGGATCGAAAAGACATAGAAATATGGCAAAGAATGCGTCATTCACTCGCCTGAAATGACATGTCGAGCTCTGAAGTGTCAGCTGCGGATAGTATGAATAGATCGGGGTGGTCTTCCTATCCCCCTCTGTGGTTAGGCCCGGGAAAGATCGCATGGCAGCAGCTATGTAGACCAGGTACGAGGTCATGTAGAATTTGAAGGAGGTTTGTACCCTAGTCAGCTGCTCATGAATGGAGTTGCTGATCTGTTCTTCCCAGAAGATGACTTGTTTGCCTTGTAGAATGATCTTTATGAACGGATACATCCATTCATGGAATTGTGAAGAAGACGGGAAGCTCCGTACTCTACTGAGAAGGGTGATTAGGTCACCAACTTCTTCAATGAAGTCGCTTCTGGGGAAGCTTTTTGGCCATCTGGATAAGCTGGTCCTTGGGGTTTTTAACCACTTATGGTTTATGACCCTCTTTGCTCTCTCAGGGTCTTTGTCATATTCCCTCTGCGCATTCTCGAAGTCGATCTGGGTCACTTCGGTGGCTGGCGGACATAAAAAGACTTTGTCGATAAATTCGGGGTCCAACCGAATGATCATGCTGCCCCTAGCGTCTGAGACTGATCTGGTCTCTTTATCATAGAAGTGCGCACATTGAAGGACGAATTCCGCATGATGAGCTGCTACTGGGAAGGCGGCCACCAGGTGGATGTTACTCTCGACAATCCTCATTATCCCAGTGCTGGGATTGGTCGCTTTGGTTCGTACCAGGAATTCGGCCATATCTACGTGGCCGATCTCAGTGTCTCAAATGTCATCGACATTCGAGGTAATCGCTGTGAGTGGGAAGACGCCCTGGTACTTGTATTTCATCTTCTTGGCCTTTGAAGGAGATGCTTCCGTCATGGGGGACGATCTTGTTTGAATAGGGGCAGGCGTGCAGGAGCTTGCTGAAGGAGCTGCAGCCATAATCGAAAGGAGAGTGAGAGACGGGGAGAGCAATTTAAGTGACAAAGGCTATAGGATGTCACTTAAATAAGTTAGGATGGGCTAAGAGATGGAAAACGAAGAAGAAAAAGCTCGAAAAGGACAACCTCGAAAAAAAAATCTGAGAGTTGAAAAGAAAAGGAAAAAAAAAAAAAGCAAGGGCGGCGAAAATCGCCACCCTTGCAAAAGGAGAGCAGGGGCGGCAAAAATCATCGCCCTTGCAAAAGGAGAGCAGGGGCGGCGAAAATCGCTGCCCTTGCAAAAGGAAAGCAGGGGCGGCGAAAATCGCCGCCCTTGCAAGAAGGGAGCGCAGCGGCAAAGAAATGCCGACCTTGCTTGAGGAAAATAGGGGTGGAACGGCGGCAAGGAAATGCTGCCATTTCGAGGCCGCGGGGAAGAAAAAAGCAAAAAACAAATAAAAAAAAAAAAAATAAAACTTAAAAACAAACCCTACTTGGAGGACGCGCGCGCCACAAAGTCGGATCCGCGAGTCAGCACGTCGCAAAGTCGCTTGGATCGCTCAGGTGCAAGAGGTATGGTGAGAGGTGGAGGCAGTGAGAAGAAATGAGGCCCAAAACGGTTTATAAAGGTTGAAAAATCAATCCCAACCACCCGGCGCGCAGGGCCATTAATGCCCTGTGCGAAAAACGAAAAAGTGCAGGGGCGGCGATTTTCGCCGCCCTTGCAGAAAAAGTGCAGGGGCGGCGAAAATCGCCGCCCTTGCAGAAAAAGACAAGGAAAGAAGAAAATGACAAGTTTCGTAGGGGGGCACTTGCAAAAATGAGCAAAGCTCATTTTGGGAACAACAGGGTGAAGGCCAAAGGTCATTTAGAAAGCTATAAATAAAGGCTTGAGTAGCCATTTGTGATGAGTGTGTGTGAGGTTGATTTTGATATTGTAATATCTAGCTTCGAAGAGCAATTGTGAGAGATGGATATGATTTGTATTTATTATATCTAGCTTAGAAGAGCAAAGGTGAGAGAGAGGAAGGAGATGTTGTATTGATCTATCAATTGTTGAGATAGCAACATTGAGAGATAAGTGTGTGGTATACACAAAGGGGTTAGTGCTCCTATGGGTTGGTGCTCACAAATTGTTGTTAAGTTGGTGCTTGGCAAAGGGGTTGGTGCTCCTATGGGTTGGTGCTCACAAATAGGTGCTGGGTTGGTTCTCGGCAAAGGGGTTTAAAGCTCATGTGGGTTGGTGCTCACAAATTGTAGCTGAGGTTTGTACTTGGCAAAGGGGTATGGTGCTCTTATGGGGTTATTCTCATGAATATATTTGATATTGATTCTCTATGGTTTTTTCCACATTGGGTTTCCACATTATATTTGGTGTCTCTCTCTATCTTGTGTGGATGTTTATTGTTTGAGTTTTACTGCATATCTTGAATGTTTGATTAAGTGGAATTTGGTTAAAGGAAAGATTTATAAGATATATAATATACTGATTCACCCCCTCTTAGTATATTCCATGCTTAACAATTGGTATCAGAGTAGGTTCCTTTTTGAAAAGTTTTACAACTTGAAGGTAGATCAAGAAAGCACAATGGTTGGGTCACAAGAAGTATTTTCTACAAATAAGGCACCTTTGTTTGATAGGATGAATTACGCTTTTTAGAGCATGAGAATGAAAGTTTATTTGATAGCCCTTGGATTTGACATATGGAAATCAGTAGTGGAGGAATATGAAAAGCCACAAACATCTACAATTACTCCAGCAGAAAAGAAGGCAAGTGAATGTAATGCTAAAGCTTTAAATGCTATTTTATGTGGTTTATGTGAATCTAAATTTGTTAAAGTTATGCAATGTAAATCTGCTCATGAAACTTGGGTAAAACTTGAGAATATTTACAAAGGTGATGGAAAGGTTTAGCAAGCTAAGTTGCAGACTTTTGGAAGGTAGTTTAAAAGTTTGAAGATGGAAGAAGAAGAAGAAGATATAACAAGTTATCTCTTATGAGTTGATCAGATAGTAAATTAGATTCAAGGTCTTGGAGAAACATTGGAAGAGTCAACGGTGGTGCAAAAGGTTTTGAGATCTCTACCAATGAGATATGATGCAAAGGTTTCGGCAATCGAGGAGATGAAGAATTTAGCCAAGCTAAAGATGGATGAGCTTCATGGTATTCTCATGGCATATGAGATGCAGACATAATAAGATAAACCCTCAAAGAGAGAAGTGGCTTTCAAGACATCAAAGAAGGAGAAAGCTAAGATTCAAGAATCAAGTGATAGTTTTAGTGATGATGAAGATAACAATGAAGCACTTTTCATTCATAGGCCAAAAAGAGGAACCGGTAAATATCAAGGAAAATTACCTTTTAAATGTTTTAATTGTGGGAAGATTAGACATTTTTTAGATAGATGCCCAGATAAAGTTAAATATGATGAAGAAGAAAAGCCTACATACAAGAATAATTTCAAAGGCAAATCTAAGAAGGGATTCGAGAAGAAGAGTCTATATTCTAAAGATCTTAGCTCAGGCGAAGATAGTGGAGTTAGCAATTGAGAAGAAGAAGAGATTCTATTCATGGCCATACATAATGATGATCAAGAAGAAGAAGAGGAGGAAGCTGAAGTAGATATGGAGGGAGAACTCAATTGTGCCCTAGAAGAGTTAAAAGCTATTCAGAAGAAGAATAAAAGGTTAAAGTGCCAGCTCAAGAAAAATGAACAAGAGTCAAAGGAAATGATTGAAGATCTACAAGCACACTTTGAAGAAGCCAAGAAGAATGAAGAAGATCTCAAAGCACAATTGGAAATAGCAAGAAAAGATTGTGAAAGGTATGTTATTGAAATTGCCTCTTTAAAAGAAGATATTAAGAAAGTAGTCAGTGATAAAGTAATCAGTGATTCAAAATTTGAAGATAATACTAACATGCTGAATAAGATATTGGAAAGTCAAAAAGCATATTCAGATAAGACAGGGATCAATTTTGAAAAGAAAAAGAGCTATGCTGAAGCTCTGACACAAGAGGAAATAGAAAGGGGAGAAGTGAAGAATACAGAGGACATTCCAAATAAAGAAGGCTAGAAGGAACAAAGCTACAAAAGGCAATCAAGTCAGAGATATACAGACAGGTCTTATTTTTATGGCTATTGTTTTTATTGTAATGAATATGGTCACAAGAAAGTAGAATGTAGAAAAAGAGCTAACAATTTTAGAAATAAGGAGAAGGAAAGTCAAGTAGAGTCAAGCAGAAGCCAAAACTCTTTTGCTCCTCTATCAAGCTTTAATGAAGAGACCATAGTATGCTACAAGTGCAACAACTTCAGACACATAACTCGGTATTGCAGAAGTGTGTTCAAGTCAGTCAAGAAGTATCAGAGGTTCAATGCTCCATTCATTAAGAAGAAGGATTAGAGTTTCAAAGCTCCATTCATTAGGGAGAAGGTTCAGACATGTTCATGGCAGTAAAAACAACATGAATATTCTTTGATGGTGCAGACAGATCTGCATGTGGGAGGTAAAGATCAGCCATGGTTAATTGATAGCAAATGTTTGAGGCATATGACAGGTGATAAAAGTAAGTTCATTTCTCTAAAGAAGATAAATGGTGGTACAGTGAGATTCAGAGATAAAACCACTACCAGGATAGCCAGAAAAGGTACTTTGAGTTTGGATTATGGTAGAACTAAGACTAAAAATGTTTTGTATGTAAAAGGTCTTAAGCATAATCTGTTGAGTGTTAGTAAAATTTGTGATCAAGGATACACATTAAGGTTTCATGCTGAAAGTTGTGAGATTAGAAGAAAAGATTCAAATGAGTTGATTGCAGATGCTCAAAGGACAAGGAACAATGTATATGTTTTATCAGATATCTTCTCAAAGGCACGATCAAAAGATTCATTCAAAGATCGGCGAGAGGAGTTGGGAGTAATTTATATTACTTCCTACCATTGATGTTCAGCATCAAGTGAGGGGGAGCTAAGTGTTAGCTCCAGGTAGGCCCTTTGCCATTGATGTCAAAGGGGGAGAATAACAGGTACAGGTATAGGTGTAGAAAATAGGTATAGGGAATAGGTACATGTTGCTATAGTAAGGGGGAGTTACTATATGTTTTTAGATGACAGTATGTGCAGGTGATAGGATGTGGCAGTTTCAGGATTGAGGTTGCCATCAATGGCAAAGGGGGAGATTATTGGAAATATTGTCATTGATGTCAAAGGTTTTGTATTATTGGTGATAAAGGCCCCATTGCATTTAATGGTGTTTATCTTGGCTAATATGAGTGAATATTTATTTAATATTAATGAATATATTTTTGGTTGCATATGAGATAAAATAAGGGACCATAGAGAAGTCAAAGAGTCACGGGATAAAGACAAAAGAAGGATGGGATGCATTTTCCCATGAAGAGTCATCTTGGGGAATACCAAGAGTCACCAAGTGAAGACAAAAGAGTAAATGGCGAATTTCTCATGAAGGGACACTTTGAGGAATACAAAAAGTCACCAAAGATAAGGACAAAAGTGGGAAAGACATTTTTGGTCATGAAGGGTCACCACATGACTTTTCAAATGCTTGGATATGAAGGGTCATCCAATATTGGTGCCATTTTCCATGAGGATTGAAAGGTCACAAAGGGGGAAGGCCAAAGGTCATTTGGAAAGCTATAAATAAAGGCTTGAGTAGCCATTTGTAATGAGTGTGTGTGAGGTTGATTTTGATATTGTAATATCTAGCTTAGAAGAGCAATTGTGAGAGATGAATATGATTTCTATTTATTATATCTAGCTTAGAAGAGCAAAGGTGAGAGAGAGGAAGGAGATGTTGTATTGATATATCAATTGTTGAGATAGCAACATTGAGAGATAGGTGTGTGGTATACATAAAGGGGTTGGTGCTCTTGTGGGTTGGTGCTCATGAATAGGTGCTGAGTTGGTGCTTGGCAAAGGGGTTGGTGCTCCTATGGGTTGGTGCTCATGAATAGGTGCTGGGTTGGTGCTCAACAAAGGGGTTTAAAGCTCCTGTGGGTTGGTGCTCACAAATGGTAGCTGAGGTTTGTACTTGGTAAAGGGGTATGGTGCTCCTGTTGGGTTGTTCTCATGAATATATTTGAGATTGATTCTCTATGGTTTTTCCCACATTGGGTTTCCACATTATATCTGGTGTCTCTCTCTATCTTGTGTGGATGTTTATTGTTTGAGTTTTATTGCATATCTTGAATGTTTGATTAAATGGAATTTGGTTAAAGGAAAGATTTATAAGATATATAATATACTAATTCACCCCCCCTCTTAATATATTTTGTGCTTAACAGATAATCGATGGGTTGAATAAATTTTATGGAAAGGAGGAATTAAATCTTTTGTTTGACAAGGAGAGATATACAAGGGCATTTAGTGAAGTTTTTATTTGACAGGTTTGACATCATGACTGGTGACAATGTTGTGTGTGGCAATGGCTAGGTCAATATTGGGCATGTCAACATATGACTAGGTGAATGTAATATTATGGTCTTGGAGGAAGGTAGAGAAATCATATAGTTCCTCAGAGGTGAGAGTTTGGCCAAGTTTGATGACATGGGGGTCATCCAAAGTGCCTATGTCAATGTACATGGAGATTTATATAACATGGTTGAGGTTTCTAGAGGTAAATATTTGTGGATGGAGGAATTTGGTGCACCAAAGTAGGTGAGAATAATATTATCATCTTGACACTAAACAGTGTTAATGTTAGGAGAGTCATCTCCTATGAGTTTAGGGTGGGTCAAAGGGATGGACATGGATGCCCTTTCATTTTGATAAGTTAGGGGGATGAGGGAAATCATGTTGATGAAAAAAAATTTGGGTAGGATGATGTTCTCATCCTCACCCATAGGTGGAGGGGGTGTTGGTGAGGAAGGGGTTTCTTCTTCAACATTGGTAGGGGTAGTTTGTTTGGCTTTCTTCCTATTAGGCAGAATGAATTCCATGATTATCATGAGGATTTAATTTCTCAATCGAGGTCAATGTGTGTGGGCCATACTCATATCATCTAAAACTGGATCCCTTCTAGGCACACCCATGAAAGTATAGTTTGGTGAAGTCTGGGTTGTCCAAATAAGAGAAGGTGGAGGTGAATGGTTGAGGTGGAGAGGAATTGATGGTAGTGTTAAGTGGTTTTTTAATTCCCCCATAGATAAAGTGAGTTTGACAGATCAAATGCCCCAATGGGGTAATGGCTCTAATGTTGGGGTCATAACCTAGTTGGTGGTTGAGTTTCTCATATTCTTGGGGGCTAAGGAGGGCATCAAGGGTAAGGTGATAGTATTATCCAAGGGTGAGGAATTTTAAGGTAGGTTCCAAAGGATTAGTGATGGGTATTTGGTCCATGGGGATAAATGAGATGGAGGATGCCTTATTAGAAGAGGGGGAAGTAATGGCTTTAGCTTTTATGGGTGAGGGCTTGATGGTGGTTGATTTGGATAAAGGCAAAATAATGTCATTAGGGTGGTAGGTTATATTTCATGTTTCAAAATGGCTATGGTCAGCTTGTATGGTAATAATTTGACCTTTATGTTCAAACTTAACACAATGATGGAGGGTGGAAGGTACACATCCCATGGCCTGGATCCAAGGTCTCCCTAGCAAGACATTTTACTAGAATTCACCTTCAAGTACATAGAAGAGTTTAGGGAGTGCGAGAGGTCCTAGTAGAATATGAAATATGATGGTCCCTAAGGTAGTGGTCATAGTGTCATTAAAATATCTAAGGATGGCTAAAGTTTTGGACATGACATTGTCTGGTAGATTGAGTTTCTCATAGGCATGGGAAGAGATGATGTTCATACTAACCCCACCATCGATCAAAACACATTTGATGTAGGTTTGGTTGATGTGGGATATGATAAAAAGAGGGGGATCTAGGTCTTTGGGGTGGATAGAAGGGATCCATAAGTCCTTAAAGGTAACAAGGGTAGAGAGTTGGATATCACCAATGAAGGCCTTTATGGGTTGGGAATCCCCCAATCTGACTTCAATGGACTACATAACCTCAATCATGGCCTAATGATGGTGAGGTGAGGTAGAAATGAGATAATAAAGGCTCATTTTAGTAGAGGTCTAGTGGAGTTGTTTAAGGATGACTCTCTTGATGGATTCAGAGGGGTTAGCCTTTGATGGGCATAAGATATTAACTTTAGGTTTAGTTTAAAGTGTGGAGGTTTGGGTTTGGTTTGGTATAGGGTGAGTTGGTAGGTATGTCCATGGAATAGATGATTTGGCCTTCCCTTTATCCTTTTATTGTGATTGTGTGACCACATTAATGGTATGGATAGAATGGGAAGGTGTGATGGGGGGTTGGGTAAATTATTGATCATTTTGAGATGAGAGTGGGGGATTAATAATGAGTTGGTATCTAAATATTGGTGTCAATGGTAGAGGAAATGGTGGAAGGTCATCTAACAAATTATCATCCTCATCATATATTTGGTGGATAATGTCCTAGAGGGATTTACAATTCTCTACATCATGCCTAGGTGTCTTGTGATAGGAGCAAATTTGATGGTCATTATACCAGGTTAGATTCAAACCAAGAGGATCAAAAGGTATGATGGGAGGTAATGTGAGGCATGAGGTCTATACAAATATTTTAAGGATGGTCATATAGGATTCTTCTATAGGTAAGAAAGGTTTAGGGATCATGGTCTTGGTTGATAAGATGGGTGTGTTGGTGGTAATAGGTGAGATGAGATATGGTTTGGGTAAGGTGGTGTTTCTATTTGATGGTTTTGGTCTTGGTATGTTGGTAGTTGGGGTAGCCAAATTTTGTGGTATGATCAGTAGTGATATAGTAAGGATCAACATGTTAGCTAATAAATGTGTTGGTGTAATCAATGGTAGTGGGTGACATATGTTGAAAGGGATTTGATTTTTAATTAAAGTGGAAGGGTGAGGCCCTAATATAGAGGGCAAGGTAGAGGGAGGTAGGGGATTAGTCATGTGTCCTTTTAATGATTTTATCCTCCTAGTTGGTGTGGGTTGAGACCTGGGTATAGGCTTGGGTGAAGTTAACTCTACTTTTAAGGATGGGTGAACCAAACTCTAAGTAGGGAATGCACCAAGAGTTTTGAAATCTGGTTGGTAAGGTGGTGGCTTCTTTGGTTGATTGAGAAGTTGTGGGGTTGTTAGAAGTTTGGATTGGTTTAAGAGGTGATGGATAGATGGTGGATTAGTTGGTTAGAGGTTTACTAGAAGTCTCATGTGTGTTGATGAATGGAAGCCCTAACTATTTCCAAAAAGTGGTTTGATCCATGTCTAGTTTTAAGATGAATTTTAATTTTTGTTGTGGAAAAATGTTTTTGTAGTGGTCTTAATCCATGGGTAGTGTATGAAACATATAGACTTCTAGGTTGTGTAGGATGCTTGTTAGGTTGGTTAATCTCTTGAGGTGAGGGGGTAAGGGTTGGGATAGATAAATCCTCCATTAGAGGTGGTAGTAGAACTAATTCTCCTCTAGGGATGATGTCCATAGGTGTGGTAGTTTGTTTAGTAGTTGGTGGAGGTGGTGAATCAAGAATGTTGATTTGTCCAGATGTGCTAGTTAGGGTAGTATGTGATGATTCCAAGACTTATATGAGGGTATCTAAGAAGAAAGGAACCTCTTTGGTTTGGATATTTAAGAGAGGGTAAAGTGACTCCATTACCTTGGTAAGAAAAGTGGGGGAGGAATGGGTAGATTGATTGATTAGGTCCTCATGGATAGGTGTATCATAAACCATGTTGACCATGTGGGAATCATGAGAGCATTCATCATATGTGTCCTTAATTTTGATAGGATAATGGTTGGGAAAAGGTTTATTTAAGATGTTAAAATCTTTATTTCAAGGAGCATTGGGATTATCCAACATGAGTTCCCCTTTATCAATAAGACTCTGAACAATATTCTTAAGAGTATTACATCGATTGATGTCATGTCTAATTACATGATGAAAAGCACAGAGGTCATTCTCATTTTACCAAGAAGGTGATGGATGAGAAGAATCAAATTGCTGGGGAGGTTTGATAGGTGGAAGTTATATAAGGATAGATTTTAGTAGATTTTCTATAATTGAGGATTAATTATCCAAGTGGAGTGAATTATTTTTGGCTATTTTGGTTTGGGTTCCTTACATTTATATTTGAGGTAATGAGAGAATTTTGATGGTTGATATTAGGTAGAGGGGTGGTTCTAAGGAAGATGACATTCTTATTTCCTCTAGTCTTAGTTCTAGTATTGGCTTGGTTACCTGGTTTGGAGGAAAAAGTTTCATTGGTATTGAAGGTAGAGTTCTTATTTCATAACTTTAATTTACCCTCATCTATGGCCCTATTTTACATCTTACATTCCATGGTAAAAGCCTCATCAAAGGTTCTAAAGATATAGACATGTAGTGTAGAAGATATATGTTTGGCACAAGCTCAAGTGAAGAGTTTTATAAGTTCATGTTGAAGTAGGGAGAATGAAATATGATTAATAAAGATTCTCCAATGGGTAAAAAAATTGGTAATGGACTCATCATCAAATTGCCTGATAGAATAGAGGTCTGTGATAGATACCTTCTTGAAAATGTTAATGGAAAAGTGATCTAAGAAGATTCACATTATTTGGATGCAAGAGAAGATGGAATGCTTGGTAAGGGCACTATACCAGTCAAGTGTTAGACTGGATAAAGACATGGGGAAGGTTTGGAGGAGAAGGAATCATCATAAGAAATAATATAACATGCATGCCTAAAAGCCCTAAGGTGTTGCTAGGGGTCCTCCTTGCTTTAAAATTTGGTAAATTTTGGAAGCTTCCATTGAGGAGAGTAAGGTATAATAGGAATAGAAGGATGAATATGTTTCTTACAAATCTGATCATAGGATAATATGTTATCAGATCTTGAAATGGATGACTCAAGGTTGGTCATCTTGTTCATGAGAATTTTCATTAGGTTGGTTTGAGGTGGTGCACCAAAAGTATTGTAAGGTTGATATTATGGTTGAGGTTGGGAAACATATTAGTAGTTGCTTGGCAGTTGAGAGGCTACCACATATTGGAATGTAGATGCTAGAGGTTGGGTAGGATAGGTGGATGATGGTGGTTGGATAGTGGGTACATACCCTTGTGGGTTAGGGATGTATTCTAGATTGGGTGTAATGGGAAACTGCTAAGAAGTCCCTATGGATTGGACATAGGTTGTAGTTAAGTTGGTGATAAGAGGGGAGGTAGTGACATTTGTGCTAATGGGTGGTGAGGTAGAAGGGATAAATACCCCCAAGCTTGGTAAAGGGGTATTAATTGATGGGTTAGGTTTGATAGAGGGGAGGTTGGTAATGTCAATGATGGGTATTTCAGCTATAAGTGGGGTATGATGGGTAAATGTTAGGGTTGTCCCCAAGGTAGAGGAGTCATTATTAGGGGTAGAAGGTGTAAGGGTAATGGCTAGTTGGATAGGTTGGTTCTCAATTATAGCATCAAAGGGGTTAGTAGATGAAGATTCTTGGGTGGTGACCGCAACAATATGGATACCCTTCATAAGATGGGATGGCATGCCATAATGAGGATCTTGAGGTGGAGTTGAAACTAGGATATGGTGATAAGTGTTAAAATAGTTGTAAAGGACCACTAGCTTATTATATAGAAAGGTGGTAAAATCCATGTCTCCTTGGGGAAATAATTGAGGTAAAGTAGCTATTCCTAATGGATGAGGTGAATTTTCTACCTCAGAGATGCACTCCATAGATGAGGAGGTAGAAGAGGTTGATTTAAGTGATGGGTTTTGTTCTATTATATTTCTTCACCGTTGATGAGTGAGAACCATAAAAGAAAAAATGGGAGATAAAACAAGAATAAAATCACCACTCAAACAAGAAGAAGACAATAAAATGATCAAGATAATATAAACACACACTATGCATTACGTTAAGCCCATAGGTTAGTTTTAATCTCACTTTTGGCTTATGCCTTAGTTTATGAGAATTTGTGATAGAAGTTGGCTTGTATATTAGGTACTATAAAAGTAGTCTATGGTTGGTTTTGGGTTGTTTTAGGTGCTCAAAATAATCTATATTGGAATTGATATGTGGCTTGGTATTTGGGCCTACCCCCTCACTTCATGGTCCTATAGCGATAAGAGTGTCAGGTGCTTAACCAATATATATTGATATCCAGAGTTTATACTCAACTAGAGAGCTGAGTTGGTTCTCCCCTTATTAATGACCTCTAAGTAGGATTATTTAGAATGGGTAAGGTGACTAATAGGTGATGAAATCCTTGTTGGGCCTTGTCTCAAATTCTTTTGATGTTTGATTGATGAAAAGTGGTTTGGCTAGTGTGTGCAACAAGAGTGGTTCTGTGATAAGATTAATGTGCTTTAATTCAAAGTGAACTAATGTTAAAATCACTTAATGGATGTATTTGATTTTAATCCTAAAATAAATTTTATTTTCAATTATGAGCACAGATAGAGAGAAGAGCATACAAATGTAAAGAAAATGTGAGTAAAGACTCTAGGTCCCACTGGGCATGCCATAATGTTTCATGTAAATTTTAATTTAAGTTCTAAAGAAAGAGAAAAAAGAAACTCAATATAGGTTATGGTAGGAATACCTATTTTTTTGTGTGCACATTGAATCAAAAGATTGTGAGAACTCATCTTTGGCTTGCGAGGATGACCTGCAGATAAGAAATTACTAAAGCAAACTTATTTGTTAGATAGATAGTTGGGTGGATTTCCTAGTGGGAGCTAGACCCCAAAAGTGAGAGATTCCTTAAGGGATATCAATCCACCTATTTTAAATAATCAAGTTGATGAAAATGGAAAGAAGATACTTGCATCAATAATATAAGGTTACTAAAAATGAATACAAGAAAATCTTGTTAAAAAAGAGACTAGAACTATTCTAATTAGTGGTAAAGTGGCTAGTACTAGTGTTAATGGGTCAGGGTATGGCTCAAAAAATTATAAAGGGGATTATGAATAGATAGGGACACATAAAAATGAATTTGGTTGGGTTTATGGGGGCCAAATTATCTTTTTAGTCTTTGGTACCATAGGTGACCATCATTGGTCATGCAACCATCACTGGTCAAGTAACCGTCATTGGTTGCCTATTAGTGAATCTAAAAGTGAAAATTAGGGTTTGGGTTTGTTGATTTATGGGATTTAGAAAGTGGATTCCAAGAGATAGCTTAGGATTTGAATAAAAACTTGGTAAAATAATATAATAAAATGAATACTTGTCTTACCAAAAATTAGTTGGGGGGGGGGGTGGTTAATGTGGATTTACCTATTGGTGGAACCTAGATTGATTCTGGCAGTGTAACGATACTTGGGATCTTAGCAAAGGTTAAATGACAAGTAGGCTCCCTATGTGATGGCTGATACAACTTGATAATATGGATTGACTTGATTGACTTGTAAAAATAGATTCTAGATACAAAGAGCTCTTGATAATAATTATAGATGGTTTACCCTCCCAACCCTCTCTCTCTTATAGGTAGAAGAAAGAGGTGGAATTAGTTATCAAAATTGGACTTGAAGAAGGATTATAAATATAATTAATCCATGCAAATGGATCCCAAATATATTTATACTACTATATTTATAAAATCAAGGTGGTGGTTTGCATGTAGGTTGCATGATGAGTCTAGGCTATCCAACCTGATTGTCACTAGCTAAGGTGACCATCGCTGGTCACCCTGACCATTGCCAATTGAGGACCTATAAAAAATATAGGTTAAAATGGGTAAAAAGGTGATTTAATCTAGACAAGTGACTAACTTAACTTTGGATTAGGTAAGTAGGTTAGGCTAGGTAGGTTTGTTAAACTTATAGGTGTAGTTGATATAGGTTCAAGAGAAACTAAAGGTATCATGACAACCAGAATCATGTGTGTAATTTTATAGTGTCTACACAAACATTTGAAGGAACATATATAATATAAGCATATCCCACAAATAATGTCCTGATAACCAATCTCACTAACCTTGTATAAGTTAATTAAATCTTCATTTACTTGGCTATAACATACAATCTATCACCAACCTGCACATATACATAGAGGGGTTTGCATATACCACAATGGATTGTCTAATACAATGAACAAGATATTCAAAATCAATGTTCTTATTTTAGAATAACGATTCCATAAAAAACTAATTTTATTCATTTGACCAATCTTGATTTACAAAAATAGTCCATACAAGGACTCCATCAATTTCTTGAGAGGTACATCAAATTTTGTTTCATTACTCCCTATTCTCCTTATAGGATATTTTTTTCTCCTTTCCTCCTCTCTCACTATTATTTCATCTACACCATCCAAATCTTACCAAAACTTCCCCATCTAACTTTAACATTAGTTTTGGGTAGTTACACCAACTTCCTTATCATAACCAACTCAACGTACACGAGTGATTTACATTAGTTCATATGAATTGAATTAATTAATAAACATTAAATGTATTAAAACCTCCTTCTCATGACTTGAGTGGACCCTTTAAACCAACTTTTCTCACCTAACCATTCCATACATGCATTTGGCCCTCCTAGCCTTAGTTTAAATATTTGAATTTTTAAATTCCTTATTTTGGAGGGAAAACTCTTAGTACCTAAATAACACACATTTATGACTTAAAATGACTTCTAATATAACATAGGGATCCTATGGGATCCTTCACATACATTTACCTTACAAATATTGACCAAATTTGATCCTTTGACTAGCATAAGAATGTTTTAGACTAGATTTGACTTTGTTGGTTAGATGTTCCTACATCATACTCCCCAGGAAGGAGAACAATTATGCCACCAAATTTCTTTCTTTACTTCTAATTTATATTTTGAGGGTTATTTTTGATCACTTTACTACTACTCTTCCTATCTTTCTCCTTTTCCTTCACTAGATTCTTGTACTTCTTTTTGGCCTTGTTTAGTCTCTTTGTCAATGCATCTTTTATCTCTATGAGGTGATCCAATAGTTTAATATCTTTTTTTAATTACATGTTACATCTTTTATAAGAGAATTTTACCTTTGTCACACTCCATATCTAACCATTGGCTCTTACTCTTCTTTCTCATTCTTGTTTTGTGGCTTGCTTTTCATGAATCTCAATTGATTCTTGCTTGCTTAGATGTTTTGGCTATTTAGAAATGTTATTATTTTACTATAAGGATTAATAAGCATCTAAATATCTATAATTTGTTATAATAGACTCTCTTTTACTTCTTCTACTTCACACTTCTTCACTTCTTGACATCTCTTTCCATGATGTGGCTCACCTTACAAGATCAATCTCACAACTAGTTCATCTTCAACATAGTAAAAGGTTATTTGGCACTTTATAATCTTGTTATTTTTATGAAATTAAACCAATAACTCTGTTACAACTTCACGCATAGTATAAATTATTTTCTCAACTTATTTATGCTCCCTTTTCTTACTTGATAGCTTGTTTGCTTGTATCTTTGTTTAGACAACTTCTTGTGCTTCTCCATGTTGATCCATTCTTGATGCTTCTTTGAATTCATTCATGATATTTTATTATTGTACTTCACCTAATTTTATCCTTTTGGATGGATTGAACATGTCTTCTAACATCTCCATTTCTTCTTTTTACTTGAGAGCATCCACCTCATCACAATCTTCATAAAATCTTGGTCCACATTGATCTTTAACTTATTATGTAATTTTAATCAGCACTTATCTTTGGACTCTCTCATTCATGAGATTCAAATCATTCTCCTTTAGTTGCATACCCTATGTGTTAATCACTTTTTGGGGTGATTTATCCTCACTTTGCCTTTCTACAAACTCATCCATTAATGCAAGGGTTTATATATATAAATTTTCTTTATGAATAGAGTAAACTTCATGTACATCATCATAAAAAACATTCAAAAATAAACTTTGAGAACACTTATCTTATTTTCACTCATCTTCTTGATTACATAGTTGTACTTTCATCTATTTTGCTTGGTTTACTTGCACCATCTCTCTTATTTGCTTTTTAGTCTTGTACTCTTCCTCAATATTCATGCTTTCTTGGGATACACCTATAATATGACCCTCTTGTGCTTTTTCATGCTCTTTGAAAACCATTTACTACCTTTTACCTTATTATATTTACATTTTATTCTCTTTTCATCTCCTTCATGATTCTTTCCTTTGTAGTATACCATGCCAACTTTATGTACTTTGCCCTTTGTGCTTTGCTTCTACATTTATTCTTATTTTCCATCTATGCTCTTGCTTGGATTGATCTCTTGCTTGAGGTTCACCTCTTCCTTCTCATTACCTACTTTCTTGATCCACTTAGACCACACATATCCATGCCATTGTTCTCTTTTTTAGGGATTTACTTTGTCCTTCTTTCTACCAATATGTATATTAGCCTCTTCTTCTTCATATATACAATCAAAATCAATGCTTAGACACTCATTTATCTCCAAATATGACTACTAAAATATCATCTCTTTGCCATTGTATTTATGGCTTATTGGTGAACTATCTCCTTGGTTTAAATTGATATACTTGGCAATGAATCATATTATTCCTCTTTCTCTTCATATTCAACATGTTGAATGCCTTTAATCTTCATCACTTTGTCTCCTAAAACAAGTTCTCTTTCTTTGTCTTCTTCTTTTCGCTTGATGGGTGATGTTATAGGCCCATAATTCACCAAATTTAAGGCCTTATGCTTTGCATTCACCAAAATTATCTTCATACCTATATACACAATCTTAAAAGTAACACTAGCATATAAAACAAGAGACCATATAGTCTCTTTGAATGTCTCTTGCATAGACATTTTCCATCTCTTCTTCTTGTATTCACTCTCAAGTGTTCCTCTTGGAACTTATATCTTCTTCTTGTTATCTTAAATTATAACTCTCTTATCAATCTCTTTTTCTTGTTGATCACATGGAAACATTAGGCTATCCTTTCTTTCTTCTTTTCATTTTTCAAGACACTCATCTTGTGCCTTCTCCCTTTCACAAGTGACTCGAGTGTCCACTTCACCCTTATTCTAACATTACATCAAATCCATTGGATTTATTTTCATTTTAATAGATTAATCATGAGATCCACCTTATAAATACTCTACCTTAACTCTCTTCTCATATCTTCCACTTCTCTTTCTACATCCATTTTCTCACTTCTTTGCTTTCTAGGCCTATCTACACCAATCACTATCAAGCTTCCTAATTAATTCTTAGATCACTATTGGATATTATTGCTCTCTTACTTTAGTATTATATCTATGACCATTTCTTATCCTTTATGAATCTCTCTTGGGGTCTTCCTTCTCTTTCTCACTTGAGCTCCAATGCTTTCTCTACTTGTCCTTTATTAGTCATCTCTTCAATAACTTCAAGTCCTCTTCATTGGAATTTAAGTATTTTAGTATTATCCTTATTAATATTATATTTATATATTATAAACTTAATATATTAGACTTATACCATAATTCTTCTCCCACAATACCCTGTAAGTGTCATCTTTTTCAAATCTCATAACATTATTCATTCATCTCAAATCAACAAGTTTTAAAGAGCTAAAAAAAATTCTATAAAAAATTACCTTGAATTGATACCAAATGATATATATGTATATGGAATAAGACTATAAATAATAATTTTATACATGATCTAAAAATAACTTGATATGGATTTCAACTTTTCTAAACCCGATTTGTTCACAAGGACGAACTATGCATTAATCTCTCTCACTTGCTTACTAGATTATTTAGTTTCCTTCCAATATTTTAATTGTTAATAAATTATGCACATTATATATTTACTAATTTAACCCTTAAAATTTTTAAATAAATTATTCAATTCATCTCCATTCACTATTCAACCTTTTTGACAACCCTCACTCACTATCTTCTTGTTAGGATATCCTATTCTTAGGTCTCAAGTACAAAATATTGATATAGGTTTCAAGTATTTAGTGTTATTGCATGGAGGTTATTATATGATATTATCACAAATTTTATATCCTTTTTAAATCTCTCAAACAACCTTAAACTCTCATTTCCACACCTCAAGGTCACAACGATCTCCTTAGGCTTGTAGCCTTTTTTTTAAGGTTTTCACCTAGTTTACCAAATGTGTCAATATTAATTATGATATAATAATATTTTTCATCACCATATATCCCCTTATAGGTATGTATCAAGTTTTAGGACCTAACTCCACACCTAGACAACACTTCCTTTGTAAACTACCTCTCAATTAGGCATATTTAGCCATATTTCAAACCCACAGTCACTAAATTCAAATTGTACAGACTTGAACCACACCAAAACCACTTTATTAATTTTAAATACATGAAAAAAATTAATATTATGAATTTTAATAGGATTCCATTAGTTAGAATGAAAATTATTTGTTTTTTTGTTTTGAAACCCTAGTTAGGTGTTTGCATAGGCCGAGAGTACCTTAAATTCGTTTTATTGAGTTTTAAAGTATTTAAAAATTAATATAGACCATAAATAGGTTTTATTAATATAACACACCTTTTTAAATAGGTTAAAACCTATAGTCAATCCCCATGTGCCTTGAACTCAGTAATTCTCATAATTTTGTGAGTCCTTCAAAGGACTGTGTGAGAGTATACAGATCTGTTCAACCTATAAATGATTAAAAATTTACCTTGGTAATTATGTAATGTTTTTTAAATATTTACACACTCTAAAATTTACCTATCAACATATTAATTAATTAATTTTAGTGTATACATTTCCTTCTTGACTTTTAACTATGCAAGACAAGAATGTTGACTGCATAAGACCATGCCAAGTATTTCTTGGGTCTGTGTGCATGATATAAGGTTAAAAAACATAAAATGACAATTATAAATATTTATAGTCTTATAATTACATCCATACTCAATCAAAAAGTCCTCACCACTTACATTCCTTCTATAGCACTCTAGAACAAAGTTTGTCTTTGTGCATAGGGTTTACCATCAAAGGACTGTATATTGTTACTTTGTAAATTATTTTATCTCTAGAACTAAGTATTAGATTAAAACACAACATAGTTTATATGCACATAATCTTAAAAAAATAAACCAAAATCTTTTCACAAGTGTTAATGTGAAGATATCAACCTACCACGATTGAGAGGGTCATGTGGAAGAAATAGGGTCTGTGAACAAAATTATCATAGTCTTTGAGTTCCTCCATTTAGAATAATTTTATAAAAAATATGAAGGTACATATATAATATAAAATAATCCCACAACTAATTCCCTGATAACCAATCTCATTACCATGTATAAGTTACTTAAATCTTCAGTTACTTGGCTGTAACATATAATCTATCACCAACCTGCACATATACACAAAGGGGTATGCATATAGCCACAATGGATTGTATAATACAATAAAAAATCTATGTAAAATCAATGTGATTATTTGATAATAATTAATTCACAAAAAAAAAGAAAAACTATTCTTATTCATTTGAGTCATTATTGATTTACAAAAACTATCCATACAAGGACTCCATCACCTTCTTGAGAAGTACATCAACTTTGATTTCATTGCTCCCTATTCTCATTATAGGAGATTTTTATCTTCTCCTCCTCTCTCCATATTCTCTTGTATATTCCATACAACTCTTACCAAAACTTTCCCATCCATATTTAACGTTGGTTTTGGGTAGTTACACCAACTTGCTTATCATAACTAGCTCAATGTACAAGAGTGATTTACATTAGTTCATATGACTCGACTTAATTAATAAACATGAAATGTATTAAAACCTACTTCTCATGAATTTAGTCTACCCCTAAAACAAAATTTGCTCATATAACCATTCCAAACATGCATTTGTCCCTCTTAGCCTTAGTTCAAATATTTGAATTTTTAAATTCCTTATTTTGGAGGGAAAATTCCTAGTGCCTACATAACACACCTTGATGAATTTAAATGACTTCTAAGACATCATAGGTATCCTAGGGGATCATTAACATACATTCCCTTACAAACATTGACCAAATTTGACCCTTTAACTAGCATGTGAATGTTTTAGACTAGATTTGACTTTGTTGGTTAGATGCTCGTGCATCAATATGTTGGAGAATGAGAATGAGAAGTTCAAAAAAAATATTAGTTTCTTGGTGAATTATATCAAGGATACCATGAATGAAGGGATCCAAAATGTTGAAAAACTTAGAGCTCACCTAAGAGAGTTATTTGACACAAATATTGTTGACAAAGGAAAAGGCAAACAAATTCAATGTAGTGGTTTCTAGAAAGATCTAGATAAATTTCTAATCTCAAAAGGTTGAAAAGTTATTGGGAGGATGTCTTAGTTAATCTATATATGGATTAGGAGTTTGTTTCTTATTTTGTTGTATTTTTTATGTTTCTTAGCTATATCTGGGTTGTGTTTTGGCAATTTCTATCCCTTTTTTTACTTTGTCTTTCATATAATATCTGGTAGAACTTTGGTTCTTCTTTTTTTGTACTTCTCCTAGATTTTGGGGACCCTAGTTTAAAACAATCTCCCCATTTAACCTTAATAAAAAAAGACATGTCCTAATCTTTCATACCATAATTGAGATTCATTCTTACTATGTGATGAAAGAAAACATATAAAAGGAGAGAAAATGTATAAACTATTATTTTGAACCCCTTCAACAACCAATTATCTAGATTTATTTCTAATGGACAAATTATTTGTAATCAATGTTAAAATTAAATTATCATTAGTAATTTGTGAACAAGATCACAAGTTCTTTTTCAGCTTAGGTACATAAAAAAACATCATTTATAACAACATTAGAAAATTTATCTTTTCCCTATTTAGTTGCTTTTAAGAAAGAATTATATCCTAAGTAAATATTTTTAGAGATATCTCTATAATCACAAAAATATTAGATAGGAAATTCATATGGTGCAATTCATTGCTATCTAAAATCTACTCATTTTTATTTGAAGCAAATAAAACAATATATAAAGCAATAACATTATGATTTTGATTGTTATTATGATTAGAGTTATGATTCTTCTGCTTGTTTTGATTAGATTTCTTCACTTTATTATTTTTTATAAGATTGGTTGTTAAGTCTATCTTTTTCATATAGCAAATTTCACTTTTATGACTATATTTACCACATATATTACAATTTACATTAAACTTAGGTTTATGATTCTTATTACTAGATATATTATTCCCATTTTTACTTTAGTAGAATTAGGTTTAGGTTTTTGGTTTGTATTGTTATCAAAATTAGGGTTGAGAATGAGAAGTGACTAAGTGGCATTTTATTTAGAATTAAAATTAGTCATAACTTGATCTTCTTGAATCAGGAGAGTAGACAAAATGATAAGGTTGGCGATATATTTCTTAGTTTGGTATTTAGAATTCAAAATTGAAATGAAATTTCTAAAATTTTCATGAATATTTAATTGAATGATAAAATAAAGTAGTTGATATTGAATAAAATTATAATTAAAACCATCTAACTGAGCTTTAATGTTCTTGATTTTAGCTATAAAATTCACAAGATTTTCATCACCTTTCATAGTTATAGTTAACAATTCAATTATTAGCTTAATAAATTTTAAAAGGTGAGTTCTCTAATGCATGGATTCAAGGAGTTTACAAGCATCACTAGGTGACTCTTGATTATCACTGTGGAGAAGGAATTTATCATTAACACTCCATAAGATAATGGACATAGCTTTCTGTTATTTTTGTTGAAATATATTGGCAAGCTCAAGGATCACATGTCATATAGAAGGGAATTTTTCAGTCCCAAAAATAATATTCATAACTTTTATACCATGAATTTTGATTTAATATAGATTTTATAAATATCATAATTATTTCCATTAAGCATTGTGATTTATCTAAAATAAAATTAGGAAAAGCCATAGCTTCCCTTTAAGAATGATAGAAAAAAATGCTTAAAATGAATCATTTTTATTGTGAATGTTAACTTTATTTAAAATTAAAAATAGATTTCAAGTGTAAGCACACAATTATTAATCAATTTAATGCTAGACAAAGTAAGAAAATTGTAAAATATTATAACAAAATAAGGTGTCAAAAGTGTCATAAAATTATATTAATATAAGCACAACCATTTTAAACAAAAAAAAATTAATTATTTTTTGAAATATTTTCAAAAATAAAATGAATCATACATTCAACTATACTTAGTTACACAATTTAGATGTCAAATAATGCAAAAATTTGAATTATAGTTGAGCTAAACTAGGTGTTAAAAGAGTCATACTCAGAACAACTACTTAGACACTATTATTTAAATAGTTATAAAATTAATAATAGAAGATTTGAAAACACAAAATAGACCACATAGATGTGTCTAGAAGGTGCTAAAACCCAAGGATGGACTAGTTACATGACTATGCTTGTTAAAATATTCAATAAGGCAAAAATTGAATAAAGGTTGACAAGTTAACTAGGGTTTTGAATGCATGAGAAGTTGGAATACAAACCAAAAAAAGAATTCAATTTAAATTAAATTAAAAAAGTGATTTGACCAAGTCAAAAAAGATTTTACGGTGTTTTTAACAAAATTACTACCACCAACCCTTCTAAAAGCTTTTTCAAGAATTTAGATGCACATTATAATTATTTTTTTTTCTAATTTTTTGAATAAAAAATATATAAATAGAAATTAATACGTGCATATAATTTTTTAAAATTAAAAAATAGATAAAAATATAGATTAAAAACTAATGTAGAGGTGGGTCCCTTTTCAAGTGGCATGCAAATTTTGATTTTAATAAATAAGTTATTTTTTTACTAATTAATAAAACTATGTAAAAAAGATTTATAGACCTATGCATATTCCAAGAAGAAGTATGGCATTGCAGCAGTAGTGGAGTTCATAGAAGCTTGTTTAGACCATTAGAAAGCCTGAAACTTTGTCAATCCTCCTAAAATCCTTAGATGAATGGTTAGAACTTCAAAAAAGAATTTTGATGAAAAAATGTAATGTTTTGAATTTCCAAAGATGAAATATGGTGCTCTGTAGAAGCTTTGGATAGCCCAGAACCTTCTACAGAGCACTGAAACTCCTAAAATTTATTTCAATTTTCTCATTTTTTAATTCTGATAATGAAAGAATTTTCAAATTTTGATTTTAACCAATAAATTATTATTTTTTATTTTCCTAGGCTGATTATGCCCCTATGATTGAGGGAGAATCCCCAAATCTCCAACTAATAGGTTCAAGGGTCCTGTAGTAGTGTTTTTAGGCACAAATGAAAGAGATGAAGCCACTAAGCATATACACCACATAACTAGATCAACATAAAATAATTTATCTAAGATTTTTGCTTGCCCAAGTCATACATTGACCAAACAATAGTGCTAAAGGCTAAAATCCATGGTTTAAATTAATTATGGTTGTTCAATAGGATCTAGAGATGCTTTCAAATTTTCTAAAGTGTTTGGATTAAGATCCAAGGCTTGAGAATGATGAACTAGTCTTCCTAGAGATCAAACAAAAAAATATTATTCCTCTATGTTGTATATAGGCTCGAATGATACTTTAAAATATTTTAAAAAATATTTTAAATTTAATAAAATCTTAATTATTTCAACTCAAAGCAATATGCCTGCCAATTAAATCCACCTTTCTTGCTCTAGTACCATGATAAAATCAATAGACAATATATATCAAAACACATAAGATATGATCTAGAGTGAATTTAATAAGGAAAGCATATAAAGGAACATAGATCAACTGACTCAGTATGCAAGTATTTACCATGGGAAAACCTCAAAGAGGTAAAACACCCACCAATGTGATATTCATATATTTGAGAAATCAAATCATCCCAATACACACTTCTTATTCTCACTTATTCATGCAGTACTTCACAAAACTCATAGGTTGAATATGACAAAGTAATTCCATATTCAAATGGTTTCACAATAAGGTTAAAACCCTATTTATAGTGAAATACCAAGGGATGTGACTGTTGTAAAAATAATGGGTCCATCCATCCCAATAAAATCATTTAATTAATGTTTGGTAACTCATTAAATAATTATAACTTTATTATTTATTTTAACAAAGTTTTCACTTCATGTTAATAAATAATATATTATTATTTAATAACTTTACCAAGGATAATGGTAACTAAGACTACTTAGGGTTAAATTCTCTAGCAATGTAGCATGTTGACTTGGTGTCTCACATAGAATCAAACCTAGTGTCGCACCTAGTCTCACACTTAATGTCAACACTAATTTAGACATATGTTGTCACACGTAAAGTCAATTTAATGTCAAACTTAGTGCCATTCTTAAAAACATAATCTAGTTTCACAAGTAAAGTTGGACCTATTGTTGAACTTAAATTTTTACCAAAAGTCACACTTAAATTTATCTTTTAAAAATGGATTTAAAGTCATATTAGTTTCAAAAATAAAGTCACCTTTAGAGATGAATATAAATTCATGGATTTAAAGTAAAATTTAATAGTATATTTAACATCACTTTAAGATTGTATTTTAAGTCACATTTAGTGAGCATTTAATGTCAACCTAGTTACTTTGGTTACTGATAACCTAAGGATGCATCTAACATCACCATAGGGAGAAATTGTAGCTTCACCTTGGTGAAATTAGCCTTTATCCCTAGGATGTAAATTAAATCATCCTTATAGTGAGTTAAATGTGTCATTTTATTTAGTGTAATATAAGGACAAACATTATGTTAGATTAAAGTCACTAACCTAATTTTAAATGTGACTTTAAGGATGAAATTATAAATTATAAATTTCTTGTTTTTTGACTTAAGGTCCCTTAAGGTGAATTTAAATTTGAGTTAAAAAAAGTAGAACATTTTAGTGCATGGATTAAAGAGGATCATAATACATTTATAACTTAGAGTATAATAATTTTTTTGAAACATTAGAAGACTATAAAATTTTTAGAGGTTTGATAATATATTTGGAAAATTGAGAGATTAAACAAAATTTTGAGAAATTAAAGGACTAGAAACATTATTAGATGAAGGTTTAATTTTGTTAGTAGCATTTAGTAAAAATTAAGAGTATACCTGAAAAAACTTGAAGCTCATAAAACCATGTCTAATATATAATCTACATCAATTAAACAAAAATTACGTCTCTTGATTTTAATTTTTGAATTGGAAAGCCGATAATATTTTCTACATGGTGTTAGACTTAACTCTATTATAAAACCATATGAAGAAGCATTATTATAAACTATTCCAACTCCATGAAGGGATTAAATTAAAATCCTATCAAACTCAATGTGTTGTTCCCATCTTCATATATTGCAGGACAATATTGAATCCTATACCTAATCTAAACTTTGTATTATATAAAATATAATGTGTGCCATGGAAACTTTGAAAGCATAAATAATCCCATGTCACCACAACTCTAAAATTCCATATATAATATTTGTCTAATAATTTCTTTCTCAAATAATGAGTCATTATTCCAACCTCTTTCCAAATATATTAATTATTTTCCTTTCAAATATCCCATACAATCATCCCCTTCCCAAAAAAATCTATCTCATTAGAAATTTATAGTTTTATCTTGATTAGCAAGACATAAGACTCCAATGTTAGTAATTTATAAAATGTCTTGGATGTAATTTTTGTTTGAAGATGAAGAGGGAATTATACAAACTCCATGATCACACACTCTTCAATTTGGGCATCATAAATCATTAGTTATCTCTTATAGTTGATTATACCAAAAATACCATAATTGGAGAAAAATAGGTGAACCATATTTTTCTTAAAATTATTGGGTATCTCAATGATGGATGCAATGTTCCTAATAACATCCTCAAAGCCTTACATGATGAAAGTACCAATGTTTAAATAGGACATCATGTTATCACACATGCATAATATTTCATTCAAGGGGTGGATTTTAAATATGATGATACGTAATTGTGATTATAAGAGGAGGCATAATTAATATAGGGTGATAATGATAAGCTTCCTAAGCATCATTCACATTATTTAAACTCACTTTCTCTAGAACCATACACCTTTTTGCCTTGGCTATTTCCACTTATTTAATGGGAGGAGATAGGGAAAGGCTTGAGTCCATCTCATAAATAGAAGTGTGAGGGTAGAAAAAGGTTTGGAAAAAACTTAAATGCATGGGTCTCATAGAGTTTATGATGAGAATAACTAATCATGATGCTAACGTGGCTTAGAACAAATGCAAGGTGATAATTTGTGGCATAAAAATAATTGTTATGAAGGAGTTTATTGGGGAGGCTACTGGCATGTATTATGAGGGGAATAAGGCCTTCAAGGACCAAATAAAGAATTATGATCTCCTTCAATGATTTTTTTTATGAATATGTGAATACCAAAACGGAGGGTTTTCCATAGGTGGACCTTCCTCATCATTAGCCAAAGATTTGTCTCTAGTTAATGTGATATATGACCTTAGAGCGTAAATATGCCCTGATCTTTTCTTGTTACTAAATCACTTTATTGTCTATAAGATAAGCCTACCTTTATTTTTGCTTAAATATATTGAATATAGTACCTTGGATCATCAAGTAAATGAGACCAAACCTGTCCTATACGAGGGGATAATTATACTACTCATCAAACATGACCAAACCTTCCAAGGATGAGAGGTCCCCCTAGGGGATCCTATGCCAAGGAGGACTCTCAAGAGGACTCCCTAGAGGAGGATCCCACCTCAAGATCTTACAAACCTTCTATGATCACCCCTTAGGCTAGTCTTTCCAAATCCCCTACCAATGACCTTCCCCTCAAGCTCTTCATACCCAAGTCAAAGCTGATCACTCTTGATGAGGGAAATTTTGAGGAGACCACCCAAAAGGGTATATCTATTATGTCAGAGGAGATTAAAAATAACAAGGAATTGCAAGAGAAATTCAATTGCAAGGTGTAAGAGGTAGGGTTGACCCTCACCAATCTTATACAAGAGTGGAATACCCTTAATAGGTAGGATAAATCCACTATGAAATATTTCATATAGTTTTCCAAGATTGTTCAGACCCCTATCAAAAATTTACCAAAGATCATGGAATCCCCCTTGCTTAGTTCCCATAAATTAGCCCCCATAAAGAAGAATTCCCTATATGTCCAAGGGTAGAAGAGGCCTCATATGATTCTTTCAAGAGAGGTAGCAGAAGGACCTGGTAACCATACATAGGATACTATCTCAAAGTGTAAGTAGGATATGCCTATAAGTAATCTTGAGGAGGAAGAATACCCATTGGAGGAACCCCACTCTTAATCTTTGATGTTTTAATTTTCCCTACTTTTGGTATGGTATAATAAATTTTTGATGTTTTTTTTGGGTAGCCTTGTGTAGACACCAATATCATGTCAACCCCCCCTTGGTCCCCTTCTAAATGTTAACACTCCTTACCCACACTTACACCCCTTATTAATTTAAAATAAACTACTTATTTTAAATTAATTACCTCACCTTAGACACCTCACCTTGGACACCTCACCTAAACACCTCACCCTAAGACCTTTTCTTAGCCAATGAGTCAGCCTAAGACTAGGTCCTCCAAATCTTAACTACCCATGACCTATTCTCATTCCCTATTAACTCCCTAAATAACTCCCATGCCTCATAAACCCTTCTTTTGACCGTTCTCCAATGGCAAAGGCACTTGGTGGGTGGAGAAATAGGCAATGAGCTAAAAATAGCTCTTTTACCTATTCTCTCTCCACCATGTCGGTCAACACGTGGTTGACGTCAGTAGTTCTACACTGATGAGATCACTGATGTTGGTTACATAAGCTGAGCTCTAACATTGAGATGCCCCCCATGCCTTTTTGTAGATTGACGCCCACACTCTAAGATTTCAAGTGCAAGTACTTGACTATCATTCTCCTGGCTACCGAAGCTCTGCACAAGTCATTCTAGAGACTGGATTGAAACATTGTATGAGGACTTCAACATCAGCCACAATAGGAATAAACATTCTAACACCCCTGGGTCTTCACCATAAAGCTAAGTACTGTGGTCTCCATTTCAAATTTTTAGAATACATTATTAATTGGTTTCTATTTACTATTTCTAAAATACTATCAAGAGGCCTGACTTCTTTTGTGAAGGGGCTGAAAGGCCTTCCTCTTATTCTTATCCTCTTCTCATACCTACCCTCTACCTTTACCCTTCCTCAGACCCTATTCACCTTCCCGTGACCCTACACCAACCTTCAAACTTCTAGAAACTCTTCTATCCACCACAAAAATACTCCAAAACCCATCTAACACCCACTGCCCCTACCAACATCAGCAACTCAACTGACATCGACATCATTTCCCAATTGACCTCGATAGACAAATTGACATCGGTGACTGTGAAAACTAGAAAACCTATCCAAATAGCCCATAGACCAGACAAAACCTTTGACCAACCTGCTATAACATTCTGAGACATACGGACTATAGAGAATAGGTACACAATATTCTACCTTTCCATTTCTTTAAGTCTTTTATCATTTCTTTTTATACAAAACTCTTTTCTTTAAATAGTGGACTGTCATCCCTTATGGAGCTTTATGCTTTCGGGATTGAGCACGTAGCTTGGTAGTCCACCATATCCTCATCTAACATTCTCCTTGTTTGAGTCTTATTCTTATTACAGGTGTTTCCTCCATAGCCAAAGAGGAGCTCCCACAACGCTTGGATACGGTGCACATCAAATTTGGGTAACATCAAACCCCCAACCTTTTAACCTTAGTTTCTTCCTCCTTTGAATGCATTAGTGAAAAATTTAGAGAAACATTCTGGCACGCTTGGTGGGACCCTTGGAGTTTTCCTTGGGTTCATTCTCCTTCTTTTAAAAAATCAAATTTTTATGTAGATGCATTAGATTCACTTCTTGCATCCCCTCTTCTATCTTTTTGTTTCAAAAGGAAATCATTAGCAGAAGTCAAAAATAACATCTCTTTTTCTTCTTGTTACTTCTTGCATGCATCATAGAGTAGTGAAAAACTCATACTCTTTACCTCTTCTCCCTTTGTTTGCATTTGAATAACATATTTCAATTTGGGTTAAAAACTACTGTATTTCATTCTTGCTTAGATGCACACTTAGCGCACTTAGTAATTAAAGCATTATGAATAAATCGTAGTGCACAAATGTTACACAACCAAACCACAATCACTTAAAATCAAACACTTAAACTTACTTGAGACAAGGCCCATCTAGGATTTCATCACCTAGCAGATACCTTACCCCACCTGGTGATCCTACTTGGACTTCACTACCAAGAGGAGGACCCACTATGTTCTCTGGCAGAGTATAAACTATAGGCAAGGTATATTTTAGCTAAGTAGCCCAGCTTGGCTCTGGGTTCGTGAAGTGAAGGGAGCAAGCCCCAGCACTAGGCCATGTACTAAACCTAACACATATATTTTTGAGCACCATAACACAACCTAAAACCAGCCATAGACTTCCTCTCTAAGACCTATTCTACAAGCCCAACTCCTAACATATTCTCTTAAGGCATAAGCCACCATGACTTTAAAACTCATTCTTAGGAATCTAACATTTTAGATGTTGCTTGCCTAATCATCTATTCTGCTATTCTTATCTGAGTGTTTGAGCTGGTAAGGTCGTATCATTCTGAAGTTTAAAACAACTTAGAATTTCTTTTTCTTCCAAAAAATATCAATTTTTTGTGTTTCTAGAATTACACAGAAATTGACATCAGTTTTTTCACCGACATTGACAACAATACTTCACCAACATCAGTTATCTGACTGACCTCGGCAAAATCTATAACTGATATCGGTTAAACAACCAACATTGGTCACTGTCAATAAATAATAAAAAAATTTCCAAACAGCAAGCTTAAAACTCAAATTTCTTATTGTTCAACACAAATTTTGGTTTTCTAAAACTAAAACACATAGTTTTTGGAACCTAAACCCCTTTCACCTTAGATGGTTCTGACACGTAGTCAAGCCAAATCCCTTGTTGACCACATGAGTCAATAGCCACTCCCACCATCACCCTTTGTACCAAGTCATCTAATGGAGCATACTTCAAACACTGAGCATACTCCTATCCAACCTACCCCCAATCAACCTCTTATTGTTCCCGAAGGGGATCAAGAATTTGAGAGATTCCTTGACCACAATGTCAAGGCTCTCTAACATTATCTCACTAGAAGCTAAATGTGAGATCCTTTGGGTAACCCTATTTATGGGATGCCAACTTCTTTGGTTGAAGCAACAATGATATCAATAGCCTTCGCTACCCAACCTATGGTCACTTAGGTCACTACCTCAACTAGTAACCCAACCATGGCCAATGTTCAAGATTTGGCCTCCCCTTCTATCCTTTCTTGCCCTACCTCCATCAGGGTTTCTGTACGCCCTCAACCATAAACAATTCAACCAAGTTTGACACCTTTCCAGAACTTGATTGTCTCTATCCCATCCACTCTTGCACCTATAAACATGAGAGTGACCACCTATCCTTTAACTAGTGTCACCACCATTCAACCACCCTTGGCGACATCTAGTCAAGTTGTGTCCTCCAACTTCGTGGCACATGCCCCCATGGCCTCAACATTGGCCCCTATGATGAACTATCAACATGTTGCACCTACACAAATGCAACCAAGTATGACATACACCCCTCCCAATGCCTTCTAGGTACCCTATAACTTAGGGGGTGCCCCTCATGCCAATCCATCTACTGATCTAATTAAGATGCTGATGGATAAGATGTCCAACCTTGAGACATCTATTTTAGGTTTGAGGAGTGTTCTTTCATATGAACAAATCTGTAACGAACCTATCCACCCTTTAGTTCCTATTCAACCATACCCTAGCTAGTGGGAACTCCCAAAATTTACTCACTTTCAGAGTAAAGATGACCCACAACAACATCTGTGAGTGTTTAGGCATGCTTACTACCTCATAGTACATGATGATGCGTTATTGCTTCACACATTCCCTATATCACTTTCTAGTGCCACCCTTGACTGGTATAGCTCCATTACCATTCATTCTCTCTTTACCTTCACTCAACTTGCTCAGCTATTCCTTGACCATTTCTCAATCAATATTACCAAGAAGGTCTCCATCACAGACCTTTATTCCATTAGACAATTTGAGGATGAGTCAATAGCTAACTTTGTCACCCATTGGAGAGGTTTGATCAACCAACTCTCCTTCTCACTACCTCAACCTGAGCTCATTGAGCTCTTTTCAAGAGCATGTGCCAAGCACATCTTTTCCACTCTACAAGTTTAAACTTTTCGCACATTCGATGAAGCTTTCACTATGGCTTGAAAGCTTGAACTCTATGCAGTCGAAGAAGACAGGGTCAAATTGCGTAACAAAAATACCAATACAAAATCCAATGACCCTTCTTCTTCCAAAACTTCTTCTCACTCCAAGTCTAAGGGATCGATGAATGCTGTGATCCTTAGGTCACCATCTTCTACCACAACCAACCAATTTGAGCCCTCCACTTTGCAAAGCATCACTAGACAATTCCAACAATGGTATGAATAGCGATGATACACTCCAATAGGAGAAACACATGCTTCTGTATTGGATAAATTAGTGAAGTAGGGGGTCCTCAACCTCCCTCAAATCTGATCACCTATCCAATTTGACCCCTCACGAGCCATCCCTAGATGGTATAGGGAAAATGACTTTTGTAACTATCATCGTGTCAAGGGTCATGACACCGATAATTGCAAAACCATAAAAAACATTATTCAAGACATGTTAGACAAAGGGGACCTTGTTTTGGATAACCCTAATGCACTAGCCAACCAAAACATGGATGTTATTAGGCAACCCTTTCCTAACCATCCCCCAAGTTAGAATAATGTTTAGACCATGGTTGATGATCCTCAAGAACACAACATACACATGGTCGACATGGTCTTTCCTTTCATTCCTAACCAACCTCTCTCACAATTTGAAGAGGTTAGTGAACCCATTTCTCCACCATGGGTAGAAGAGCCTATTTTACCCATATCATCCCCACGCAATAAAGAGCTCCCTTTGCCTCACCCTCTTCCTCACATGGATGAACCTATTTCACCTATATCACCCCCATGATATCAAGCACCTCCTCTACCCATTCTTCTAGCTCATGAGGATCTTGTATTACCTATTCCTCTTGCCCCCACCTTCCCTCTTCTTCTACCAATGGAAGAATTTACCATCCATACCCCATGCCCTCATGTAGAAGGGGCCATCATCCCTTTACTTTTCCCTTTAGAGGAACCTTCCTCTCCTATTTGTCCTCCACCGATGGAGGATAGTCCTCCATCAACCCCCCTTTCACACGTAGGAGGGTCTTCTTTGATCTCTCCCATATTATAGGATGCTTTAATGGTACCAACATTGATGGCCCCAACCTCATCCTTATTATTACCATGGAGGATCATACTTTCCACTCTCCTAGACCATGTGTGGAAGGCATGATCATTTCTGTGCTCTATCCGCTTGAAGAGCCAAATTATCCAATCCCTTCTCCGTCGAGAGAAGAACTCACCACCTCACCCACTTCAGCTGAGGAAGATCCGGTGATGGTTCTCTCTCACCTTTGGCCCGTGATTGCTACATCCAACACATTTCCATTGTTGCAATCACCCAAATCCTCTAAAGGACTGACTGCAAGGCCTCGCACGACATCATCTAAACCTTTCTCTCGATTGGCAGAAAACTTAAGATTTCTCCATTTTAGGAACCTAAAACATGAGGCACTATGGGAGTGACTTAAGGCTCCTTATCTTACACATTTTGCTTTGCCTTATACTGCCAATCCTTTCATGATGATTTATCCCAAAGTCTCTAATGAGGATCGGGCTTCTACTTCTAAATCATTAGAAGCTCAGCCTTCCATGTCTGAATCCAAATCCTTGCAACCATCCACCATGCCAAAACAGATTAAATATTTCAGTGTTCGCCCTATGTCAAACCTCACTCACCCACAAGTGAAGTTAGATTTGAACCTCACCCTGCACAATAGTGGTCCTCACACCAAACTAAAGAAGGGTGCTAAACCATGTTGATATACTCCTCCCCCAACCAAAAATGTGGTATAAAAACTCCCCCACCTTCACCATTACCCTCTATCTTGGGTCCACATCCTTCCACTTTAACATGATTGCTCCCTATTTCAACACCTCACAAAAACAAACTACCTCCATTACTCCCTCTACCCATCAAAAACATATTTCCTCAAATAAATTTGACACACCTCATCAAGAAAGTGCCATCTACACATGTGGCCACACCACCAACCAAAAAGGTGGTACAAAAAACTTCCCCTACAACTCCTAAATAGAAGTTGTCAACTCCTACTACAAAAAAGAATGTAGACCCATTAGTGGGTTCCTATGCTTCACTATTATGCCAATTATTGTAGTCTTCTAGCATTGTTCTCCCACCCATTAAGCCATACTGACCTCTCAAATCAAAACCATCTTGGTTCGATGACACTCAAATCTACTGGTATCATCACACACCTGGGCATGATACTGAGAATTGCTATGCTCTTAAGGTTGTCATTCATCAACACCTAGAAAAGGACACCCTTCCCATTAAGGATTCCCTTGACCACCTTTTTGACAAACTATCGACACCATCCCATGCCTCCCAAACCTCCTCACTTGAATTGAGATCTCAATGCGAGACTATGGTCCCTCTACCACCTTCTCCCCCTTTATTCAAAATCAACACTATTAATGTGACCATTAGGTCCCAAACCCTAAAGGATAAAGGAAAAGAGTAGGTTTTTACCACTTTGACATATCCATTTGCCAAGCCCTCTCCACCACCGAAGCCCAAGATTTCTATCTTGGGCACATCGCAACCAACATCTTCGGGGGTAATTCCTCCTGACTTCTCTAGTCCACATGATGTTTGGTATAAACGATTTGTTGACTACTTGACTTATTCTATCATTTCTCCTAATCTATCTAGTAATGAATGATGGGCTTTTATCAAGAGTACTACTCGATACACCATGCTAGGGGAACCTCTCTACAAATGAGGTTTCGACAGACTCCTTCTCTGATGCCTAACCACCACTGAGACATCTCATGCCATCAAACAAGTCCATGATGGGATTTGTGGGAGACATTTCAACGGTAAACCCGATTGCAAAGCACATCCTCCTCCTAGGCTATTATTGGCCCACTCTTAACCAAGACTACAGTGACTATGTTCGGCATTGTATCAAATGCCAACAACATGCTAACCGACTTCACGTCCAACATTGCATCAAGTGTGCCTACAACAAAAATCTAAAAGAGTGAGATTTCAAAATTGGGGATCTTGTCCTTAAAGAAAACCAACATGTGACCAATATGGAAAGAAGCAAATGAGGCAAGTTTGCTCCTAATTAGCTCAAACCTTATATAATAACACATAAGTATGGATCAGGCACTTATCATCTGTCTTCTCTCAAAGGCTGACCAGAATCTGAGCCCCTTATGCCTTGCATCTACGACCATTCTACTATTAACCAAGTAATCATTCACTTGATGTTTAACTTGAGATCATCCCTTGAGAAACCCCCGTCATCCTCATTCCTATTCTTTTCAACCCTTTTTTCCTACAAAACTTAGTTAACCCTTTTTTAAGCATTAATGCTTTGTCCTAATAAAAGGGAAACCCCTAAACCTCTATAGTCTAGTCCATGACAAAAAGTTTAGTTAAAAACATAAAACTGGGATGCCTAAAAAAATATTAAAAGGTCATAAACTATAAATGTAGACTGCTCCCTCGAAGGACAGCTATATTATTGCTATAATTAATAGATTGCTCCCTTGAAGGATAGCTATTTAAAAACATCAAAACATAGAAAGCAAAATATAGACCACTCCCTCAAAGGATGGCTATGCCCAAACTTTGCTACAAAAACAACACCCTCTTAGAAGCTTCCTGCATCGATCAACTTCACATGACCACAAAACAAAACAACATCCCTAAGTAGACTTCCTGCATTGATCAGTCTACCAAAAAAAAAAAGACTGACAAAATATTAAGTCATGGACTTGCCTATATTCATTCTCAGGGTCACCTATAAAAAGGGCAAAGTTATCCCTACTAAAAAGGGTTACACTATCCTCACATATCACATAATCACACCTATTACCCCAAAATACCCAAGGGATTTTGAGCTCACTTAACATCAAGTGATTAGGGTACTTCTCTAATAAAAACCAATGGTCAACGATGTAATGCATGAATGGGGATTTTGTTTGCAAAAACCTTATCTATGTTATTATTATGGTCCTTGTCAAAGAAAGAGCAATGCACCTTTCACTTCTTACACACCTTCGTCACATGCCAGTTTATCTTTTAAGATGCAGTGTCTTAAATTTATATACTCACACATTGTCATCTCATAATTTTCACTATAAAATTATGAACCTTACCTTCAACTCAGTTTTATCAACCAAAACATTTTCTAACCACTAACATAACATCATGATTTATTTAATGCAAATACCAATTTGTGTTATATAAACTATCATAGCCCATTCTCATTAGTTTTTATGGAAAATAATACACATGGAAAATATCAACCAAACACAATTTGTGTCAAGCATATACCATCACCAATATGGAAACTTACTGAAGCATAAATAAACTCATTTCATTTTTAGCATACACCATCACCAATATGAAAAATTGCTAAGGATGAAAAACCACATAGCCTATGTTATAGCATACACCATCACACAATATGGAAAAGGCTATAACATCATCATACACTCATCATTTCAAGCATGTACCATTAAACATATGGGAAATGCTAACAACACTAACATAACCAAAACAACTATAAACCTCTTTGACTCTTCTTCCCTTGTTGGGAGAACTACATTGGCCTGAGACCCTTAAAATAGGGGCTATGTAGGCAACACTCAGTTAACATGGGGTCTTCTGAGGTTAGCTTGGCCATTCATTCATTCATCTACCTAATGGACCAACTATCTAAACTAGCCCAAAATCATGACCAAATGAACAGCCCTGACACTGTGGAAGTCACCTTAGACTTCTCATGGGGCACATTGGAGATCATATACATCTCCCTAACCACAACAAACAACACTTGAGATCACTTATATCTCAACTCGACTCGACAAATGACCTCAGAGATTGTGACTATCTCCTCAGACCATAACCACTTTCGAGACAACTTTGCCTTGGTTGTTTTGATTACATATGCTACCTCACAAATAGTTAGCAAATTATACACACTCCTCACACCTATTGTTAGATTGTGACCAAGTTGATCCGTAATATTTGTGACATTTTCATGTTTTTTAGGAGCACTTCCTAGCCCAGATACTTGGAACATGATGCCCATTGGAGCTAAAACTTTGATCAATTTAACCCAATCAGCTACCACTAATAAGCTGGGGACCAATTACTTCAATTTTAGTCATCCTCAACCATTAAAGCTACAACTTTGATCATTTAACCCAATCAGCTACCACTAATAAGCTGGGGACTGGTTACTTCAATTTTAGTGCTCCTCAACCTTACCTGTGACAATTTGACCTATCTATCAAGTGAAGTGGTATACACACAATCTCAACTATTGCAGCATTCACACTCCAACCTCACTCTACCCATCCACTGCCTATCAAATTGGCACTTGATTTCAGGTTACCTTCTCTCAATTCCCACTTTGAGGGGGAATACCTCATCCCATACTTGGGGCAACCTACACCTATTTTTGTCTTGCAGTTCATCAAAACAAACCACAAGACAAAAAGGGGCAAATGTAGACACCAATATCGTGTCAACCCCCCTTGGTCCCCTTTTAAACGTTAACACTCCTAACCCACACTTACAACCCATATTAATTTAAAATAAACTACTTATTTTAAATTAATTACCTCACCTTGGACACCTCACCTAAACACCTCACCCTAAGACCTTTTCTACCCATGACCTATTCTCACTCCCTATTAACTCCCTAACTAACTCCCGTGCCTCATAAACCCTTCTTTTAACCATTCTCCAATGGCAAAGACACTTGGCAAGTTGAGAAATAGGCAAAGAGCTAAAAATAGCTCTTTTACCTATTCTCTCTCCACTGACGTCGATCAACACGCGGTTGACGTTAGTAGTTCTACACCGATGCTGATGGGATCATCGACATCAGTTACATAAGCCAAGCTCTAACATTGAGCTACCCCCCCATGCCTTTTTGTAGATTGATGCCCACACTCTGAGATTTTAAGCACAAGCACTTGACTATCATTCTCCTAGCTATCGAAGCTCTGTACAAGTCATTTTAGAGACTGGATTGAAACATTGTACAAGGACTTCAACATCAGCCATAATAGGAATAAGCATTTTGACACCTTGGGTCTTCCCCATAAAGCTAAGTACTCTGGTCTCCATTTCAAAGTTTTACAATACATTGTTAATTGGTTTTTATTTACTATTTCTAAAATACTGTCAAGAGGCTTGACTTCTTCTGTGGAGGGGTTGAAAGGCCTTCCTCTTATTCTTATCCTCTTCTCACACCTACCCTCTACCTTTACCCTTCCTCAGACCCTATTCACCTTCCCATGACCCTACACCAACCTTCAAACTTCCAAAAACTCTTCTATCCACCACAAAAATACTCCAAAACCCATCTAACACCCACTGCCCCTACCAACATCAGCAACTCAACTGACGTTGACATCATTTCCCAATCGACCTCAATAGACAAACTGACATCGGTGACTGTGTAAACTAGAAAACTTATCCAAACAACCCATAGACCAGACAAAACCTTTGACCAGCCTGCTATAACATTTTGAGACATATAGACTATAGGGAATAGGTACACAATATTCTACCTTTCCATTTCTTTAAGTCTTTTATCATTTCTTTTTATACAAAACTCTTTTCTTTAAATAGTGGACTATCATCCCTTACAGAACTTTACGCTTCCAAGATCAAGCACGTAGCTTGCAATCCACCATATCCTCCTCTAACATTCTCCTTGTTTGAGTCTTATTCTTATTGCAGGTGTTTCCTCCACAGCTAAAGAGGATCTCCCACAACACCTGGATATGGTGCGCATCAAATTTGGGTAATGTTAAACCCCTAACCTTTTAACCTTAATTTCTTCCTCCTTTGAATGTATGGTATAATCAATTTTTGATGTTTTTTTTGGGTAGCCTTGGTTTAGCCTATTGAGACTTATATATTTCACTTTGGTGGTTCTATAATCCCTATAAAACCTAGTATTTTATCCTATCAAATAAAAAATAAGAATCATATAAATGTATTACTATGATAAAGTAGGAAACACATAGTTTACTATGGAAGCTTAACATGCTTTCTAGTAGGTGGATTGAAAATAATTACCCTCAAGGAGTACTTATCATAGATGTTTCCAAAAATTCCTAGTTATTTCAACCATTATTCTCCATTACCATCATTCTTTAGAATAATCATAAACCTACATGTTTATGATAAATTAGGAAATACATAGTTTATTGTGAGAATTTTATAGATTCCTTTATATTTTCCTTTTAAAATGGTTAAAATTACTAATGAAAACCAATAATATGTCAAATGAGACCAATAATATTTCAAAGGTGGAAGTTTAGCAAGTTTTCTAGTAAGTGGATTACAAATAATGAACCCTAAGTATGACATATCCTCATTGATTTCCAAAGGAGTTTAAGCAACTTCAAAAGGAATATATTGTTTCATAATAGTTTTTGGAGGTGCTGAACCAAGTGTGAATTACATATACTATTGTGTACTTATTTCTATCAAAGTTTTATCCCAATCCAGATAAATTAAATGCAAGGTTAAATGGTCACATGAGACAAGAAACAAGTGCACACCACCAAATATATGTAACAAAATGAAATCACAAAACAAGTATTGCAAAAGACAACCAAAATGGAGAAATATTTATATTCATTCAGTGATACAGATAATCAAGTGAAATGCACATATAAGAGTTTTGAATAAATCCTCCATAAATGGTAGTCAAATACCCATGAAATATATAAGTAAATCCTCCATAAAAGTTGGTAAAAGGAGCTTAGAATAGAGGTGTAACTCCTCCAAAAAAGGTGATCAAAGGAGTTACATCATGGACTTTCGATCAAACTTATGACACACTAACTTCACCTAAGCAAGCATATCCCCCAAATGTAGGAAAACCCCATCTGAGAAAATATAATGTTCCCAAATAAATAAATATGGGAAAATAAATACCTATATTAACACCCCTCCCTCAACACAACTTAGGTAGGATGTGTAAAATAAAAAATGGGTCCCAGAAACTAGGCTTGATCAGGTGCCCAATATAAAGAAGTCTCTCAAAAAATAGAGAAAAGGAGAAGACCCATAGGAAAAAAGTTCTCCCCTCTGAAAAGAGAGACATAAAATAAGTTGATGACTCCTTAACAAATAATTTGAACCTTGTCCCTGCTTAGTGCGAGTGCACAAGTATTTTATTAATTTTCAAAAAACCAAGTACATAAGGGTGCCTTTACTCCATTAACCCTTTTACATTGTAAACATTGATTATATATATTTTACCCATGACAGGCAAAACTGACTAATCCTATAACCAACTATTTACGGGAAATCAACCCATAAGGTAGTTCTAATTAATAAAAAAAAAACATGAAAACTACCTAAAATTAAAACTAAGTAAATTTATTTTATGGGGGTGTCTTTACTAAAAGATGCATGCCCCATTAACAATATTATTTATTAACCTACCAAAAAATCTAACCTAATGTTAAGAATTTAGAACAAGTCCTAACATAAGTGAATATGATAGAATGCCCCCATGAAGATGATGATGTTGCTGATGTAGACTGAAACCCAATAAGAGCTCATAGATGAATGAAATTGATCTCAATGAAGGTTTTGGTAAAGATATCTACAAAATGATTTAAAGACTAAAAAACTTTCCACTTAATGACCTAGCCATAATAAGCTCCTAGATAAAATGCATGTGATTTTCAGTATGATTGGTCCACTGGTGTTAAACTAGATTCTTACATATCTATATAGAACTCTAGTTATCATAATATATGATGGTGGGCTGAATGAAAGGAATACCAAACTCAGATAGAATCTCCTAAACCCAAGTAGGATCAATAGATGTGTTAACATATCCCTTATATTCTACCTCTATAGATGATATAGAAATAGCATTTTGCTTCTTACTAGACCATACGATAGGACCATAACCCAAAGAAAAATTGTAACATGAAGTGGACTTATGATTCTGAGTATCACCAACCCAATCTAAATCTAAAAAACTAACCAAGTCAACATATGTGCCAAATTTGTACTAAATCTTGAATCTATAAGATCCTAGAATGTAGTGGAGTATCCACTTAGATGATTTTTAGTACAACTCATGGGGATCCTACATGAATCATGAAATAATTCCTACTTCATATAAAATATCAGGCTTGGTATGATTTAGATAAATGCGGCTACCAATAAACTATCAATATCGAGTGGCATAAACCAAAGGTGTAAAACAATAAACCTCAATATTGAATCCTGATAGAAAGGGAGTCAAATATGACTTACAATCATCCATTTAAAACCTATCTAGAATATCAAGATCATACTTGGGTTGTTTAAGTGAAATCCTTGAATTAGTTTTTGAAATATCGATGTTGAGGAAGTAATTTAGAAGATCCAAGTCTATCATGTCAAATATGTCATGTAGAGTTATCTTCACTATTGTAATAGATGATGAGGAAATTACAATGATAAAAATATCATCAACATAAAGGACTAGTATCAGTAAAGAATAATCATGTTCAAAGAAGTATACATTAGGTTGTAAATGACACCTGGTGAAACTTAAAGTAAGGAGGAAAGAATCCATATTGGCATACCAAGACTGAGGGACCTATTAAAGGCCATAGATGGATTTCTTAACTCTATAAACTAAGGATGAATCCTAAACAAACCCAAGTGGATACTCCATATATATCTCCTCCTTAAGGTCTCCATAAATAAAATCACTCTTCACATCCATCTCATGCACATCCTAACCATGTGCTATGGCTATAGCTATTGATTCATATTGAAGTCATCTTTATAATAGGTGTAAAGGTCTCTGAGTAATCAATGCTAGATATCTATGAAAAACCCTTAGTGACCAATCATGCCTTGTATTTATTGACTGACATATATGCTACAAAGTTGGTTTGATATATCCACCTACATCAAACCATCTTACTTCCCTTAGTAAGTGAAGTCAAATCCAAAGTGTGAATTTTGATTAAGGAAGAATATTCTTCTTGCATAACACTATCCCACTCAGGTATGCCTAAATACTCTCAAAATGTATGTGGATCTAAAAATAAATAAAGTAAAGCATGTGGACTAGTTTAATAATCTATGTAAGTACATATACCATCTATTATATCTTCTACCCAAGTATCCACACTCTTAAGTGTTTGTCTGGCCCAAATAGGCTCATATGTGGGTGACAAGTGTTGAATCATCATCCTATGAAACATGACTAGAGGTGGATGTAGATGACTCCCTACCTTTGACCTCTCTATCAAAACTAGGAGAATAAGAAGAAGTCCCTAGTTCATGAACCTACTATGGATGATTTAAATCAGAAGAAGAATCATCAAGTCTAAGTGAATCCATTGAAGGAGAAGTGTCAAGTGTTGTGTCTTTGGACTCTCATAAAAGTGAACACTAATCTCTATGAATAATTCATGTTTTATCATATGTATAAGGTGATACAGTTTGATTCCATCTAGATAACCTATAAAGATGTAAGTCTTGGATTGAGGGTCTATGGATTTGTGTTTCTTATTCAGTAAATGTTCCATAACTAGATATATAAAAACCCTAAAGTGATCAAATTTAGGTTTCCTTTCATGCCAATATTTAAAGGGAGTTATGCCTTTCAAAACTTTTTGATGAACCCTATTCTCAATATAAAAAACATAATTAATGGATTCAGCCTAATACTTAGGTGACAAGGACTTATAATGAATCATACAACTAGCCATCTCTTTCAAGGATCTATTCTTTCATTCTAAAACTCCATTATATGAAGGATTATAAGTAACTATCCATTGTAAATTAGTTCCATTTATGGTGAAAAAGTTCTCAAATATTTTGCTGACATATTCACCTCCATTTTTAGTTTGAATAACCTTGATGTATTTCTCACATTATTTTTTAACAAATGCCTTAGATTAATAAAAATGTTTAAACACTTCATACTTTTGCTTAATAAAGTAGACCGATGTATATCTCAAGAAATCATCAATGAAAGTAAGAATGTACTTAGCCCTTATAAAATATAGACTAGGAGAAGGCCCAAACACATCACTATGTACTAACTCTAATGCTTTTAAATCCTTCCAAGATTTGCCTTTGTCAAATTTTGCATCGTGATGATTTTCAATAGAGTAACCCTCACAAATTCTCGTAGAGAATTGGACTCGAATCAAGCCTATGACCATGTCATTTTTTCTTAAGATGTTTAAGGTAGAAGTAGTTAAGGTGGATAAATTGATCATGCCATAATTTGTTAACTCCATCTGAATGGGTCAATAGTAAATTTAAATAAAAATTATGTGAAAAATGTGAGAGGTTGTATAGCCTAGCTTACTAATCTACCCTACCCACTACCATTATAGAATCACTATGCAATTCCCTGATGTTAAATGAATCTGGTAAAAACTCAACCCTCATGCCTTTATTGATATGAGTGATTTGATACATTGATAGGATATTGGTTGAAAGATAAATAAAACTTATAACATTATTGAATGTTCCTCCTTCCATTTCAACAAACCCTCTTTCTACAAATTATACATAAATGTCATCACCCAAAATAATAGAAGACATGCAACAAAGATCTAAGGAATAAAACTCAACTAGTGAAGAGTCCATGTGGTGAGAATCACCCAAGTAAATAACCCATGAATATGTTAAATTTTCAACTGATACAAGAGCCATTCCCTTATTATTCTCTTTCCCTTTTCCCTTTACCTTGGTATAATCTTAGGTTGATGAATTTTTCTCAATAGATTTGAAAACACTTATGTTATTTTTCTTTAGGAGATAGGTGATCTATCTATTTCTTCATGCACTTGTGTTCATCATGAGCATTTTTTATTTTAGTAGGCACACTTAACCTTATATTTCTTAGGTTTATCATTGGAAAAGGAGGCTTTATTGTTGGTTTTAGCAGAGGTTGATTCTTTCTTCTTCTCTTGATTCTTATTCTTCTTTGTCTTCTCTTTGTTTGAAGTCTTTACTTTTCCATTCCCAACAATTAGGGCTTGAGGTTTTGTGGAATTTAATGTGACCATATTTATTCTCATCTTGCTCCCTAATTAAGTCAGTAATAAAAACATATAAATAAATCATTTTCCATGCAATGCCCAAAGCACTTTAAGTGGCATGGAAAGTAGAGACAAATAATGAATAGTCAGGACCTAGTTTAGAGAGTATATAAATAATAAGTTAGTCATCTTATTTATTTATCCCACATTATTCCAATGTTAATCTCAAAGACTTGAACTTAGTGAAAAAAATCATTAAGGATTTAAATTTTTATAGGACTAAGGCTAATGAGTTAATTGTCAAGTTTGTGACCTTTCATCGTATCTTATTTCCAAAATAGTTTTCCTAGAATGGTTCATACATTATTAGGTGATTTGGTAGGCTATAAGTGAAATAGGAGATTAGATTCTATAGAAAAACACAATATCCCATAGGCTTCATCACTATAGTTATGCCACTTAATTTTTTCTGCAGCTATGCTAAGTTCAGTTTCATCACCCATGGTTATACTACATAAATCCTTACTCCTTAGAATGATTGTCATATTAATTTTACATTTGTGATAGTTAAAGGGAGTTAGTGGGTTGATTGAAATTGAATCTATTTTAGTGTTGAGTTGAGTTGTAATAGTAGTGTAGGTTGTATTTATTACAAAATGGAAAGTGCAATAAAAAAATATAAAGAGAGACATAGTAAAATTACACCCTCCTAAACTATGAAATGGTGATCCCCCCCCCCCCCCCCCCCCCCCCAAATTTTGTAAATTCAAACTCAAAATATGTTAGACTCAGTCAATAGTGCATATAGAGTAATTGGTGTGAATGTCATAAATGATTTTTTTTTTACAAATAAAGACATTGGGATTTGATGAAAATGTATCCAAGGAAATCAAGTACAAAGTGAGCATGAGAGAGAAAGTATTGTTTTGAATGCAAGGAGGTTTGGCCACGTATGAAACTAGAGATCGCCCTCTCATCTTTGACTAGTGAGGATATGAAGAATATATTAAATAACAACTTCTCATCCCTTTTTTGAAAAAAATAACTCGCAATCTATTATTTTTATATAAAAAACAATAAAAAAGAATTCTTTGATACCATTCAAAATACACAACCCTCCATAGTGTATTAATTGTTTTATTTGAAGGAAGACCCTTTAAAAAAAACAAAACACTTCCCTCTTGTATTTAAACCTAGTTATAATAAAACTTTCCCCACCTTTATAAATAGTGATATTAAATAAAAAGATTTGTCATTTTTTTAATTCAACTTGATTTTATTCAAAAAATCCCACCCAAAAAATATAAAGTAAACCACCAATTAATTTAGAATACCACAAATTATAGTGAAGGGAGGTTTTTACAAAAAAGAATGTTTTATGACCAAAAGGATGTTGTTTCAAGAAAATACCCGGTTGGTTAAAATTTGAAAAATCCTGTTAGAAGCTGAGTTGCTAAAGGGTGATACCAATGGTGGAAGACCAACTTCTAGGAGAAACTTAAGGATCTTGAATGGTGATTATGAATTTTGTAGTGACTAAGGAGAAGACAAGTGGAGCCTTCAATAGTTCATTCATAAAGGAATTAAGAGCCAAGACATGTATGGGAATTGATTCTCCAACAAAAAGGCCCAAGATAGTTGTAGGAGTCCATGTAGTGGTTAGTTCTCGATGAGAGATGATATATGTATCAAAATGCCTTTCTTAGTTCAAAAAATTCATTTCACCATCCACATTTAATCCATAATGCTTCAATAGCATCCTATTTAAATAAGGAGGTCTTATTCTTAAATGGATCACAAAAGTAAACTATGAGAACCTGAAGAACTAACCAGGTTGTGAGAGGAATCCTGAAGAGGTTGTTAACACCTTCAACCTTGAATTTGATCCCTATTACATAGAAAATAACTCCGCTGCCTCCACCAAAAAATGATATTAGTATAAAATATCAAAAACTAATAATACCCTATATTTTATGAAATAATCACCTTACAAGCAAATAAACCCTCTTAATTTTACCCAAAGACCCACAATTATTTTTAAATCCCTCTTAAAATTGCCTCACAAGACAATAAAAAAACTATAGTATTCAAATTAAGGATAACAACTAAAAAAATGAGAAAAACATTTACTGGGTTAGATCTAGACAAATAAAATACAACGTTGATTGGTCACATGAGAAAAGAAGTGATTACACACCACCAAAGAGTTGTAGAAAAATAAAATCACAAAATAAGTATTACACAAGATAATAAAAATGGAGAAATATGAATATTCATTGAATGATAAAGATAATCAAATGGAGTTTACATATAAAAATGTTGAGTAACTCTTCCACAAATGGTGGTCAAAGACCCAAGAAATAGATAAGTAACTCCTACACAAAAGGTGGTCAAAGGAGCCTAGAATAGAGGTGTAACTCCTCCATAAACAATGGTTAAAGGAGTTACATCCTAGTCTTCTAGTCAAACCTATGACACACTAATTGTAACTAAGCAAGCATATCCCTTAAATTTAGGAAAACCCCATGTAAGCAAACATAATATTCCCAAATAAATAAATCTGAGAAAATAAACACTTACACTAATAATGTCCTATACATATGTGTGTATAGGATCTATGGGTGTGCATAATGGATTTTCATATTTAACCCATGCATGTTTAACATGAATAAAGTGTATAATACACCACCTACCACATGATATAAAATTAATTACATGAACTTTAGGATTCTTGTTGGTTGTACCACCATGTGAAGCATTGATAGTAGGAGGGACACTACTAGATGTTCCACCATATGTATCATGTGTAAAAGTCCTATGAATCCCATGGTTAATCATGACCTATGTGAGACTAATAAATACCTCAAGTGTGTCCATCCATGTAATACAATGTAATATTTTTGGGATGAAACTATGTTTTATTAGCCTTTTATTTTTATAATGGTGGGTTTGGAAATTGTTGTCCCATTTTGGAATTAGCCTTCTATCTAATTTCTTGAGTAATGGATAAGTATCCCTCATACCATGTCTTAAGTAAAACTAATGACCAATTTTCCCATAATAACAACTCTTATAAGTTTTACAACTACCACTACACTATTATAAAAAATAAGCAAAATAAACATAAATTGAAATCTAATAGAAGAAAATATTTTTGTATATGGAATTAGTAATTTAATCTTAATACTAGAAAAAAAATTAAAAAAATTATTTTAAAAAAAATGTATGGGTTCAATAATATGTTTTCCATTTTTTTAATTTAATAGTATTTAATAGATATAAAACATTTAAATATTATTTATATTATAACATATGACATTTAAGTATAAATTATAATGTAAATCAAAATTAATAATTCAAATTGATTAACAAGTGACATACGGTAAATGTCATATGTACAACCAATAATGAGATACTTAGTTTTATTTTATTTCTAGTTTACTATAATATATGTCTAACAATGGGAATATAAATAAAAATATAGTCTACATGGTTGAGATGTCAACGTTAGATTTGACTTCTAGAGTTTCATCCTCAAATCATCAAATTAATGATTCTTCATCGAATGATTATTAGACTATTGGGAAGGAGATGGAGGCCAATAAAGTTTTGGTGATAGCGAAGGAAGTGGTGGCATATATGGATCTACTGATAGGGAAAGAGGTGGAAACAATAAGGCATTCTAGATGCAAAAAATGAACAGGTAACTAGGGATGAATGGATAGTTGTGTTAGTGTATTGATTTAGTATAACTAATCTCATATAATGTCCATGTTTATTAATCCACATATTTCAAAGAGATTCCAAGTTTTATAAGCTTGGGAAGGACTGCAGAGGCCTAAAAAGTTTCAAATCCTTAACTGAAGTGGTAACCCAAATAGAAAGGATGGATAAATTGGTGGTGAAACCTTTAGGTGTAGTAAATACAAACCTTTCAGTATCCTTTAGGGACAAGGTGTTACAAGAGGTGCTCAAAAATGAGAAGTAGTTTACAGTCAGGAGATTAATTTATAGGTTTCACCACTTTTGGCTAAGCCTCCCTACTCTCCACAAGTGGATATTAGATTATTGGTGACCTTTAATGGAAGATAGTTTGGACATATATCCGTGTGCTATGGTTTTTCTAATAGTGGTTTTTGATCTCCTTGAATACTAGAAAAAGTTTTTCCAATATAAGATATGGATTTGGGATCAACATCTTCTCTTTAATAAACCTTGGTTCCCATATTTTAACCCTTTTATATAATTCCGCATCACTGAACTCATTTAGGTTTGACTGCCATACCTTATCCTCCAATTTTGGTATGAATCTTACCTCTCAATTATTGGTAATTACTTAGGTGAGATTTTGTTGGTGGATTCTTCTACCAAGAAATATACTAACACCATTTTTGCTCATATCCTAGTCTACATTAATATTTATCTTCACCTTCTATATACTATCAAGTTGAAATTAAATTATTTTTGTTGGTATTAAATGTTAGTGTAGGATTTGTATAACATTATATGGTTTTTCCTACACAATGTTTTAACTTGATTAGGTGTCATATTAGATCATTTAGGAAAATATGGCTTAACCTAATTTCTAATTTTTAGTTTATTTTTGCTTATCTATAAATATACCTTTCCTAAAGCTTTATGGATAATTATGATAATGCAATTACTTATAATTAATCATGTTTGATTTTACTTCTACAATAGGCTATATCTTCTACTTATTTATTTTCCATGTTTCAGAGATTTGTGCATTCATATCTATCTAAAATTGATCTTTGATTGTGGCACACTCTGACATGGTATCAAAGTGATTTTGGTAACTGAATGCCATAAATTCTATCATTAAATATTGATTTTTTAGCTTGCATGTCATATATCTAACATTTTTTACCTTTGCATATTGTAGATTCACCATTTATTAGATTTTGTTCTTCTTTTAGGGTCCTTAATTGATCCAAATTTAGAAAAGAACAAGGAAAAAGTAATTGTTTGTAGGCCATCTCTTAGGAATTATTATTTTTATATAAAATGGACTATGCCATTGAATTCAGAAGGTATCAAAACCTTAGGGATGACTATATACATGACTTAGCTTCATGGCAATAATTTTTTGCATTTTTGGATGATTTAAAGGAGTTTTCTTTGAATCATCACAAATTTTCATGGTAAAAGACTTGAAGGGAAAACCATTTATGGTTTTTTTTGTGTTTCTAAATAAATTTCATGGGTATTCAATCATTTTTGCATCGTAGTACCATATTTAAATATTTATGGGATTTTCAAGGCTTGGCATAATTTTACCCCTACATAAACATCCTCAAATCTAGATTCCTACTCAAACACTAAGTGGATCCTAATCCCTACATAAACATTCTTTAGATTATATCCCTTACATGAACATTTAATGGATTTTAAAGGATTTTCAAACATTATCCCTTACCTAAACATCTCTTAAAACATGAGGCATGTTTAGACAACCCTCATAACCTAATCCCTACCCAAATTGATGTTAGAATCTAGGCCTTGAATGAAATAATGCTAGAAATTGAGCCTTACTCAAACAACCTTCTAAAAATAAGTCATGCTTGAATAGTCATTGAAATTTGATCCTTGTTTATATAGGTTTTAGATCTCAAAACCTCTTTGAACATCCCTCATAACCTAATCCCTGCTTGGAAATTACCTAGATTCTATCCCTTACTTGGACACTCATTTTGATGCTCTCTAGATTTTACCACTTACTTATATGATCTTAAAATTCCACCTCTTACATGGAAACTTCCTAGTTTATTCAACTTCTAGTTTCTACCTCTTTCAAATTTTGACTCTCTTTTGTTTTCACACAATGATGTTCTTAGAGGGGTTAAATTTCCTTGTATCTCTTGCACTATTAGATCAACACATATTACCCTTCTATATTACACATCAAAATTTGGTTTTTTTCTTATACCATTCAATTATAACAAGTGGGAAACCAAAGTACAAATCTTCTTGAGGAGTAAAGGTTTACATCGAATCACAATGGGTATCTAAACAAAACAAAAACTTGATGAAAAAAGTTTAAGTGGTTTAACATATGTGAAGAGGCCTACAATATATTATGCCTATTAATTTATCCCAACTTTTTCTTTCACATTGAATCTACAAATATTCCTAATGATATGTGTACCATATTGAAAAAACTCTTTGGGAAGTAAGATTTAATGAGGGGTCATTAGTTTTAATCTAAGAAAAGTTGACATTATACAGTACTTCACCAAATTCAAATCACTTAGGTTGTAGTTGAAATTGTGTGGCATAGACAAAAAGGATGAACACTTGATCCTTTCAATCCTTGATAAATAGGATTTAGATTAGTACGCTTTTTTTAATGACTTCTATGCCACCAAGTGTGTCCTTGGAGCTACATGAACCATGTTTTCCTTGAATTATTTTGTTGATAACTTGATTTAGGGGAAATATAACCTTATCCATATGGATACAATGAAATCCTCTAAATCAAATTCTTTCATTGTGATTCATGACAAAAAAATGTTTCCCATAGTAAGGAGAAGAAACAAAACAAGAAGGACTAAAATCATAGAAAGGGTCAACGAACTAATGCTAAATCCAAAGCATAAATTGAAACCTTCTCTTCAAAAAGGAAACCCAAGAAAGAGAGGATCAAATTTTACTAATTTAATAAAATTATTCATGAAGAAATTAAAGAAATTATTCATGAAGAAATGGAATGGTGTTTTAGAACACAAGAGTAGGTCATTGAAGGAAATTGAAAATCATATCCTACACTTGAAATCTGTTCCACCTCAATCTTGGGTTATGGCCATTAGTTGTGCTTGTTATATCTATATTTGGGTTCCTCATAAAGCATTGAAAGGGTCACTCCTTTTAAATCATGGAACGGTTAGAAACCCAAAGTTAATTTTTTAAAAATGTTTGGATCTCCTTCTTTGGCCCATATTTTTAAGAAGAAATGTAAGGAAATAGAACCTAAAAGTCAACCTTACATCTTTTTTTGGATATATTGACCTCATGTTAGTGGATATAGGGTTATCCATCTCATAACTCATGTGTTTTTCATTAAGATAAATTTTAATTTTTATGAAGGTCATTTAGATTCTACACTTGACACATATCTCTATATTCCTTAGACTCACTAGGATTTGATGATAGTTTTGATGATTCAGATCTGCTTGAGTATCATCTTGATGATCAAGATTATTCTTCTAGTTTTTATGACAAGATTAGAGATGGGGAGTCATCTCCTCCTTCTCCTAGTCACTCATTAGAGGATGAGGAATATCCTCCTAACATGCTAAATTATGGTCCACTTTTGGATAGATGGACACTACAAAGTTTTGGCCATCGGTTTGGACATAAATAAGACACTAGGTAGACATGTTTATTATTCCATCATGTCTTACATGTATTCATTGTATTTGATCCTAATCAATATCTATTTCATGAGGCATTTGTCACTGCTGATTGGGATACTACTATGGAAGAGGAGTATGGTTCCTTGATTAGCAAAAACACTTGGTTTTCAATCCCTCTTCCTATGGTAGGATTGTTTTTTGAAGTATATGGATGCACTAATTTTTTCTATATATATGGGTGCATAGACAATTTCAAATCATGTTTGGTAGCAAAGTATTTTTATCAGGTACATGGCATTAACTATATCAATACTTTTCCCTTGTTTCCAAAATTAACACAACCTGAATCACTCATACCATTTCCATAACACATGATTTATATGTTAATTATATGGATGTGAATATTGAATTTCTTCATAGTGACCTCAAGGAGATATACATGTAGTATAAACAAGGTTTTTTGGATTATTATTCCTTAGTTTGAAAACTTTAGAAATTTCTATATGGCCTAAAATAAGCTTCTTGAGCTTGGTATGCCAAGATGGACTCCTTTATTTTTTCAATTGGGTTCACTAGATTATATTATGATCCTAATGTCTACATTTTTCATTATGGTAACTCAATTTTGATTTTGGTTCTCTATGTGGATGACCTTTTGATCATAGGGTTTTATTCATCATCAATTTTCATTTTGAATTATATTGTGTAACATGTTCTCAATGACTGACTTGGGTATGTTGCATTACTTCCTTTAGATTTAAATTTTTTAGTTTGACTTAGGGATCATTATTTAAAAATAAAAGTATGTTATTTACTTACTTGAATAGTTTAGTATGGCTGATTAGAAGATAGTTCCAACTCCTATTGTATCTGGTGTGAATATTTAGGATGATTTTACTTATCCTTTGGTTGATGTTACCTTGTATCAAAAAATTATTGGCATTATCATCTATATTACTCAAACTAGACCTAAAATTTCATATAAAGTAGATATGGTATCTATATTTATTAAATAACCACATTATCTACACTAGAAAATAGCCAAGTGGATTCTCCACTACATCTAGGGCACTCATAGTTTTGGTATTCACTATGGATCTTGAATTTATGTTGAATTGATTGGGTATACAAATTCATATTGGGTTGGTGATATTAAAAGTATCAAGTCTACTTTAATCTATAGTTTCACCCTTGGTTCATGACTATTTAGATGGTCAATTAGGAAGCATAATGTTATTGCTTTATCTTCTATATATGCATATTACATAGGAGCTATAAATGTTACCACTAAAGCTATTTAGTTTCAGGGGATTATCATTAAGTTTAGTATCTAGTCTCAATAACCAACAATCATCTTTTGTGGTAATCCATCCCTCCATCAAAAAACCAAACATATAAATATTCACATGCATTTCATTTGGGATCTTAGTCATGATCAATTTATTGATCTCTACTACTACCCGACTAAGGATCAAATTGTTGATCTATTCACCAAATCTTTCACTAAAATAAAGTATCTTCATTTATTAGTTATTCTTGAGGTTTGGGTAGTTCTCACATCATTATCTAGGGGGGATTTTTAGTTCCTTTTTTTTCCCTCTCTCTACTTCTGAGGGTGGTGGGGGGATTCTTCCTATTCTTATGGGGTTATTTTCTATGTACTTGGGTATATCATAAGGCTTTATTTTCATCACCCAATTCTACTACCCACATAAGCTACACTTAAGGGTGATATTAATGTAGGAATATTAGACCATTATATGTTTTTTCCTACACATGTTATTTAACTTGCTTAAGTGTCATATTTTGTTTTTTAAGAAAATATGAATTAACCTATTTTCTAATTTTGAGTTGTTTTTTGCTTCTCTATAAATGTACCTTTCCTAAAGCTATTAAACTAATGATGATAATGCAAATGCTTATCATTGATAATGTTTGATCACTTCTAAAATAGGTTATCTCTTTTGCATATTTATTTTGCATGTTTCAAATAGTTGGACATTTGTGTCTATATAGTCTCTATTCTATATTATGGCTGGTATCTTAGTCTACTTGGATATGTCTCTTGACCTTCCAACTATTGTTGAGCTAAAATTCAATGATTTTTGCTAGTATAAAACCCTCAACTATGAAGAGATACCTTTCCCATGCCATAGGTGCTTTAAAATAGGTCATTTGGCTATGACTTATAAAATCTCCAAGTGAAAGTTGGAATCTTTTTGGTGGAAGGATGCCATCCCAAGTCATATTATAGTAAATGGTGTCAGTATCCCTATTACACTTGAAATATAATAGGTGGATATTATATCATAGGCTGATCAAAATACCCCTAAGACTCAAGATGTGATAAAATTCCCTTTGTACATTCTGAATAATTATATGGTGGTTGGATACACAAATTTGGGGTGCTAAAATAGTACTAAAATGGGGAAGAGAAATTTTTGTTTGTAAAGGGATTAGGCCATTTTTTCAAATAACATGAACTTGCCTTGTATTATCATGGTGCCAAGGATACACCCTTTTCAAAAAGGGCATATGCCCTTTTCTTTAAAAAAGGCATATGCCATTTTTAAAAAGGGTGTACACCCTTTATGGGGCAAAAGGTCTACACGATTTATTAAAAATGGCATACATGTTTTATAAAAGTTTATTTTCACCAAAAACATCCATTTTTTCTCATATGTTTTATTCTAAAGATATAAAAAAATCATGTTTTGTAAAATAAAGAAAGGGCATGTTTAATATAACATTCCTTGCATTTGGAAAATTGATTGTGCATTTTGATGTCAATCTCAAGTAGGATTTTTATTAAATTTTAATTTCAAGTTTTGAATTATATATTTTTTAAATGTTTAGTTTATTCAATTTAAATTTTTATTTCTCTCACTTTCCCTGAAGAAAATGTTTATGTTTATAAATATAGATACAAAGTTTGATGGACCCATTTATTGAAAAAAAAACATCAAACATAACCATGATAAAAAAACCCTAAGATTTTGAATTTGCACAAGAAGAATCTTAATTATATGAATAATATAATCCAAAATGACAACAATTACAAATTATTATCAATAGTTTGCATGACTCTTCAAGTCATGGTACACGTAGTTCACTTGCCACTACATTAGAGGTTATTTTCAATGAAATGGGAAATGTCTTTTCCCAACTTGATGGAATTTTCAATAAAAGAGAGCTATTAAAATAATCTTATTATGATAATTTTTTATATGATGACATTAAAAAAAATTAACAAAAGAAGAAGTTTGTGATTTGTTTTTTAAGCCTAGAACCAACAAACCACCACCAACAGGTTGTAAATACATTAAAATTGATTGGTGTGTTCATGTAGAGACTAAAAATAACTTTTAGGATAGGTGATGGATGGTGTTTGATGAGAATCTATGAAATAATAATGAGGTTCAATTATATTTTTTAAGAAAAAAATTGTGAGTTTTTAAAAAAAGAAATACCAAATTGTTTTAACATGAATGCCTCCAAGTAGGAAAGGTGGGTCTTCATTTAATATACTTGGTGTGAGGTGGGACTAAAACTACCAACACCAAGTTCAGATAAATATAAGGACAATAACACATACATTTATTCCAAATATATTTCAATTTAATACATAGATGAAAACCCTTCATGTACTTACTAGTCTGACAAAGGTTATGATTGACCATGGGATACATTCATTGATGAGTTCAAATAGGCTACAGGTGGTGGCACATATAGTAGTGTTCATCCTACTAGTGGTGTTAGTGTCCCTCCTACTAGTGGTGCTAATGTACCTTATACTAGTGGTGACATAACTAATAGACATTCTCTAGTTCATGTACATCATTTCACATCATATGGAAGTGTACTGGAACTCATATTCAGGTTAGACCTACATAGGTTACACATTCAAATCCAATAGGCGCACTATGGAGAATAGACATATATTTTTACAACACACTATTATAAAGGAGTATATTCCATATACAACTCCTTCAACATATCTACACACTAATACATAATAAAAAATTCCATATTTAGTTTTTTTTAACACATCAGGACACTAGCATGTTAAAGAATATGCCATCTATAATTGATTTATGAGCTCAAAAAATAGAATTATAGAGCATATGTCATTTTTAGTTTCCTCATCCCTCAAAGAACTAGCATCCTATAGTATATGACATTTGAAGTTGCTTCACCACCTCTTGTCAACACATAATTAGTGATGTAGGGATTATATGCTTCACCATCTCCTATCAATGCACAACTAGTGATGTAGGGATTATATGCTTCACCATCTATATTTGACACATGTATTTAATTTATTATAGTTTTTTATGTATGTAAATTAATATTAAGTTTAAATTTTAGTATATATTTAACTAAGCATCTAATATTTGACTTTAATTAATTTTTTACTTGTATAGATTATCACTGATATCTTAATTACCCCAACTAGCTTAGATTCTATAGGTGAGGCTACAATTAACACTGTATTACCCTGCACTCAGGTTGGGAAAGAAAATCACATCAATTTTATATATTATTTAAATATTTTGTATACACCATAGTTTTATTATAGAAGGAATATTTTTTCTCTCCTTTCTCACTCTCTCTTTATGTATACATGGAATAATTTCAATTCAAATATAATAATATATCATAGTTTTATTTGATTCTTATTTGACCTCTTTCATTTTTTTATTTCATATATGATGAGAGATGCTATGGGTACCTTGTATGGATCAATAAAGTGTTTGACTAGCAATATAAAGTTCTAGGAAGAGAGAACCAAAGAAATAAATTACAAAGACATTTTTATTTTTTTATATCATTGGAATAACTTTCAATTATGCAATTTACTATTCATATAGTCAATAAATCATGTACTAATCATACCAATTTCAAAAATAGAATACTCACCATGTCGACATATCACTTAAACATGAAGTTTAAGAATTCACCCAAAAGTACATTAGAGATCACCTTTTCCCTTAATAAGAAAAAAATGAAGATCATTATTAAGTATTAACTCTACAAACAAACTATGGGATTTAATAAGAGTCAAACCTTGACACACATAATTATAAATAAGGCATATCAAATCATAACATAAGATTAGATTCATCATAATTATAGACATATCATGTATTCATAACATGTGCATATAACTATTGCAATTTGAATTATATGAACCTTTATTAATAAATAATAACCAACTATCATCTTCCTTTCTCAATATATATTAAGATTACACTTTGCATTGTACAAACCTTCATTAATAAATAATAACCAACTCTCAACTATGAAAATATCCCTTCAAGAGTGGGGAGGGGAAAATTATGTAGGTTTGGTTTATATAAATATCTATCCACTTCCTTTACCTTATAACATGTCTCTAGCTAGATACCTTATAATAAATTCTATAATATTTGGACTTGTTATATCAATGTGCACCTATAATAGGATCTCTCCTAATAATCTATTATATCATAGGAATCTCCACTTTCCAATATTTTATGGAGCTCATCTTTGTTGGTAACTTGTGCATGAGCTACTATGAGTGACCTTTTTATATGGTCATTTGTGATCTAAAATAATACTCAGATTGTTTATTTAATTATTTTGTTTTTACATGTTGGTTTCATGTGTTGGTTGGTTTTTTATGACCAAATTTGTAAGATTTTAAATCTTAGCTATGTATAAAATTTATTGATTGATTTACATTAAATATAATTTTGTTATCATTCCTCCATTATTCTCGATCCTTCATTGGTACCAGATTATGCTAATTTTAAGAGGAAGAATGAATCAAAAATATGTAGATCCATTTTGAAGAGAAGAATAAGCAAAGGAAACATTTTTTAAAGGAATCCAATAGAAATCCTATGGTACAATGTCTTAAATTTAATATCAAAAGAAATCAAAATATAAATGCACAAAGAAGTGCTTCATTGTAAATTCACAAGTTTTAGGCCATATGGACACTCTAGGGGTTGTAGGTGAAGCATGATCCAGTGAATGGTGGCTGGTAATAAATTATTTTTGCTGTTGGATTAATTTTTTTTATTTATCTAACTTTTAAACTCATTTATTGTGTATGGTGATGCCATAACCAAGCATAAATTCTTTGAGAAAAATCTCCTACTCTATATACATAATTTTATACAGTGGGTGTTGCAAATCTTATCCCTAAATTTTGTATGGTGCTTTCATAAATATACACGATGATTAAAGTTGATATGGCACAGTTGTATGGAGGTTAAATTATATATATATATACACACACACACACACACATTCATTCTCTCTCTCACTCACACACACACACACACACACACACACACACACACACACACACACACACACACACACACACACACACACACACACACAAACACAAACACACACACACACACACACACACACACACACACACACACACACACACACACACACACACACACACACACACACACACACACACACACACACACACACACACACACACACTCACTCACACACTCACACACACACACACACACACACACACTCACAAACACACACACACACACACACACACACACACACACACACACACACACACACACACACACACACACACACACACACACACACACACACGGTATAAACTTTACATGTATAACACGACATGGTTCAGAGTTATACGACCTAACAATATTATAAAGATTTATGTTTTGGTTTACCTATAGCCTCCACTAGGTTAGCACAATGGATTTATATTTTATGCAAGGATAAAATATTTTTTACCTTACATATGCTAATTCAAAGATATATTAAATAAATTACCTCTTTATATTCAAATTCATTAAGGGAAATTTAGCTAGTGATGTTTTTGTTAACTACTTATGAAGGAGATATCTAGGGTTCCAAACCCTCTCAAGTTAAATTTATTTTTGACATATTTCAAAAATATTGAAAATAAAAAGATATAAGGGTATAATAGGAGATATAAGGTTTGGATTTTTGATAAATATATGAATATTTTGTATCTAATCTACTTACACGGGTCAACAAAAAATCCAAAGTAGCATTCATATCATTATTTTTTACTTATTTTTAAGTCATGGAAAAAATTGCAAGCTTGATCTCTAAAAATGGTAGATTGTCACCTAAAAAATACAAGGAATGGTGTAAGAACATGGATAACACCCTAATTTTTAATGACTTATGGGAAATCACATTGGAAAAGATCACACCACTAACTAAAGTTGGAAATTTTTTTAAGTACAAGAAATGTGATAAGCATGCACTCACACTGTTAAAAGCATCCCACACTAAACATGTTATCATTATTATATAGGAGGTTAAGACTAGTGCATGGAAAAACAAGAAAGCATTAAAGGATTTATATGAAAAAAAATCTTCTTATAAGAAGATCATCTCTCAATGCAATTGATTAATAACAAGCTTAGCATTGATGAAGATGTATCTGAATATCTCTCTTGCATGAAAACATTAAAATAAGAATACTACACAACCATTGGAAAGATAGATGATGACATGCTTATTTCCATTACATTGAATGACATTAGTTCTACATACACAAATTTGGTTGAAATGCTATAACTTAGTGATAATATTAATGGTTCCACAATTGACTCTATTCATGAGTTTTTGACTCAACAAGAGTGATAGTTTGTAAAGAATAAGAGTATGCCTACTGAAGAGGATCACTACAAAAAGAGTAGGTCCTATCACAAAGATCATCAACATGTATAGTGACACTTTTATAATTATTCTTTGAAATACACTATAGGATAATCTCTGATTCATTCTCTAATACATTATCCACACTATTCTAAATGGTATCCATAACACTCTCTAGGATCTTCAAAATGTAAAAATGACCATAGGTACTCTTGTCATTCAAATGGTTCCTATATTGATTAAATTTCTTTGGGATCTCTTAAACATAAGAAAGAGACCAGATGTTTGAAATATGGTGTTATTAGACATATTGTAGATGTATGTCCTTCTTGATGACCCCACTCTCCACATAAAAATAAAGCTAAGGAAAATCATGTGGATCATTCTAGTGATAAATCTTCCAATTAATCCATCTATTCAGATTATTCTAATAATTCATTTGATTATGAGGCATCTTATGTTGTTGAGGTTTATGGTCTTAATAGACTTAAAAACTTGTTCTGAGTGATCAATAATTCACCCATCTTATGCAAGATACTAGGCTCAAGAATATGATCTGTTATAGTAGAAGTGTTTTATCTTGTGCTCTTGATTTCACTTCTATTTTTGGATTTATCTCATTATTATTCATGACATGGAGTAGATAGGATCATTTTAATATCTCATTACACAACTTCTCACCTCTCCCCTAATAGGGAGATAATATATAACATTGGTTAATCTTTGATTAGTCATTAGTGATAGTACAAGTTGATGAGGATTACTATTATATCCCAAATTTTCACCCTAGAGAATCTAATCATATCTTCTCAAATTTGGGATAGCATAAAACTATCTCTAAATATAGGCAAATTATTACAATAGATAGATATCTAGATTATAGACTAGCTCCATTGATCTATCTATTTAGGTTCACACACTACACTAGGCTAATCACTTATTAGGGTGAAAAGGGAAGAAGGAAACATGAAATTAACCTATAATAATGGAGGTGATACACTAAGTATATATCCATAATTGAACTTTCACTATGAAGGTAGATTAATAAAACTAATCTCAACTAAAGGTTCTTCTAACAAAAGTGTTTCTAGATGGAGACAAATTACCATGCTTTTCTAAAGGTGGGTGAATAGGAGTTCTAATATTAGACTCTAGTAATATTATTCACACTTAAAATACACCTAAAAATAACTTAAAATTCATGATACATGTTAGAAGAGATATTACGTACACAATACATGCAAGAGCAGAATGGAAGTAAGGAGAAACAATCATCACTTGTCATCCAAAAGGATTACTTGACATATTTAGGCAAGAATTTTAGAGACTAAACCAACTTAAGAAATTTATTCAAAGGTAAAACAAGATTTAAAACTATCAAGGCTTCACCATACAAATAGTGGATACTTTACAATGCCCAAATGGCTTCAATATATAAAACAATAGGAGAAGAGACATAAAAAGTGGTGTTGGAGAATCATGATGCCAAGTGCCAAGTCTTGAAGACCAATTACAATGAAAGAGAAAGATTTATAAAATAGATCATGAGGCTATCTTAGACAAGTGTCTATCTGTAACACAACATCCTATTGAAGTTCGGGTATGGACACTTCACTATCTTTCTTTCTCTCTTCTCTTATTGCTTTAAATATTGAAGCCATTTTGGCATTTTAAAGTATCCACTATTTGTATGTCAAAGACCTAATACTTTGACATATTATTTTTCCTTTGAATACATTTATTAAGATGGTTTATTCTCTAAAATTCTTTCCTAGATATCTTAATTAGTTTATTTGGAAGATAAGTGATGTTTGTTTCTCCTTGCTTCCATTCTTCTCTTGCATGTATTGTGTAAGTAAAATCTCTTATAATAGGTCTCATGAAATGGAAGTGATTATTAAGTGTATTTAATATGTGAATAAGATTAGTAGTGTCTAATATTAGACCTCTTATTCATCCACCTTTAGAAAAGCATGGCAATATGCCCTCATGTAGAAACATTTTTGCTAGAAGAACCTTGAGTTGAGTTTAGTTTTAGTAATCTGCCTTCATAGTGAAAGTTCAAGTATGTTTGTGGAGATATCCTTGGTGTATCACCTCCATTAGTGTAGGTTAATTTCATGTTTCCTTATTCCTTTTTCACCCTAATAAGTGATTATCCTAATTTAGTTTTTGAAACTAAATAGATAGATCAAGCGAGCTAGACCATAATTTAGATATATATCCCTTGTAGCAATCTACCTATATTTAGAGATAGTTCCATGTTATCCCAATTTTGAAAAGGTCTGATTGGATTCTCTAGGGTTAAAATTTGAGATATAATAGTTCTAGCACACCTGGTGGGACATTAGTTCCAAGAATGTTATTCAAAGTGGATGTTGATCTTGACAACAAAGAGGATATAATAGTCTACTTCTTAAATTTTTTGGCAACTCCAATAGTTGACTCTTGGTGGAAAAATAGTGCATTATTTCATGCATAAGGTAAACAAAAGATCTCATACCAAAATAATTCCTTTTTATTTCCAATAGCTTCCTTATTATTTAGTCAAAACAAAAAAAATTTGCTAACACCCATCCTTATCCAAAGATATCCTACCTTGCTCATAGACATATAAGAAAGTTTTTGGTTAGACCAATCTTGAAAAATCCTAAAGATATCATGGTAAGGAAAATAAATTTTGTTTATTCCAATGGATATAATATTATAAGACTTTCCCATTTTAATGACATTCCCATATCATCCCTCAAAAGTTTCCCTTCATACATAGATGAGACTGTCATTACTCCTATTGAGAAAATTAGAAACACTACCAACTTCTGCAATATACATCATATCATTGAGGAAAATATATAAATTAGGTTGTTGGCTATTTATTTCAAGGGGAAATATCTTGATTCGTATGGTACTTTGGCTCCTAAATCTATCACCACATGGGATGAATTGGGTTATGCTTTGAGGAGAAGGTTTGAGGACAAGAGTGACAACTTGTATTTGACTGATCAGATGAACAATATAAGGAGAGATACTAAAGAAGATATTCCAGACTTCAACACAAGGTTTTAGAAGACATCAGATACGATCCCAATATTGGTAAGACCTATTGAAAATCATGATTTCCTTTATTAAAGGCTTTTGATAGTGATATTTATATAATGGTACAATATATGGGAGTGGACACATTTTATAATGCCTATAAAGTGGCTATTAAAGCTAAGAACTAATTAATTTTGGCTAGGAAGAGTTATATAAGAACCCCTATTCCTCTATTCATTGATTTACAAATCCCATCACATGTTGTTTATCCCATCCCTACACTAAAACATAACCCAACTTCCCCTAGTCACTCAAGTAAATCTAATGAGGTATAAAGAGTGAAGCCTCTTAAGCAAGATATTTTAGGTCTCAAAAGGATCATATAAAAACATCAACGGAGACCTTTCCACAAAACCTATCAACATAGCTAGTCTTATCCAAACTATCAAGGTAATAAACAACCCTTTCAAGGTCATCTTCAAGCCCAAGGGAAGCTAGTTCAAGCAAAATCATATAATGGTTATAATCCCAATACTCCTTCCACCTCAAAATCATTAGTGCCTAATCAAAATAACATTTATCAAGATCATGAGGGTCAACCTCCATGGTATAAATCTCAAAATCTATAAACCTATGAAAATGAGTCTTTTAATTAATATTTCATGGCACATTTAGGAATAATACCATCCATGACTAAACTTTAGGTACCTAGTGGAGGAGAGAACAATGGAGAGAGTGCTCAAGTGGAATATAATTTATTAAATTGGTAGAAATAAGATTCATGTGTCATGAATTACCAAGGTAAATCAAGAAAATACTCAAATCCTATAAATACAAACACAAGGTCAAAAAAAAAGGCAATTGAAGAGATTCAAGGGGATGGTAATGGTTATCAATGAGCTTTCAAACACTCCAAGGGGTAGGTATGCCTAATTAAATCCAAAATTAACAAGTAGATCAAAGAATTTAGAATGCTAAGAGTTATTTCACACTTCATAATTTTAAAGTTATAGGTAACACTATTATTATTAGTGGACAAGCTAATGTTAGTGTCTCTTTCACTAACATTGTAGAGTAGATGAAGAAGGCTCATGTAAGTGTATCAATATGGGATATACTATCAATACCTTGATAAGTAGAATTGATCCAAAAAGAGTTATCCAAACTCAACATGGAAACCAAGCATCCTAGTGGGAAAGAGGTAACCTTGACAAATATATTGAAACATTGTGAGGGATAACCAATTTTTTTTGACAAAGTAGATAAACCTCTTCCATTTTATTTCTCTATAGTTATTGGAGATGGTTTTATTCATAAATATTTGATTGATAGTGGAGCAAGTACTTTAGTCATGACCAAGTAAGTATCTGATAAGTTGAATTTGAAGTATGGGCCTCATTCCAAGGGAGTGTTACAATTGAATGGGTTAGCTGCAAATACAATTAGCATAATTAGAGGCTTGTAACTTGTTCTTCATTTTTGTCCTACCTTCATTATTTCTCAATATGTTGTGGTTATGGATGTGCAACCTCACTTTTCCCTTTGATTGCCAAGAGATTTTACTTCTAAGATTGGAGTATACTTGACTTTAGATTGGTCTTGTATGGCATTTAGGACTAGGTATGGTGCTAAAGTATCAATCAAATCTGAACCTCTATCTAAATTTCATGTAGATCCATATATGATTTATACATCAAATATGAATTGAAATATAAATGATGAAGAAGATAATCCTAGTGATCAATAATATCTAACACCTCTTGATGGCCTAGCTAACTCATACCTTGTTGAATGGGGAGTTAAGAAATGTAGATTTGATCCATATGAGCATATTGAATAAATTGGTATTAGTACATACATCCTCCATGAATAATGTGATGGATCTCTTGAGACAATTTATGAAGACACTCTAAGGTAGGTTGTATGGGGAAAATACCTTTTGCACATGGATGTTGATGTTATTATTCCATCTATAAAATGGCATGATAGTCTTATTGAGCATTCAATTCTACTTGCCAAAGAAGAAAGTGTTCATGAGCATAAATCTAAATAAAAGGTGGATGATATGTGACAATAATTTAGTGTCATAATCTAGAAGTTTGAAGAGGTAGGTAGGTCTTTAACTCTTCAAAAGGAATATAAACTTGATGATGGGGTCAATCATATACCTAATGAACACAAATAAGAGTGTGGGGTCTCTACCAAATAGAAACCAAATTTGGTAGACCATGAAATGTTTGGTAAACTAGAAGATAACCTTGATGACTCCCAACAACAAACATATCTTGATTCAAATACATTTGAAGTTGAGAAGGCTTTCTTAACTCCAAATGATGAGATTGAGGAGTGTTAAGTGAACATGATAAAGGTTAAGTAAGTTGTAAAGTTAAAAAAACATCTAGAAAATATATATGGAGTGTTTATGAGATTCCCAAGTGATACACTTATAGTTAGTAGAAGCTCCAAAAATGGAGTCATTTGATTACCTCCATAAATACATTTTCACTGACAAACACTAATTCTATGATGGTTTTTTTCCTAGAGTAGTAGTGAGTCTGGAAGCATTATCTTTGACCCTAGTTGAAGCAAAGAAGAAGTTTTAATTCACTTCAAGTTTTTGGACATATTTTATATATTAGGATAGGTGTGTGTTTTCCATAAGTGTTGAACACATTATTTGGTGTGAGTTGTTTGTGTGTTTTCCCTAAGTTCTTAGATAACACATGTGTGTGTATTTTTGTATTGTTTTGTGTGTCTATTTTTTGTTTTGTGGTGGTGTGAGATTGGAGTCTTTTCATAGAAATATTAGTGTCAATTGTATAATATGAGTGACTCCATTACCCAATGGAAGGTCAAGGCAACTAGTCCTTAGCATAACAAACATGCTACCCCTATGAGTCACTAATTTGTTATCCAATTTTAACCCCCAGGGTTAAAATAGGACCCATATAGGTAAATTATTGAACCTTAAGTGATCTAGGAGGTCTTAGTTGAGACTAAAGTACCTTATTATCATATATTAAGGTAAATTTGGAAAGATGAAGGTAAGTCTCTTTTATGTGTTTTAGTCTATTTAGGTCTCTTAAGTCAAAAAGGGTAATTTATGTTGCCTTGAAAAATGTGTCAAAGGTTAATTAAGGTAAATATGTGTCTTAAAATATGTCATGTTATGGACCAAAGAGATTCGAGTCATAAAAAGTTAGATATGGGCAAGACAATTTAGTTTTAGAGGCTTCCCAAGAAAGTAAAACATGGGAAAAGAGAGAATATAAAGATAATCAAGTTATCAACATTATAAAGTATTATAAATTCCAAAACAATTATTCTAAATAAATTACAAAGTTAGAGGAAGTTAAAAAAATGTCATATTTTTGATATTGATTCCTTCACAAGCTCAAATAGATAAAATGGAAGTAGATGGTACTGTCATGAGAGAGAAGGTGGGAGCCTAAACTTTAGGAATTGATTTTAATCTTGTTTATATTAAAACTTAAGGAATTATTTATCATATTCATCTCCTTATCTCTATAAAAAATTTCTAAAAATTTAGGAGTCTAAAATCGGCTAGTCAACCATGACAAGGGTCTTTCTTGAGCTTTCCAGGTAGAATAGTGGAATAGTTTTTGAAGGAGAAAGTTTGTATGGTTATTAAAAAATATTATAAATTCTCATGATTTTTTTTTCAATATTTCCATGAAGATATAATTTTGAATAGGTGTTCATATCTCCATTGACATTTGTAGACTATGTTCTATGTGTTTTCATGAGAAGGGTGGTTTGAGTGTTTGAAGATGCATTTCAAAGGATTCTAAGGCTTGGATTGTATTTTTTAATGTTTTGATGAAAATTAAATAATGGTATTGGAGTTCTTATCAGTCATTTTTCAATTTTAAAGCTTCAAGAACACTCAAGATTATAGACAATCCAAATGTATGCCATAGGTCTGTAAAACTCAATAGAAATTCAATGTTGTCATTGTGTTGAGAAAGTTTCCTAAGCATAATAACATTATGTTAAATTAAATTTGAAGAGGTATGGAATGATAAATATCTCTAAGGTACCTCAAAAACAAATAAGTGTAGATAAGCTAAGGTCCTAATGTCACATACAAGATTACATGTAAGTCGATGGTGGATATCAAAGTCTAAACATGCTTTGAAGGAACTATTTGGATATTATAAAAATGTGTGAAATATACTTCAAGTATTTTTAATAATTATATGATGGTAATGGTGGTGATAAAGGTCCATTCAAGACCATTGAACTTAGATTTCCAAATGCATAGTCAGACCCTCCTAGACACTACCTATAACCAACTTGTTAAAGGATTCCTTAACAGTGATGTTAGAAAAATTAGGTTGGAGGACATTGAAGTTATTGAGATACTAACAAAAACATGAATTAGAGTCTCTAAAAAGGTTTGATATTAGTCTTAAGACCTAAAAGGCCATGTATACAATCACACTCAAACTTCAAGATGTTCACCTATAACCCATTTAAGAAAGTTGTCTTGACAGTCATATTGATAAGATAAAGAGGTATTAAAGGTTTTGAAGTATCACTAATAACATGACTAATACATTTAAAAGATGTTATCAAAACCCCAAACTTAGTCAAAGACATTCAAACCAACACCTCCAGTCAGAGGTTATAGAAGATTGGGGAAAAGGGTTATGTATTATAAGATGGTGATTTGAAGATGGAAATTTAAGGACCCAAAGATTTTTAAAATGGTATTATATCATTGGGATACTCAGAGGATGTTAAGATAGGTTATGAACTCATAAACATAGTCAAGTTCTCATACACACCGATAATTAGCTATTGAGAGAATTTGTCTTAGATAACAAGTTTGATAGGAGTACTAAGTTTTTAAGGTTTAGAGAAGGTATTAAATTGATTAATGACATGAAAAAAGTCTGGAGAACTTAAATATTCCCAAAGATACTCCTAAGAACAGAGATATCAAACCTAATTCCAAATGCCTATGTACAATAATACAATCACTTGTAGGTCCATTGGGATGACTAAAAACCTTTCAAAACCCAAAACATGTGTTTATGTGAATATTTTAAGGATTTAATAGATTTCTCAAGTCATCAAGTTATCAAGACAAACACTTTGATTCAAGTGAAGGTAGGATAAGTTCAAACTCTACCTGAAAACCCTATACAGTCTTAACAGGTCTATAAGTAGTTTTGAAAATTTAAAGTGTTAAGGCCTCCATAAGTATGATCAAGATTTGGAAATTGATACATGGTGTCATCATGGGTTTAAAAATACTTTAATAGTCTCATTTAGGTTAGAATAACATAAGGAGTACTCATTATTTTGTCTCATGCCTGAGACAATCCACACGTAATGCAACTTGCAAACCTAGTGTATTAATGGTAAAAGGATGAATTTAAAATCCTTAAGGAATTATGGGATGATATGTATGATTTAATTGGAGATTAATAAGTGTTGATGATGTCATAAAACCATTATGACCACTCATAGGTGATCACACACTTAGAAAACCTAGTTTATTCCTATGAGACCTAGAACTAGGCATGAACCTCAGGATTTTAACTTTACTCTTGTGGTCATGAGATATTTACAAAAAATGTGAGATATTTCATGGGAGAATGTAAGGTTGATTAGACTTGTAATTTTGTAGATAGTAACTTAGATTGGTCATTCTTGGCCTCAATTTCTCTCAGGGGTGTCCAAAATGCATAACAGCTACCTGAGAGACATCTTTCACTCCCATCTATAAAAATGAGATGCATGGATCCTTGATAACTTATGGAGAGTTGAGGTAGGTAATTTAATTTAATTTAGTGGAATTGGTTTTAATATTAAGGTCCTAACCTTTATGAACCATTACTAAGAACCTAAACTACTTAAAACCCTCTTAAAACCCTCATAAGAGCTCGATGAGGAAAAAATGAAGAAGAAAGGAGTCAATTGGCCTGGAAAGTGATTTGGATCAACTTATAACTCTTTTAGGCTCTACACCACTCAATTATTCCATACAATCACTTATATGGATGGGACAAATTATATGTTTTTTTGTAAGATTTGAGATGATTTGAAGGTACAAAAAAGAATAGATGGGTAAAATCCATGGTGTAAAGTGTGTGGAGATGTGGTATGACTCCTCATACCCCATTATCACCTCATTCATGCATGGAAATGCCTGTACTAAGCTGATTATTATTGGATAGAATAGTAAGAAGTAAGGTAACTACCAAGTTACAAATGAGAAGTGTGATTTTGAGTTTTCTTGAGGTCTATATGATAGACTAGAGGAAAAATAAGTTATGAAGATGTGTCTCACATATCTACAAAGAACTATCTTAGTTATATTTGAGTCACCCTAGTGACAAGTATGATATTTTATGATTAGAGGGATAGTGAGTTACTACAAGGGGTAAGTAACAAGCGGAAAAGATAAGATCATCAGTTAGAGGAGTGCATAATAAGTTGCACCAATCATGTTTCCACCTTCTCAAGTTAGTACACATGTGTCAATGAATTCCAAGGTAGTTTTAGGTAGTTAGTGAACTCCTCATCAAGAAGAGTAATTTCTATAAAAATAATGAAATATCCCTACACTAACTTCAAGAGGATGTTATGTTTCAGATAGACACTTGTCCAAGAGAACCTCATGATCTATTTTCTAACTCCTCTTGCATTGTAACTATTATTCAAGACTTGACACTTGGCATTGTGACTCACCAACATCACTCTTTCTCTCTCTTCTCCTATTGCTTTATATATTTAAGCCATTTTAGCATTGTAAATATCCACTATTGGTATGGAAAAGCCCTACTAGTTTGACATCTTGTTTTGATTTTGAATAAATTTCTTAATCTAGTTTAGTCTCTAAAATTCTTGCCTAAATATGTCAAGTAGTCCATTTGGATGATAAGTGATGATTATTTCTCCTTGCTTCCATTATTCTCTTACATGTATTATGTAAGTAATATATCTTATAATAGTTTTCATGAAGTTTAAGTGATTGTTAGGTGTATTTGAAGTGTGAAGAATATTGTTAGTGTCTAATAGTAGAACTCATATTCACCTACCTTTTGAAAATCATGGTAATCTACCTACATGTATAAACACTTTTGATAGAAAAACATTGAGTTGAGATTAGTTTTAGTAATTTTCCTTCATAATTCAAGTTAAAGTATGTTTGTGGAGATATCCTTAGTGTATCATCTCCATTAGTGTAGGTTACTTTCATTTTTTACTTATTCCATTTTCACCCCAATAAGTTATTAGCCTAGTGTAGTGTGCAAATCTAAATAGATAGATCAAGGGAGGTAGCCCATAATCTAAAGATTTATCTCTTTTATAAATCTACCTATATTCAGAGATAGTTCCATGTTATCCCAAATTTGAGAATGTCTGATTGGATTCTCTAGGGTCCAAATTTGGGATATAGTAGTTACTAACACCTTAAGTGTTGAGAAAAATTGTTAGTATTTGTTGGACATCAGAGGGACATGCCATACATAGTATAGGTTGGTCACTTGGATGAGATTTTGGGTAGAGCCTTATGTAGTCTATGTAGTGGGATAGGATTTTATTGTGTTCTAATATAATATGGTACGTTGATCATAGGGGATGAGCAAGATTTGATTATGTTTATAAGCCTTTTATGCCATAACTCATAGGGTGTGATTTTGTTTGGAGTGGCATTAGTTTTGATCAATAATAAGAGGTACAGTGTGCCAATTGCATTTGATTCATATTTTATTTGATGACTTCAGAGTCATTTATCTAAAAAAATTATTATATACCCCTTTGGATCAAGGAGGATTTTGTTGGTTCATCTATGATCCAAAATATTATTTAGGTTGTTTATTTAATTATTTTGTTTTTATGGGTTGGTTACACCCATGGGTTGCTTTTTTATAGCCAACTCTATAAGATTTTAAATCTTACTTGTGTATAAAAATAGTTAATTGATTTATATTGAATACAATGTTTTTTATTATTCCTTCATTATTCTCGATCCTTCACTTGTTTAAAGCACAAATGTATTTAATGCATGCACTTATTATATGTGTGTGTTCCTTATGTTAATTAAAATACTTAGTTAAAAACCAATGATTGTATCTTAGTTTGCACAAACTTAGGGTCAACACTCTACCATATTACATTTTTATTTGTCATCAAACATGACTAGGCTAGATACATTCTTATTTATTTTGCCTTTATGTGTGGTCAAAAATTATATGACATTGTTGAAGCTATTTATAAAAATTACCCATCACTCAAATGTTATGATTATAATGGTTTTCACTTCTGAAGCATTCTTAATGAAACCTGAAGGACCCCAAATTCATTTAGATTATATTCATATTTATTGAAAACATGAAATAAATAAACTAATACAAAAAAATGAGGTGAAAACAAAAACCCTAAGGGCACATGTGCCATTGCAGATTAGAGGAAAATCTCATTGAATGTCTCTACATGTGCATAAAGTGGAGGAATCATATATTTTCATTTGATTTTCTATACATATATTTTGATTTTCTATTTTCCCTATTGATCTAAGCTAAATTGAAATTGTTCTTAGGGTGCTTCCCTAAAGTTGGAAATCTCTCCCATATTAATTTGATTATTTATCTAATTGACCTGGGTAGGCATAATCCCTATGGTTAATTTTTTTAAGAAAATAGAATAATCCTTTAAGATAATATTCTCATCCCTGAGTGTAAAAATTGAGAAAACTTCAAACAAGCATTGAAATACAACTGTGAGGGGTAGAGACAAACTATCAGATCATAAAATTTAATAGATGACTCCTCTGATCACTCCTTAGAGGATTTAGTTTCACTTGGGATGAAAGATACATGATGATGAGTCTTATCTCATATCCAAATGTCTCTTAAGAGAATGAAAATTAGTTACTGGGTCATGCATATTTTAACTCACTATCCTAAATAATGAACCACCTAGGTGGATATATCTAGATGTGAGTATAAAATTGAGACTATACTCTATCACAATCTGTCAATCCATAGGGTTAAGAGTTATAGGTGGTTCAATGTATTCCCATATAGAATCTTCTCATCCTTGAGTGTACAAACTAAGCAGACTTTAGGCAAACATTAAAGGAAAATTATGAGGGGTACAAATGAGTCATAAACTCTTATTATTACACTAGTGATTCCTTTAATCACCCTAAAGAGGATTATTTATTTCTCATGAAAATGGAAACATGGAATTAAGTATTCTCTCACAACTAAATCTATCTTAAAGATCCAAAATTTAGTTAGTGAGTCATATATATTTTCACTCGCTATCCCAATTGACAAATCATATACACAAACATGTCTGGATGGGTGTTTAAACATTGTAATATCTCTTATTAACTCTCCATCAATTAGTGGGTTCAATTTTTTTTGGAAGTCTATTAAGATCTTGATGGATGGATTTCACTAACACCTCAAGGTTTTGGTGTAATGGTTCAAGACATTTGGTATTAGATCACCCACCTATGTTTGAGTATCAGGTCTCAAGTGGTAAAATTGACATGGAAGTGTTCATCTAGGGGGCTTATGTGCATGTGGAGGCACACACCCATACCAAATATGGGATTTATATAAGTTTGGTGGGATTTAAGATCCTAGTGGGTAGATTGACTAACAATCTAGGATTTTGGTGTAATGGTTTATTCGTGAGGTTTTTTTACAAAAAAGAAAAGGATTTTTTTACCTTGTGAAAATTAATAGTCATTGGATTCATCTCTATGAGATGATAATAATAGTATGTTTTGTTGGTACAATTTTTGGTTTCAAATGTTTTCTCCCTTATGCACAATAACAATAGTTGTATTTATATCGATGATACTATTACAATGGTGTATTCCATTGATACATTTTTTCAAGGCTAAAACCCTCCTAGGGTTTGTGCATGGCTGGTCTAAACACTCATGGATGTAGGAAAGGAAAATAAATTATAAAAAATCCTCACAAGGATGACACAGAATCTAAAATTTTTAATCCATCTATTTTAGAGGTAGTTCAACAATTTAAGTTAGAGTTATAGAGCATGGTGAAAAAATATGATTTTGGTATGGTTCAAGGGGACATTATAGGTTTGAGAGGGAACTTGGATAGTGTGATAGATTAATTAAAAAATATATTTGGGTAATTATCTAAATTTTTAGCTCATTTACTTGAAAATAATCCTCTACTAATTTAATTTGGTTCTCCTCCTCCAAATAATACCAACACCAATTCTATCCCTAAGTTGATGTTGTCAAAACTGGACCTACGTAAGTTTGATAGTAATGATCTAATTACTTGGCACACTCAAATTTAAAATTTATTTGATCTATATCAAACTCCATGTTCACAAAAAGTGGTTATGACATCTATATATCTGGAACCTGATCTATTCATTTGGTATCAGATCCTCCACCTAGGTTCAATTCATGGAGCAAGTGGCTATGTGAACATTATAGTTTTCATCTAGGTCTTGTACATGTAGGGGATCCTTGTGTATGATTTTAAATCCAAATTAGATTATAGGTTTTAGAAGTGTGGTGGGATGTCATGATCCTAATGTGTAGATCTCATTAATGCCTCAAGTTTTTGGTGTATTTATTATTATGAGGTTATATGAATCCCTGAAGAGAATCATTGTAACCATGAATGTATCAAATGAAAAAAATTCAATCAAGAATTTTAGGAGAAGCATGAGGGGTACATATAAAATGTCAAATCATAAAATTTCATGGGAGAATTATATGATCACCCCTATATGATTCTCTCCCACTCTAGATGATTTAAACATGGAAACAAGTTTTTCGTCAGATCAAATGTCTCTTCAAGACCAAAAGATAGTCAATGGGTCACGTATATTTTGAATTTATATCCTAATTTATGAAATTTATTTATAAACATATCTATAAGGATGTATAAATGTTAAAATTTCCTGAGGTTGAAAATTTTTATTGGCTGGATGTATCCCTTAAGACAATTTTCTTGTCCCTGTGTGTATAAATTGAGTGAAAATTAGGCAAGCATAATAGGAGAACCATGAAGGGTAGAGATGAAATGTTAGATATTAAAGTTTCATGAGATAATCACTTGATAAAACCATAGTGGATTTTATCCCACTATATATTAGGGAGACAAACAAATTATTTTTCTCTCATAGCCTAAGCTTTCTTAAGGAACCAAAAGTTGGCTAATGGGAAGCATATATTTTGACTCACTAAGAAAATAAACAAACCATATTTGTAAAAAAATCTATATTGGCCTATAAATTCCATAATGTCTTCCCTTCACTCTTGGTTTTGACCTGGAGTCAAACATTGCAGGTGGATGGACACATCTCTTAAGAGAATCTTTTCCTCTTTAAGAGTATAAATTGAGTGAGCTTTGGGTGAGTGTTACATGAAAAAGGTGAGGGGTAGAGATAAATTGTCATATATTATATTTTAATGGGAGAGTCGTTTGATAAAATAATATAGTATTATATACCACTCAAGGTGAGGGAGACATGGAAAACAAAATTCTCTCACAGCCAAATGTTTCTTAAGGGACCAAAAGTTGGTCGGTGGGTTACATATCTTTTAAATTGTTAGACCAATTGATGAACCATACTCATAGATGAATCCAAATGAGTGTAAAAACATTATAATATCCATAATACATTCACCATTTTCCCCTAAATTTCAAATTTTTAGGTGGATAAATGCCTTACCTAAGAGAAAAATCTCATCCATGAGTGTAAAAACTGAGTGAACTTTGGTTGAGCATTGTATGAGAACTATGAGGGGTAGATATGAAACATAAACTACCATAATTTCATGTGAGAGTCATATAATCACACTTTAGAGTATTATATTTCACTCAGGATGAGGTAAACATGTAAACTAATTGTATCTCATAACCAAATGTCTCTTAAGGGACCAAACATTTGTTAATGGGTTGTGTATCTTTTGACTCGCTAGCCCAATAAATGAATTATATTTTTAAATACATCTATATTAGTATATAATAACTATAATGGCCCAAATTTAATCTCTATTTATCATGGGTTTGAATTTTATAGGCATCTATATGCATCCCTTAAATTAAGCTTCTCATCCCTGAGTGTAAAAATTGAGCAAACATTCAACAAGCATTATAGGATAACCATGAGGGGTAGAGATAAATTGTTAAATAACAAAATACATAGGTAGGTCATATAAATACCCTATAAATTATTTTATCCCACTTATAATGAGGGAAACATAGAAACAATTTTTATCTCATAGCCAAATCTCTCTTAAGGGACTAATAGTTAGTCAATGAGAGGCATATCATTTGACTCACTACCCCAAATGATAAATAATATTGGAAGAAACATATAATGGAAATTTAAATAATGTAATTGCCAAAATAAACTCTATATTTATAAATTATATTGAAAAATTTAGGTGTCTAAATGCATCCCTTAAGATTATCTTCTCATCCCTGAGTATTGTTGATGCAGGAAATTGCACCCTTAGCAGGAGGCCAAGCTCCTACCTTCTCCTCGCAACTATGGAAACTCCCCTCTCACCTGTGGGATCGGCAAAGCTAGAGGGGAGAGTCTCTAGATAAGGGCTAGCTCCCTTTGATGCATCATGTTTGTTCCAGTAAGTGCTAACACATACATATATATACATACATACATATATATACATACATACATATATATACATATATATATATATATATATATATATATATATATATATATATATAGATATATATATATATATATATATATATATATATATATATATATATATATATATATATATATATATAAAAGAGGGGGGAAAGGGAGAAAGATACAGGAAAACAAACTACTCTAAAGAGGTGATGCACCGAAATAAGTCAACCTTCACACATCCACACTTGAAATCAGACAAATACATACATACACTTCACACTTGGCAGAAGGACCAGGCTACTAAAAATTGGTAGGGAGGCCTTAATGGAAAATACAGAAAATAGAGATCACCAAAGGTGCTATGAGACACACACTTATGTAGTAATTTCCTCTATTTTACACTTCCAAATACTGCTCTTCTCCTATCATCTATAGAGATGGCACCTTTTAGACAATAGGTATGCTGTTGTTGAACCTATGAAAGCATCAAGAAATAATGATTGAACACAAAACAACACTCAAGACATACTCGGATATATCTATCCAAGATAGAGGTAAAAAATGTGTTTATTGATTTAGGTGGAAATTTTGCCAGGGCTACGCCTTACAAATGTGGAAGATATCTTTTACAAATGACAAGTATTTCAATATATAGGAGAAACAAGGAGGCTCATTTGGCACTCCTTTTTTACAAGTGGCCTATTTCATCCCTTCATTGGGAAGAGGAAAACACTGTTGCTGATGTCATCTTTCTAGAAGAGGCTTGCTAGAACCATGTTGTATAATCACCAAATTTGACTTTGGCATTCTAGAATTAATGTGAAACATAGGCTATGCCTCTTCTCTACCAATATATTGAGATTTGTCCCCTTTTAAATGCATGGGCCATGTCATTTGCTATTTGTGCCATTTGGGGATTATTAGGCAATAAATTGCCTTCCCCTTACCACTTGGACTACTTCATTACCTAGAATTTTGTCCTTTTCCTATCTTGTCTCTTATGGATACTTCTACCCTTGGGGGCAAACTTTTGGTGGGTCATTGCATTCTGGCCCCTTGGTTAGCTCTCTCTCAATTTGAAAATAAATGGCCATTTTGTTTTGCTAACTTTGATAGCTTCTAAGACATCCTCGTCCCTGTCAAAATGTCATTGGGTCTTCATGGCTTCTCTATGGCTTTGCTTAGTCTTAGCACCCTCTTGACTTTGCTTAGTGCCCCTTTGTATTTGGGTTGGAAGTTCCCCATAAGGGCCTCTACCCTTTGGGTCCTTCGGCGGGTCCTTTGTTTGCCTTGACTTTTGCTGGGCTCCCGCAGACAATTTTCTCAGGTTGCTTGCTTTGTGTATTTTCCACAGACTTTTGTCCATGGACATTTTCCTACAGATAAAAAGTCTGCAAAAATTCTCCCCAACTTCAGCTTTGAACTTGAACTGTGCCTGAATTCCTACGAACTTAAACAAAATCCAAAAACACTTACCTGAGTCTTTTCCTTTTGAAGTGCCCACACTTCACAAGGGTATTTGAGCTTTGGACTGCCCCTTAACCAATTGGACATACCCTTGAACCAAGCCATTGAACCAAAAATGGTTCAATGGTTCAACCATTGTGCGTCAGGCATGATTAAACTGAGCCTTTGAACTTTTGCCAATGAACTGAAAGCCGTTGACCTGTTAAACTGAACTGAAGCATTGAACCTTGTAGTTGAACCCATCAATGAACCTTTTGTTTAAACTAGGTGATGAAGCAAGCGATGAACTAATTAGCTAAACCAAGTGATGGTTAAACTGTCAATTGAACCAAGGATGTGAACTTGCTGATTGAACTCTATACTGAACTTAGCTGATTGAACTAAGCCAAAGAACTTGAAGCTCGAACCAAGCACCTGTGGAGTCTATAGAAATTTTTGGACTTGTACAAAAATAAAAAATGAAATGACCTTAAATAGTAGGGGGAGAAGTTGACCAATTTTTTGCCCTATTAGGCAAAAATGGTCAATAGATTGGCGCTTCCTAGGGGAAGCATGTCTGCCATGTGTAGAACCCAGTTGCCTTAAAAATCTATTGGGTGTGGAGTCAGATTGTAACTTTAAAATAGCAACAGCTCTGATAAATTCCAAAATAAATCACGTAGATTCACTCCAAGAGGAAAAGAAAAACACACACAAAGCTAGGAAAACTACTTGTGCAATAACACTTAGGGGAAATGGGGAAAGAAAATTGAAAGCAACCTGTTATATATAACTAACCAAGTATTTGCCTCCCTCCTAGATCGAAGGGAAAATTTCTTAAGTCCCCTTCCTGGCAAGAAGACTTATGGTGCCAGGCAAGTAGCTAAATGAAAAAGAGAATTGGTGACTTGCTCCTCTTACTAATCACCTGTATTAGCTGGAATCCGAGTGGATCAGATTCAAACATGCTCCCAACATATGTGTACTTTGTTTGTTCTTGGAAGCTTGTTGAATGCTAGTTCATCATATTGGTGCTCTTCACCAAGAAATCAATGGCTCCTGGCTTATCACCGTTAGCCCTTTGACATGTACATTCCCTATGCAATGCATCATGGTCTGACTTGTTTCCTTCTGCATCATTGAAGATCTTGTCAGACTCATCCTTTGCTTCTTCTTGGCCTTCTTGAAGAAGGGTGACTATGGTGATGTCTAAAATGGACTCAAAAAAAGATTGTTCATCCCATAGAAGCTTTCTTCTTCAAGGCTTTCCTCAAGGAAGCTAGACCTCTCCTTCTCCTCCTCAAAGATCAAGACCTCTAGATGTTCAAAGGTATTCTCTTAATCCTCCTTTAACTTGGGCTCCTTAACATAGTCATCCTCCTCATCAAAGCTATTGTTGTTTTAAAGTTACAATCTGACTCTGTGCCCAATGGATTTTTAAGGCAACTAGGTTCTAAGCATGGCAGGCATGCTTCCCCTGGGAGGCACCAATCTGTTGACCATTTTTGCCTAATAGGGTAAAAAATTGGTCAACTTCTCCCCCTGTTGTTTAAGGCCATTTCATTTTTTATTTTTGCACAAGTCTAGAAATTTCTACAGACTCCATAGGTGCCTGGTTCGAGCTTCAGGTTCTTCGGCTTAGTTCAATTAGCTAAGTTTAGTGTAGAGTTCAATCAACAAGTTCACATCCTTAGTTCAATCAGCAGTTCAACCATTACTTGGTTTAACCAATTGGTTCATTGCTTGCTTCATCACTTGGTTCAAACAAAAGGTTCACCGGTGGGTTCAACCAAAAGGTTCAATGCTTCAATTCAGTTCAATGGGTCAATGGCTTTCAGTTCATTGGCAAAAGTTTAAAGGCTCAGTTTAATCATGCCCGATGCATAATGGTTGAACCATTGAATCGTTGAACCATTTTTGGTTCAACAGCTTGGTTTAAGGGTATCTCCAATTGGCCGAGGGGCAGTCCAAAGCTCAAATGCCCTTACAAAGGGTGGGCACTTCAAAAGGAAAAGACCTGGGTAAGTGTTTTCAAATTTTGTTTAAGTCCACAGGAATTTGGGCATAGTTCAAGTTCAAAGCTAAAATTGGGGAGAATTTCTACAGACTTTTTGTCTGTGGGAAAATGTCCATGAACAAAATTCTATGGAAAATACACAAAGCAAGTGACTTAGGAAAATTGTTCATGGGAGCCTGGGAAAAGTCAAGGCAAATAAAGGACCTATCGAAGGACCCAAAGGGTAGAGGCCCTTGTGGGAAACTTCTGGACCAAATACAAAGGGGCACTAAGCAAAGTCAGGAGGGTGCTAAGACTAAGCAAAGCCATAGAGAAGCCATGAAGACTCGATGACATTTTGACAAGGACAAGGACGTCCTAGAAGCTGTCAAAGTTTGAAAAACAAAATGGCCATTTATTTTCAAACTGAGAGAGAGCTAACCAAGGGGCCAAAATGCAATGACCCACCAGAAGTTTACCCCCAAGGGCTGAAGGAGCTAGAAGAGACAAGATAGGAAAAGGACAAAATCCTAGGTAATGAAGCAGTCCAAGTGGCAAGGGAAGGCAATTTATTGCCTGATAATCCCCAAATGGTGCAAATAGAAAATGACATGGCCCATGCATTTAAAAGGGGACAAATCTCAATCTGTTGGTAGAGAAGAGGTGCAGCATGTGTTTCACATTAATGCTTGAATGCCAAAGTCAAATTTGGTGATTATACAACATGGTTCCAACAGGCCTCTTCTAGAAAGATGACATCGACAATAGTGTTTTCCTCTTCCCAATGAAGGGACAAAATAGGCCACTTGTAAAAAAGGAGCACCAAATGAGCCTCCTTGTTTCTCCTATATATTGAAAGACTTGTCTTTTGTAAAAGACATCTTCCACATTTTTAAGGCATAGTCCTGACAAAATTTCCACTTGAATCAATAAATGCAGTTTTTACCTCTATCTTGGATAGATATATCCGAGTATGTCTTGAGTGTTGTTTTGTGTTTAGTCATTGTTTCTTGATGTTTTCACAGGTTCAACACTAGCATAACTATTGTCTACAAGGTGCCATCTCTACAACTGACAGGAGAAGAGTAGTATTTGGAAGTGCAAAATAGAGGAAATTACTACATAAGTGTGTGTCTCACAATACCTTTAGTGATCTCTATATTTTGTATTTTCCATTAAGGCCTCCTTGACAGTATCTAGCAGCCTAGTCCTTCTACCAAGTATGAAGTGTATGTATGTATTTGTCTGATTTCAAGTGTGGATGTGTGAAGGTCGACTTATTTTGGTGCATCACCTCTTTAGAGTAGTTTGTTTTCTTGTATCTTTCTCCCTTCCCCCCTTTTATATATCTATATATATGTATGTGTTAGCACTTATTGTAACTAACACGATGCAATAAAGGGAGCTAGCTCTTATCTAGAGACTCTCCCCTCCAGCTTCGCTAGTCCCATAGGCAAGAGGGGAGTTTCCATAGTTGTGAGGAGAAGGCAAGAGCTCGGCCTCCTGCCAAGGGTGTAATTTCTTGCGTCAACAAGTATATAAATAGAGCAAACTTTGAGTGAACATTGTAGGAGAACCATGAGGGATAGAGATGAAATTTAAACTCCTAAAGTTTCATGAACAAGTTATATGAGCACACCTATGAGGATTATATCCTACTTAGTATTAATTATACATGGAAATGATTTTTATATTGCATATATATGTCTTTTAAGGGACAAAATTTTGGCCAATTGGTCATGTATTAGTTGAATCACTATCCCAACTGATGAACCATCTTTGTGGACACATTTAGATGGGAGTAAAAATTATAGAATGTTCTCTCTCCACTATACATTTTTACTTGGGGTAAACATTTTTTAGTAGTTGGATGCATCCCTTAAGATAAGTTTCTCATCCCTAAGCATAAAAATTAAGCAAATTTTAGGTGAATGTTGTAGGAGAACCATGAGGGGTAGAGATGAACCATTAATTAATATAATTTTATGTCCAATTCCTATAATCATCCCCCATAGTATTATTTACCACTAAATATGAGGGAGACATAGAAATGAGTTTTCTCTCTTGGTTAAATCTCTCTTAAGGCACCAAAAAATGATCATTAAGAGGTGTATCTTTTGGCTCGCTAGACCATTAATGAATTGTCTTCATGAATACATCTAGATGGGTACATAAACAATGGAATGGACCCCTCCACTCTCAATTGGGTCCCAAGGTTTATTTTTCCATGACCAAGATATTTGTATATGAAGGATCTCATGAGATTGAATATTTTATATGATGAAAGTGTGAGAAAATACATGGGATAAATATATCCCCTCATTAATTTTAGGATTGATGCTAGTTCAATACAAGGACTGAGTAGTTTAATCTTGTTCTAATTAAAGAGTAGTATTTTTACAACTAAAGGTTTAATGTATGTGTGTTTATACTTATAATTCATTACCATTTGAATAAACCCTCACTCATTATTACTAATAATCCAAGCTTTACTAATTTATAAAATAGGGGAGAGTGTTTTACTTTCGAAATAAACATAAAAAGGAGAGAAAGGTGAGGTATAAAATTTAGAGAATGCTAATACCTAAGAAATAAAACATTCCAATTCATATTTATACCATTGTGTGCCTATTTTAATGTTTGCATAGAGAATAGATCCTCAACCACTCTCTTATCTATTACATGTTCTCACTTTGATGAGGGAGAGGAGGTCTTGCTAGGCATGTCAAACCATAGGGATTCTTCATTGAAATAATTTCTACGTGAGGAGCCTCTTCATATTCCTCAAGGTCATATAAAACTCCCACTATAATTTTGGATCATCTTACATGATCATATAGGGTGATTGAAATACCATGGTGACTTTCAGGGTACATGGGGGTATTGGTGGGGTGGTAGAGATGGAGGTTGAAGGTGGAAGACTAAGCACAAGAAGAATGGATGAAGAAAAAGGGATGAAGGAATTAAAAAATAGAAGAGGAGACATGGCATCATAAAGAGGAAGGATGAGATAGGAGGCCTGTATAAACATTTAGGCTTGTCATTGGCACTAGGTTAGAATTACCTATGATGCAATGACACCAAGGATAAAGGTATCCATTAGAAAGGATAAAATTGGCTAGTTAGAGACAAATACCTAGGCACCCAGTACAATAGAAAATGGAGGCATGTGAGAGACACATAAGTAATATGGGGTTGAAGAGAAAGTGTTACCTTTTGCTTCTTCTTGGGCTTCTTGCCTATATCAGCTTTTACTACTATAATGGAAGTAGTTATAGTGGTAGAGGTGGTAGCTACCGATTGAGGATCCTATTGAGTGAATTAAAGAACCACTAATATGTTTGGGGCCAATTGAATTATCCATATGGGTGCACTTTATTTTTGGAACATAACTATACTTGTTGAATAAGGAGCACCTAGAGGTGGCTAAACCTCTATAAGAACCAATGGGGTTATATAAATATTTATGTAGATGGAATGTCTTGAGTGGATGAAAATTGGGATGTTAGGATACAATGCATAACTAAATATAGAGACACTTGTGTGAAATCTAGAGTGGGTAAAATAGGAAAGAGGGGAAGCACCACTTAAGTGGGCCATTGTAGTAATTAGAAACTAGGTTTTGCTCCACCAAATTATTGAGAGACTATGGAAGTAGGGGAAGGGATATCCATGGCTACCTACCATTGGTAACATTTTAAGATCACTTTTGATTATTGATGATGTCAAACTATAATTCCTACACAACTATTGGTTGGGAAACTTAAAACACAAGAGGTGGTGGAGATGGAGTAAATGGTCAGGAAAGAAAAGCTCATGGAGTTGAAGGGTTTATTACACATTGTAATATCCTCCTTTGAATTTGAAGAGGAGTCACCAAAATATCCTCCTTAGCCTCAATTGATGTAGAGGAATCAAGACCAATTTGGGTGGATGGATTGAGCTAAACCTAATTTTCCTTATTCTTATTCAAGTTCTTGAGTCAAATGAGCATCTTATCATATATAGGGTTGATTTGCACCTTGCCATACTCATTGTGCTCATGGCCATAATTTATGTTGAGCTAGAACTTATACTTCTCCACATGTGTTAGAGAATTTAATCCTAAGTGGTCTTATTGAACCTTATCCTTGGTAAAGTTATTAAATAATAATAATATATTATTTATTAACATGAGGTGAAAACCTCATGAAAGTAAATAATAAAGTTATAACTATTTAATGAGTCACCAAAATTTAATTAAATGAATTTATAAGGATGGATGGACCCATTATTTTTACAATGGTCACCTCCCTTCAAATTTATGTATAAAATAGGGTATTACCCCTATTGTGAATTCATTTGAATATGAAATTTATTTGTCATATTCAACCTTTGAACTTTTTGAAGGTCATTATGAATAAGTGAGAAGACAAAAGAGTTTGTATTGGGGTTATTATTGTTTCTCAATTATTGAATATCACTCATAGATTTTTTTACATCCTAAAGGTTTTTCCACTTCAAAATATCTATGCCATTTGTCTCATATGCTTTTCCAAATCATTTACACTTCTAGATCTCATCCTATGTATTGATAAATATATGTATACATGAAATCTTTCATGGAATTAGAACCTATAGAGTGTATAAGCTTGAAAAATAAATTATATTGAATTAAATATCAATATTTGATATATTAATTTATTCAAATAATTTTATTCAAATCTTGGGATGCCATTAGCCTAGTGTATGGCCCATGCCTGATGAATAAATTTAAAAATTATTTTTTTTCAATCATTTCTAGGCTTGATTGTTACTAAATAGAAATATTATGCATATTTAAGGAGGTTAATATTTTTTCAGACTTGAGAATCCTTTATAAAAAAATCTATAAAATTTTTAGTGTAGGGCACCATTATACAACTTAGGAGCTTGGAAAAATTCATTTCTCTGCCAAGATTCATTTTCTTGAAAACATTATTACCATTGGTGTGTAATTGATTGCTTGAGTTATATTTTAATGTTATGGATATAAGCATTAAAATATTGTAATTAAGAGATTAATATAAGCAATTACGATGTTTGGACTGGCTTTATTTATATGTGAAATATAAATGATACTTATAAAACTTATAATATATTGTTATTTTGTGGAGAAGTAACATTATGAGTTACTTGGTATGATAAGTAAGTAAGAGTTTTGATGTGATCATACCTAGATGGTATGTTTAAGACTATTTTTGGATTCTATATATCATATGTAATAAACTAAATAAATAGATTCATTACACTTTATTTGACATACTAAATGAATGTATTAACAATTTATACTTATCTTAATTTAGATGTGCTAAGGAGGAAATTTTTTTAATGAATCTATTGGTTTTATTGTTATATGGTTTTATCAAATCTTACATTCATAACCTTAATTAAGAAGTGGATGGATTCCACTAGCTTAATTAGCACCATCAGTGCAAGATGAGGTGTAATCTGATCAAGCGGTGTGTATGAATTTGACTGATCTTAGAGATCATTTATTATTGAAACTTTGGCCAAAGTAATGCTTGATAAATATTTTCATTTCATATGTTGATATAGTTTTCATATTGTGAGATATCATATTAGAATGAATTTATTTATGATACACATTATGTATTAGATATCTTTGACGCATGGGTTTTGGTTTGTAACTCTAAATACCCACACCATCATTATCTACCCATCCATGAAGGGAGGTCCATCCACTTTTTTGGGAGATAGTGCAAGGGGTCTATGGTCTGTGGTTGGTATGAAAATGTGTTCTGATGATGCTCTCCCTCCCATTTATAGTACTATACTTGAGACTACACTTGATATCACATATTGATACTTAAGTCATGAAGAATTTATTTAGAGGAGCTTTGTATCATATTTTATCATTTGAGATATTATTATGTATTCCTAAAAATATATCTCTTATACATTGTACTTCTACAGTAGAGTTTGTATTATTGTATCAGTTGTGGGTGAATTTGTACTAATTCATTTATGATGTGATGTAGTAATTATGGTAATTTAATATTTTTCATGGTGATCCTTAACTAAGTGGACTAGTTATAACCTTTATACTTAAATAAATTAATATAGTTAGTTAAATATCACTAGTTAAGATTTATTGTAGTGAAATATATATGTTGAATATGTGTATTTATATATTTTTATAAAATTATTTTGATATTCTTGTAAAACCTAGTGGGGTTATTACATTATAGTATTAGAGCTAAGACTCAAAATCTATGACTTAATGTGTCTGCTAATGCAAACTTATTCTCCTAATAAATAGGAAGAATAATGGTGTGACCTAGACTAGGAGGTGAAGGTACTTCAAATACCAAACTCCCTATTAATCCAAACCAATTTGTAGCTGAGCAAGCTATGAAGTTGGACCAAATACTTACAACCATGCAAGAGACTAGGGACCAAATCATGGCCCTAGAATAGGAAGTGAATCATTATGAAGAGGAAAATTCTCAAGAGGAATTTGAAGAGTATCCTAATGATTAGGAACATCTTTAAGAGTAGAGGCATGAGAAGGTGCCAAAGGATGTGAGAGATCAAGTAGCTATAACGCTAGCACGCAACATGAAAAAGGTAAATACACCCAAGTTTGATGGAACTATATTAGGAGATGAAGTTGAAGTGTGGCTAATAGAAATGGATAATTATTTTGAGATTTGAAATTATTAAAAAGTCACAAAATTAGTTTAGGGAGCTTATTAACATTTTGGTGAAGCAATGACTTGTGGGAAAACAAGAAGCTTGAGATAAACATGGACTCAACCACTATGACCACTTGGGAATAATTTGTGATATTATTTGGGTCACTATGGATTCTATATATTTACTTCAACCATAAGCTAACAACTTTATAGAATCTTAAGCAAGGGGATTTATTTAATGAATGAATAATAATATAAATTCACCAAGCTTCTTAAGTATATACCTCATTATTAGGTATATGAGAGGTTTCGAATCACAAAATTTATCATGGAATTGAAACCCAGAATAGGTGGTGAAGTAGATGTACATGGTCCATCTACCATGGATCAGGTGTTCAAGAAGGTGGTCAATAAAAAACAAAAACTAAAATCTCTTAACCAAGTAAGAGATAAGTTTAAAAGAGATTTGGAAGTTATAAACCAGCTTTCAAGAAGAAGAACTAAAATCAAAGGAGAAATGATTCCAAGGGTCAATTTAAGAATTAGAATGCCAAGTTTAATAGTGGTTCAAGGAACATGAAGCTTGCTAATTGTTTTAAGGGTGGTTTCAATGGAAACCAACAAATTGAGAAGAAAGTGGAGATTGCTTCATATGTGGAGGTGACCACTTTTCAAGAGAATGTCCTATGGAAAAATAAAAGAACAAGGGTTCAAATTCTCAATAAGGAATGTTTAAGTAATGTATTCATGCATCTATTAATAATTTATATGTTGAGTATCAAGCTTCACCCATAGAAATATTAGGTATTTTGTTTGATCATCTAGTTTCTATTTTAATTGATATGGGAGTGACATAATTTTTTATTGCTCCCAGAGTGCTTAGCAAATTATCTAGAAAGGCTAGAGTAATATAAAATACATGGTCAATACAATATGGGAATAAGTCAAAGGTCAAAGTTAACAAGTGTCTAGTCATATTAGATATTAGATTTGTTTGAGTCTATTACAGTAGTATATTTTTATGCAATATTGTTGGGATAATATGATGTGATCTTAGGATTCAATTGGCTTGAAAATCATAAAGCCAAGGTTGACCATTTTTCGAAGAAGGTTTATTGTCAAGATGATTTCATAAATTAGACATAACTTTAGGGTGAGATAAGGGAGTTGAAGCTGAGGTAGATTTTTACAATTTAACTTAATAAAACTCAAAGGAAGGGATGATAGGAATTTATTTTAAAGATAAATGAGATGGAATAATATAAGGAACCATCTATCAAATATTATCCTTTTTTTATAAACTTCCATGATGTTTTTGTAGAATAATTACTAAGATTACCACCCAAGTATGAGTTTGATTTCTCAATTGATATCATATCTAGATCAGAACCACAATCTAAGGCATCCTATAGAATGAAAACCATTGAATTGGTTGAGTTAAAGGAATAAATTCAAGAGTTGATATCAAAAGGTCTAATTTGACTGAGTGTGTCACTATGGGGTGCTCTAATTATCTTCATCAATAAGGATGATACTTTTTGTTTGTGCATAGACTACAAGATATTGAATAAAACAATGATCAATAATAAATATATGTTTCCACACATTGATGATATCTTTGATAAAATTCAATGAGCCATAGTCTTTTATAATATTGATCTTAGAGAAGGCTATCACTAGTTGAGGATCTGTGAAGAGGATATCTTGAAGACACCATTTAGGACTTGATATGGGTACTATGAATTTATAGTGTTACCATTTGGATTGATGAATACACCAAAAACATTCATGAATATTATAAATAATGTGTTCAGAGATTACATAGATCAATTTTTGTTAGTGTTTCTTGATGTCATCCTCATTTATTCCAAGGATGAGGAAGATCACATACAACATCTAGAATTGGTTTTAAAACATTTGTGAAAGTATAGATTGTATGCTAATTTTTCTAAATGTCCATTTTTACAAAATATAGTGCAATATCTAAGACATATTATCTTTGTAGATGGTATTACAATAGATAAAACAAATATAAGAGCCATTATAGAGTGGTCGGTACCAAATAATTTGCTCAAGGTAAGAAGTTTTATGGGGTTAATAGGCTATTACAGGAAATTAATTCCAATTTTTTTTAAGATAATTATTTTGATTACCTCTCTTTAGTGAAAGAATCAAAGTTTCATTTGGTTAGATAAGTGTGAGGTATCCTTTTATGATCTAAAAAGGAGGATTACATCAACACCAATACTTAGAGTTATTGATCTTAATGGACAATTCTTAGTGATCACCGATGCATCTAGGGATCATTTTGGAGGAGTTCTTATGGAGGATAGTTTATTGGTAGACTATGAGTCTAAGAAACTAAATCCATATGAGGTGAATTATGCTCTTCATGACTTAGAACTTACAACAATTTTGCATGATTTATAAATTTAGAGGAATTATATGTTGGGAAAACCATTCAATATCAATATTGAGAACTTAGGACTCAAGTACATATTCAACCAACCAAATATGAATGCTCATCAAAGATGATGGTTAGATTTATTATTTGATTATGATTTTGATATTAACTATATCAAAGATAAGGAGAATAGAGTATTTGATGCCCTAACCTGTAAGAGGTATATAGTATATGTGGCTACTATTAGAAGTATGCTCAAGGATCAAGTGATCAAATTATTGCTAAGAGATGAATTCTATGATCAGGTAAAGAATGAGTTGTCTAAGAATGTCTAGAATCCTATGTTTAAGGGATTTATAATAGAGAATGATGGTGGTTTATGGTACAATGGTAGGATGTATGTACTTGATAGGGATAATTTGAGGAGCACAACACTAAATTAATTACATAATGTCATATATTTAGGTCATTCAAAAGTAACCAAGCTCATGGTTGAGCATATACCATTATATTTATAAAAAGGAATCAAGAAAGATGCAACAAATTTTGTCTCATTGTCTAGAATGTTAGTGTGTGAATGTTGAACATGTGAATCTAATTAGATTTTTGTATCCACATAACATAATGGAATGGAAGTGGTAAGTGATAATTATGAAATTTATCCAAGGTTTACCATTATCAAAAAATAGGCATGACATGATCTTGGTGGTAGTTGACAAACTAACCAAGGTAGCTCACTTCATATCAAGTAATTTGTCTGATGATACACCTACTCTTAAAAAGAGATTCATGAACTAATTGCATCCGTTTTATGGTTTTATATAAAATATCATTTTGGATTATGATCTAAGGATGACTTTTAGATTTTGGTTGACTTTGAATTTATCTTTGGGTATGCAATTGAACTTCTTCACTACATATCACCCATAGACTATGGATAGACAAAGCGAGTTAATCAAATTTTGGAAGATCTCCTTCATATGTATGGCATGGATCATCAATATAAGTGGTAAGATTAATTTATATTGGTTGAATTTTCTTACAAAAACTCATACCAATTAGAATTGAAGATGTATTTATTTGAGGCATTATACAGAAGGAGTTTTAGAACACCAATCAGTTGTGACATGTTGGAAGAAAGGGTAATATTTAGACCTGAGATGATTTCAAAAATGGAAGAGAAAGTTAGGGCAGTTAGGAAAAGGTTGGATGAGGCCAATAATAGACATAAAATCTATGTTGATTTGAAGAGAATAGCTAGCTAATTTTTTATTGGTCATAAAGTGTTTATATGGATTAAGCCTCAGAAAATCTTGATTAAATTTGGGAAGTTAGCAAAAATTTCCTTGAGATATGTGAGACCCTTTAAGGTTTTGGAAGCGGTCAACTCTATAGTATATAGGATTACATTGCTAACCATCTCTAGATATTTTTCATAATGTATTTCATGTGTCTTATCTTAAAAAGTATATAGCTAATCCTTTACATGTGTTGGATAGGAATGTTTTATAGGTTTTGGATCCCAAGGTGGTCATGGTAAAACCAATTAGAGTAATTAACACTCACAAACTTAGTTTGTGTAATAAAGAAGGATCATAGTGCAAGGTAATATGGGACCAATATTATAAGGTTATTGCTACTTGGGAGGACTATAATTATTTTTATGAGTTGTTTCCACATTTGTTTGTTTGATTTGTTACTACTTATTACATAATTTTATACTGAATAATGTTTTAAGTTCATAACTTGTGTTTGAATGTCATTGGGATGATGACTAGATTTAGAGGGGACGGATGTCACATCCTAATTTTTATCTAGATAAATAACCTATTAATCCATGGATTATTATGGTTGATTAGTTTACTAACTAATATTTGATTAAGCTTAAATACATATACTGATTATGACATAGTTTGTGTTGCTTAATTTACATGATTAGTTTTCTAGGGGTTAGCAATACTTTTATATTATTTATATTGTGATCATGTTTATGCAACATTATTTTATGGATATAATTATGTTTCAAACTAATTACATTCATTTTGGTGAGGTAGATGCATGATAGATTCTTACCTCAGAGTATGATGGAGGGAGAGTATCATCAGAGAGGGTGGCTAGATGGACGTGTGTGTGTGTGTGTGTGTGTGTGTGTGTGTGTGTGTGTGTGTGTGTGTACATATTTATGTGACACACACACACACACACACACACACACACACACACACACACACACACACACACACACACACACACACACACACACACACACACACACACACACATGTATATATGTGTGTGTTTGTGTGTGTATATGTGTATGTATGTAATTATATTTGTATATGCATTCTTGAACTTGATTTGAAGGGCTTTATGTTTTTATTGAGGACATATACATTTATATGTATAACCTTGTTATTGACTATGTATATATACATTTATATGTATATATTTGATATTAGACCATGTGTATATATTTTTATATAAACCTATTTTATAATTTTGTTAATATTTTATAGAGGGCAGTTGAACTATGTTGTGAGCATGCCTGTACATGCAAATTAAAGGTTAAGATTTCTTTATGGTGATTTTGATACAAACACCTACATGTTCAAAAATATAGTTATACTATAAATTGTATAATGAAATTATGTAGTATATATATTAGTTCATATAGCTTTGTGATTTAGGCAGGTTTAGTCATTTTATAGAATCCAAGAACATGTATGAGAATTTTAATATCCCAAATTGGATATTTAATAAATCACCCCAAAAATATAAAAACCAAACTCAAGACTTATGGAATTAGACTCAAAATTGAAATTATTTCCTAAATACCACATATGTATTACCTTGCACACACCTTTATTATTACTAATCAATATACAAAAATATATAACCAAAAATAAGAATTTGCTCATATATTTATAAACATGGAACTCACATATAATGATATTAAACCACTATAACACAATTCAATACAAGGAACTCCAAAACCATGCTCAAGTACACAAAAATAATAATGACAAGGAATTACCACAACAACTCTCTTATTTAATTCAAGACCAAAAATACTCACACATTCAAATAATGGATTACAATTGATATTGCTGAGGCAATATCCATACATCATGACTCATATAATGAAAACTACAAATAACACACTTTATTGATTCACACAACTCCACTAAAAGACCTATAAACATACACACACTGCACACTTATCTTCTAAATCTCCTTGAGGTGCCTTCACAATTCTTAGTGGAATTATCCTACTAAACCAAAGGGATTTCATCCTCTGATCCTATCTTCAATGGGTTTTCATCCATATAAGAGATGTAGATGAACAATATCTCAAGATTACAATAAAAGGCAAGTTTTAATGATTTTCAAAGATTAACTTCAAAGGATAGGAGCTCATACTTATAATATTTACAATGAAGGAAGGAGAGAGGAAATGTGATGAAAGAGTAAATGTGGCACAATATTCCTCATGGGGGGATAAATTGAAATATTTTACAATCTTTCCCATGTGTAAGAGTCAAGAGGTAATCCTTCATAATCAACTTTATCTCACATGCTTTCATAATTACACATATATTTCCCATGTGAAAGAGAAAAAATGATGGAAACATGCAATCATTTACCCACAAGTGTCCAAATACCTCCAAGATTAATTTCAACAACATTTTGACTTCACTAGAACCCACATCATGAAACCACAAAAAAATGTGCCAAACTCATTCCACATGACTTTTCCACCAAAAGTAAAACCATAAGGTCAACAAAATGTTTATTCTTGTCTCCTAAGTGGAGTGGTATACCCCAATCTAAGCACATGATCTTTACCCCATGTGAGATTCTCCCATGGACCATGCCACCTCATTCACAAGCCACCTCTTCTAATGCATCATCACTTGTATCACTTGCCATGTCACCATGAATAGTGACATTAAATAGTACCATTGAATAGTTGTACTCTTTGTTGAATGTCATAATTGCTTTGATAAAGAATCATTAGATTCATATTGATCCCCTAAATATAATTCCACTAACTAAATTATATTCTAAAAATGTAGGCATTCTCTAAGAAAGTTAGAGCTTCCAAGAAATGTTGGAAGGATACAAAATGGGGACATTATAGTCTTCCCTCCCTAAGATTTCTTGTCCTCAAGCAATCACAAATCAAGCTCTAATTGATTCCATAGAGAATTGAATGAAGTTATAAGATCCTAGATCAACCTAAGAGGATTTTACATTTTCCACTCTATGACACTATGATGCATGATACTTGCAATTTAAATCCTCTAAAATTTTCCAACCAACAGTGCAAAAATCTTCTTCAAATATATGAAAATTTGCCCTATCATCAACTTTGCTCTTTCTTTATTCCACTATACCACTCTAGAAAAAAATGACAAATTAAAAATATTACCTATCTCTACCTCAAGAGCCTTTGATTGATGGCCATAATCCTGTGTAAGTCTACTATCTATCTTGTACTAAATCTCCAACACCCTCAACAAATTCATCTTTCCTATCATGCCAAAATAATGATTTTTTTTATTATCTATGGTTATGAAAAAACATTTAGAGCTAACAAATTCCATTCTCTTAGATGTAAATTGATGAGGGAGAGGGTGAGGAATGCTATCCAACGTTACCTTCTTACCTTTGTGCTAAAAACTAAACTCTTTGGTTTGATAGTTTTTAAAACATTCTCCTAGTGAATATAACCATTATATTTCAAGAACTATACTAGTCCCGCCTAAACCAAAAACATAAAAATCATCATAAATTATGTGCTCACTAATGAGGATACTGAGATTATTAATTTTATTCTTACAAAGGATATTAAACCCATTATCCACCACCATAATAAAGCCTTTAAATTCTTCTATAGGTAGATCCCTCTTTACTAGTAAGCCCTCATTAATGAAATTATGAGTAGCACCACCTTCCATAGTTACTTTGACTTTGTATCCACACAAAACTCCTAGGAATCTAAAGGGATTATACCTTGGTATGATATACATAGAAGAAAGTGTACCTTCCTTATTAATCTTATCCTTAAGACCCAATTGGTGATCTTGGTCCTTTACCAAATCTATTGGATCTATAGTTTCTTCCTTATAAGAGACTACCTCAACATAATGTGTCTTTTTGCAGTTGTTCAATACTGAAATCAACAACTCACATTCTGATTTTTTGAAATTCAGCACCCTATAAATGAAATAACTATTTCAAAATTCCTTCATGGTTAAACATTGAGATCTACTCCAATTTTGGAGTAAAATTTCTCTCTAATCTATCTACAAGTATGCAAATGAATGCATGAGTTGGATGATTGAAAAGGAATAAAAAAATCCACTTGAAAATCTCTAATTGAAGTCCTCCATGGAACATTTATTTCATAATCATGGACTTCTAAAGGAATAGCTCCACCATGCATATGCTATGCTACTTTGATTTTCAACTCTATTGTCTAAATTTTTTGCAAATACTTCCCCAAAAAATTTAAGGGATATGGATTCCATCTCTCCATGTAATAACCAACTTTAAATAAAAGGAGAATCATACGTTGGACCTTAAATATAAAATCAACAAACTTATTTGAAATCAATTCTAATTTTTCCTTATTTTAATGAAAGGAATAACTCTAGATATATGGAAATCAGAATTGTTACCCTTTGTAGATCTTAGAATATTCCTAAGATCTCACACCATTTAAACATGACACAAAACTTATCAACTTGAACCCAAAGGTCCCCATGCTCCATGATGTAAACTGTATGCTTTATTTTTACTCGTCTTGTGGTAGACTTTCTATGAGGACAACAAATTTGAAATGGTGAAGTGTGAAATAATGAATTTGATATGTCACCAAACCTTTCATACAATGGTTATTATAACATGGTCGCATCTCATAGTGTAATGATGAGTGTGAGTTGAATAAGGGTAGCTTCCTCACTTTCTCCTTCAATAGGTGATGTGTTTTTATCCTTGACTTCCTCTTTATTCTATTTATGCATGCAATCATTAGTAGTTATTAAAATATCATTATCATACCTTGGGATTTTAATAAAAAGATGAATTTATACTTATTGAATATCCATCTAAGTATTATTTGATGAATACTTTGTATAATTAATCTCAAAGGCTATCTTATCAAATTTTTCCTCCTAAAAATCTACAAGAGAGGATCCTCCAAAATTTTCTCACTTGATTAAAATCTGCAAGATGTCTTTGCTCTCCACAAAATAGTTCCACAACACTAATGGTTGATTCCTCTTCCATAAAATATTGGATTCTATCCTCTACATATTGTTGAATGTCTTCAATAATATCCTTGTGTGAACTTTCATTCACAACTTCTAGATCCAATGCTTCCACTATGGAGACTTGCCCTTCTACTTGGTTGCTCTCTTCACAAGTCTACAAATCTTCATTATATGGCATGGGTGATCCTTGAATAGGAACATATTATTTATATTAATCTAAAACGGTATAATACTCCATGGGATGATTCATTTCAATATTTGGTCCAAATCTTTCTTCTTGTAAGAAAGTTGGCACCTCAAAATCTTCTTATTTATTTTTCTTGCATTGGTGGTTAGGATCCCAAGATTACTTACATAGAAAGTAAATATTATTTATTATAATATTATATAGTGAACTCTATTATTCCCTTTTAAAGTAATCTTTTGGTTCTTGTTTCTTCACAATATTTTTCTTCTCTTATTCTTTCTCAATTTTTTTTTTGAAATGTCTCCTACCAAAAGTAAATACTCACAAAAAGACAACATTGCCTTAGTTTCATTAGATAGACTTTGATATTATTTATAAATACTAATATACTTAGAACTTAGGGAATACATTAATTATTTTATTTTTATAGGAAATGTAGCCTCATCTTATGGAAGCACTTCTTTCTTTAAAAAAAAATCTCTTTATTTTTGGATCCTTCATCCATGTTAGTATATTCTTTAGATATTTTTGAAATTCTTGCATCAACTCTAGCATATATTCTTCAACTGTTAGGACCTCCTTAGAGTACAATTGATTACTTTTGTATAAGCAACTAAACACGAAATTAAACTAGAAGTAATAAGTAACTAGAAATCAGAAACAACAAAGAATAAGAGATATGAGAAACAATAAAATCTTGTATTACACTCTTCCAGATGGAAATACAATGAAGAAATCTCACTCTTCCCACACCTCTTGGGTGTACAGTAATTCTCCCTCAAGAGTTCTCTCTCACAGTTATAATCAACAATCAACTCAATACCGAGTTGTTGTTCCCTCCATGTGACAATCAACTCAATGGTTGTTTTGCCTACATTCCAAGTGATAATCAACTAAACCATTGTTGCCTACTCTATCCATAGATCTTCTTGATCTTGCACCTTGCAGATCTTCTTGATCTTACACCCTGTAGATCTAATTGATCTTGCTTACATTACAATATAGCCCCATGGGTCTCTTAAATAGATCCTAAACCAAAAAATAATTAGAAATGCAGACTCAAGACTAAAATTAGTCTTTACATGCAAACTGACTGTTCGTCTAAAATTAGAATAGTTATAGAAATGCATAGATGACCAATGCCGGTCTCTGTCTGTCTAGAGATGACCGATGTCAGTCGATGCATAACTAATGTCGATAGATGCCAGTTGACCCCTAACTAATGTCAGCAGGTTCTGACTGATGTCAATTACTGTGTAACCGAACAACCTCCACATTTGCATATCAGTGAAGCTTTTAGCTCCACAACTCAACAATCTCCCACTTGGAGACAAATAGCTGCACCTATACCTGTACCTATATAGAAACATCTTCTAATTTGTTTTTGGCTTGTTTCTCCATCTTCAAGTTCAATCTTGAAGACCAACAAAAGTTGAATGAAGATTCAACTTCTCCTTTGTTACCGGCTTTGTTAACATATCAACAGGGTTCTTTTCCTTGCTAGCCTCTGTGACTACAACAACCTTCTGCAACTTTGAAATCTAGCTAACCGCCATTCCACTAATAGTGAACACATATCTTATGGTGCTTCTCCTGCCATCCAAGTCAACTTCCATATCCGAATCTACATACCCATGTAGAGAAGTGTTTGACCCTGCATAGCATAAATACCTGCTAGTGGTCCCTCTCAGATATTTGAAAATCCACTAAACTACTTTCCAGTGCTTCTTTCCTAGATTGGCCATAAACTTATTGACAACTCCCACTACTTTAGGAAATATAAGGTTTAGTACATACCATGTACTCAACCTCATCATGTGATTTAAGACACTGTTCTATGCTCAGCATGAACTATCCAACCATAGGTGTGCTTTACCATTTTTGCATCCTACAAATTGAACCTCTCCAACACCTTATTCACATAATCCTCTTGAGACAAAATCAACCTATGATTTTTCCTATCTCTCTTAATGCTCATGTCAAGGATTGCTGCTCCTAAATCCTTCATGGCAAATGTGTGAGCTAATTTTACCTTTAGCTCAGTAATTCCCTACATGTGTGAACCTACAACAAGCATATCATCCACATACAGTAATAAGATAATGTAGCTACTATTATCCAACCTAGTAAAATAAACATAATGGTCACATTGACATTGACTAAAGCCATGCTTTGTCATAAACCTATCAAACCTCAAATACCACTGTCTTGGAGCTTGCTCAAGACCATATAACCTAGCTTTATGTCTCACCGGTCCATTCTCTCCTTTCTTTAACCTAGAAATCCATTCATTTTTTAGTGATTTATTTTTAGCTGGAAACTCAACCAAATCCCATGTTTGGTTCTCTTCCAAGGAATCATTTTCCTCATTCATGCCATGCTCCCACTGTTTCCTAGATTCTACCTGCATTGCCTCTTCAAAACTTCTTGGTTTTCCACCATCAGTGAGCAGCAAGTAGTATAAAGAAGGGGAATAATGAATTTGAGGTATACTTACCCTTTCAAACCTCCTCATGGGAATTTGAGACTCATTGACAACGTGTTGTCTGCCCAAATTTCATTCTAACAGTGACCAATCCCAGTCATCTCTCGGTCTGCACCTAATTGATGTCAGTTCCACCTGACTGACCTAACCGACATTGGTTCTCACCTGACCGACTTCAATTTCCACCTGCCTAACATCATTGAATTTGGTCTCCACTAGACCGATGTTGGTTCTTGCTTGATCGATGTAAATTCTCACCTAATCAATGTCGGTATCTGTGTTTTCCTGTGAGTGATGATTTTTACCTACGAGCTCATTTTGGATCATAACCTTGTCCAAATCAACATTGCCCTACTCAAAATTATTTAACCTCTTGAGCTGATCACTATCCATCACCTTCTCATTGGAAATCAAGGCTTTCTATTTCTTAAATATGTCAAAAACATCATATTTCTTCTTTATGCAATAAACCCATACCTTTCTTGTAGCATCATCAATGAAAGAAACATAATACTGTGATCCTCCAATAGAAGCTCCCTAAGCTAGTCACCACACATTTGTGTGAACAAGCTCCAACTTGTGCTTCTTCTTTGTTGACCCAATTTTGAGAAACCTCACTTTCTCCTATTTCCCAAAAATATAGTGCTCACAAAAATCTAGATCTATCAAATTTGAAAGCTTACCATTTGACTTAAGAACATCCATTCTCTTCTCACTCATGTGACCAAGCCTACAGTGCCACATCTTTGCATCTACATCTAAAGTAGATAAAATAGAAGGAGAATCAGTAATACAAGTAGATAGATAAAGTGTACCTACTTTATTACCTCTTACTAATACAAGTGCACCCTTGGAAACTTTCCAAGATTCAACTGTGAGAGTTACTATGCAACCCTCATCACCCAACTTTCCTATAGAAATCAGATTCCTCTTCAAGATGGGTACATGCATGACATCCTTCAACACCCATGTGTTGCCATTCTACAATTTCAGCTGCACTTTTCTTTTGCCAACAATTTTACAAGGCTCACCATCCCCTAAATAAAATTTTCCAAAGTCTCCATGGACATAATCATGGAAATTTTTTCTATTTGGGGTTGCATGGAAAGAAGCACCAGAATCTAAAACCCATGATTTTACCTGACTATTCAAAGAAAATATAAGAGTATCTTGTGTAACAATACCTGAATCATTTGCTTTTTTATTACGTTCATGCTGATCTTCTTTCAACCAACAATCTTTCTTTGCATGTCCTTTCTTTCCACAATTCCAATAGGTTAAACTTCCATTTCTGAATTTGGATCTACTACCCATCTTTGATCTTGATTTCCCTTGCTTTCTCTTCTCTCTTTGCCATCCCCTAATTTCAACACTTAAAGCATTACCTGATGTTTCTCCTATGCTTTTCTTGTGAATTTCTTCATTCAAGATTACACTAACAACATCATCAACTTTCAAGATATTTAAAGCAGATGCAGTATTACTAACTACCATTACCAAGCTATCCCAACTTTTAGGTAAAGAGCATAAGATTAAGAAATCCTTAATTTCATCATCAAAAACTATTTTGACTGAAATTAACTAATTTACAATTTCATGGAAATCATTAAGATGACTATGTATAGATCCACCTTCCTGGATTTGCAAATTAAATAATTGCTTCATAAGAAATACCTTATTCAAAACCGAGGGTTTTTCATATAAATTTGCCAAAGTATCCATTAACTCTATCATTGTCTTTGCCTGTGATAAGTTGGAAATCACAGATGATGCCAGGCTCAACCTTATAGATCTGAGAGCCTTTCTATCAAGAACATTCCATTCTTCATCTTGCATATATGTGGGCTTTCTTGAAACCCCACCCAACGATAAGTACAGATCTTTTTGATACAGATAATCTTCTATTTGCATCCTCCATAATTGATAATTCTTGCCATTGAATTTATCCATTCTTAGTTTACTTTCTTCTACCATTACTTTACTCCCACTCAAACAGAAACCCCTGTGAGTGACCTGTAATCAACAAACACTAACACGCTCTAATACCACTTGTTAGTGAACCAAGCTCTGATATCAATTGTTAGTATAACCAAGCTCTAATACCAATTGTTAGGACATCCTTAGAGTACAATTGATTACTTTTGTATAAGCAACTAAACACATAATTAAACCATAAGTAATAAGTAACTAGAAATCAAAAACAGCAAAGAATAGGAGATACGAGAAATAATACAATCTTGTATTACACTCTTCCAAAAGGAAATACAATGAAGAAATCTCACTCTTCCCACACCTCTTGGGTGTACAGTAATTTTCCCTCAAGAGTTCTCTCTCTCTCAATTATAATCAATAATCAACTCAATATCGAGTTGTTGTTCCCTCCATGTGACAATCAACTCAATGGTTGTTTTGCCTACATTCCAAGTGACAATCAAGTCAACCATTGTTGCCTACTCTATCCGCAGATCTTCTTGATCTTGCACCCTACAGATCTAATTGATCTTGCTTACATTACAATACAGCCCCATGGGTCTCTTAAATAGATCCCAAACCAAATAATAATTAGAAATGCAGACTCAAGACTAAAATTAGTCTTTACATGCAAACTAACTATTCAAATAAAATTAGAACAATTCTATAAATTCACAGATGATCGATGCCGATCTCTATCTATTTGGAGATGACCGATGTCGGCTGATGCATAACTAATGTCGGCAGATGCTGGTCGACCCCTGACTGATGTCAGCAGGTTCTGACTGACATTGGTTACCGTGTAACCCAGCAACCTCCACATTTGCATATTAGTGAAGCTTTTAGCTCCACAACTCAACATCAAATAGATTCATATTTATTCCTATATTTTGAATGGGATATTTGTATTCCTATTTTTGAAATAGCTCGGGTTTTCAATCCATTGAAGTCATTCACACTCTGCAAATGGCCAATTTTTTTAACTTTCTGATCTGCAAAAGAGTTAGTTTTCTAACATGCTAGAAGGATACATAGTTATGACACTAGTGTAATATCCCAAATGGGATATTTAATAAAATCACCAAAAAACTATAAAATCCAAATCTAGGACTTATGTAATTAGACTCAAAACTGAAATTCTTTCCTAAATACCACACATATATTAACTTGCACACACTTTTATTATTACTAATCAGGAGACAAACATATATGATAGGAAATAAGAATTTTATTAGATAATGATAATCATGGGACTCACATATACTGATAATAATGATATTAAACCACTACAACACAAATCAATAATATTAACTCTAAAACTATGCTCAAATCCACTATAATAATAATGACAAGGAATTACCACAACAACTCTCTTATATAATACAAGACCAAAAATCCTCACACATTCAAATAAGGGATTAAAATTGATATTGTTGAGGTAATATCCATGAATAATTACTCATATAATGAGAAACACAAATAACACACTTACAATGTTTCACACAACTCCATTGAAAGACTTGGAAATAATACACACACTACATGCTTATCTTCTTAATCTCCTTGAGGTACCTTCACAATTCTTGAGTGGAATTATTCTACTTAACAAAAGGGGTTTCATCCTCTGATCCTATCTTCAAAGTGTTTTCATCCATATAAGATATGTATCTAAAAGAGAGCTGAAGATTACAATAAAATGGGGGTTTTAATGATTTTCAAAGATGAACTTCAAAGGAGAAGAGCTCATACTTATAATATTTACAATGAAGAAGGAAAGGGAGAGGAAATTTGAGGAAAGAGGAAATGTGGCACAATATTCCTCATGGGGGGAAAAATTAAAATCTTTGACAATCTTGCCCATGTGCAAGAGTCAAAAGGTAATTCTTCACAATCAACTTTATCTCACATGCTTTCATAAATGCACCTATCTTTCCCATATGAAAGAGAAATAATGATAGAAACATGCAATCATTTACCCACAAGTTCCACATGTCTCCAATATTAAATTCAACAACCTTTTGACTTCACCACCACCCACATTATGAATCCATAAACAAATGCACCAAAATCCTTCCACATGCCTTTTCCACTAAAAGCAAAACCCATAAGGTCAACAAAGAGATTATTCTTGTCTCCCAAGTGGAGTGGTATGCCCCACTCCAAGCATATGCTCTTAAACCCATGTGAGATTATCTCATGGGACATGACACATAATTCATATGCTAAATAATCTGATGCATCATCACCTACATGACCTACCATGTCACCATGAATAGTGATACATGAATAATGCTAGTGAATAGTTCTAATGAATAGTACCCATGAATAGTACTTTTGTATAGTGATCTCACTCTTGGCCTCCTTGTATTCTTTACTAAATGTCATAATTTCTCCCTAAAATAATCATTGGATTCATCTTGATCCCCTAAATACAATGCCACTAACTGAATTCCATTTTGAAAATGCAAGCACTCTCCAAGAAAGTTGTAGCATCCAAAAAATATTGGAAGGGTATAAAATGATGACATTACAAGAATGACTATATGTGGACTATGTTATGGTTTTATGTGAAGATCAAAGCCAGAATCATTATTGAATTTGTACCTTGTAATATGATCATTTTGTGTTAGAACTATATTTAAACTGAGATGAATGTGTATTCTAAAATTGTGATTTAAATAATAAAAATTTAAATATAGTCAATTATGGGATTGAGCATGAGGAATTATTTAAATAAAGTCATACAAACTATTTCATGTGATTATATGGATGACCAATATGGGGCTTATTCGACTATGTTTTTAGATTAATTATATGTATTTTGATTATATGAAAGTTTCAAAATGATTGAACTAGGAATGTTTTAGTTTAAATTAAATGAAATATATGATTGGTTGTATGTTACATTTGGATTTTGTGAAAGTATATATATATATATATATATATATATATATATATATATATACTTTCACAAAATCCAAATGTAACATACAACCAATCATATGTTTCATATATATATATATATATATATATATATATATATATATATATATATATATATTTAAACAAGTATAAATGTGGGGAAATTATCTAATTTTTAAACGGGGCTATTTTATAGACTATATGTATACATTATAGTATATAGAGTATTCTAAGTCATGGACAATAAATGTCTACTTAGAATGTACCATATACGATAAATAATTGTATTGCCTTAAAATCTGTGTATATATATATATATATATATATATATATATATATATATATATATATATATATATATGCTTAGTTTTATTGTGCTCAAAAAATTTATTACCATGGGTGTGTAATTGATTGCTTGAGCTATATTTTAATGTTATGGATATAAGCATTAAAATATTGTATCTAAGAGATTAATATAAGAAATTATGATGTTTGGACTCATTTTGTTTATATGTGAAATATAAACTATAATTATATATCTTGTAATATATTGTTGTTTCATGGAGAAATAATGTTATGAGTTACTTGGTATGATAAGTAACTAACAATTTTGATGTGATCATACCTAGATGGTATGTTTAAGACTATTTTTGGATTATGTTTATTATATGTAATAAACTAGATAAATGGATTCATTACAATTCATTTGATGGGCTACATGAATGTTTGATAAATTCTATACTTAGCTTAATTTGGATGTGCTAAAGAGGAATATTTTTGAATGAATATATTGGTTTTATTTATTTATTTATTTATTTATTATTATTATTATTATTATTATTATTATTATTATATTTTTTTACCAAATCTCGTATTCATGACCCTAATTAAGCACTAGATGGATTCCACTAGCTTAATTAGCACCATCAATGCAAGATGAAGTTTAATTTGATTAAGTGGTGTGTATGAATTTGATTTATCCTATAGATCATTTATTATTTAAACATTGGCCAAAATAATGTTTGATAAACATTATCATTTCATATGTTGATATAGTTTTCATATTTGTGTAATATCATAGAAGAATAGATTTATTTATGATACACATTATGTATTAGATATATTTGACAAATAGGTTGTAATTTTTTACTTTGGATTCCCACACTATCATTATCTACCCATCCATGAAGGGATGGCCATATTTTTTGTTTAGGAGATAGTGTGGGGGATCTACAGTTTATGGTTTGTGTGAAAAATCACTCAGATGATGCTCTCCCTCCAATCTAGATTATTATACTTGGGACTACACTTGAGATTACATATTGATACTTGAGTCATGGATAATCTACTTAGAAGAGCTTTGTATCATGTTTTATCATTCGAGATATTATTATGTATTTCTAAAATTGTATCTTTTATACATTATACTTCTACATCAAAGACTGTATTATTATATCAATTGTGGTTGAATTTATACTATTTAATTTATGATGTGATGTAGTAATTATGGTAATTTAGTATTGTTCATGATTTTGATATATATTCATGGTGATCCTTAGCTAAGTTGATTAGTTATAACCTTTATACTTAAATAAATTAATATAGTTAGTTAAAGATCACTAGTTATTTTTTTTATGGTGAAATCTATATGCTGAATATGTGTATTTTATTCTTTTTTAAAATTATTCCAATATTTGAGTAAAACCTAGTGGGGTTGTTACAAAAGCAAAATGGCATTCTTATCCATCCAATCTTTGCATGAGATAGGAAACAATGGTGTGTTCAAATGTGAGAAGATAAATGTATAAATCATTTGGATTGATCAACATGGGTGTTCACATGATGGCACCATTTACATCCTAAAATTATTTCTTTGACTCAACATGCCACTCCATCTTAGAATCTTATTTCAACATAAAATTAACGGGCTTTATAATTTTATTAAATCTAGTAATGAACTTACGAATAAAATTGATTTTACCAAAGAAGGATTTCAACTCCTTTTTGCTATTAAGTTGAGATAATTTATAAATTACATCTTCTATTTCTAGATCAATAACAATACCTTCCTTTGTGATGATATGAATGATAAGCTTACCTTTGGTGACACTAAACCCACTTTTTTTAGGGTTCAAAGAAATGTCAAACCTTCTTAACATTTTTATGACTTTTTGTAATGGTGGATATGATCTGATATGCATTTCAAAAACATAGTTAAATCATCTATGGATATTACTATGAATTTACCAATTAAACCTTCAAATGAAAAATCCATCACTCTTTAAAAGGTCACTCTAACATTGATCAATCCAAATGGAATTTATTTATAGGCAAATATGCCTCACTTTGTGGTGAACGAATTTTTGGTTCAATCATCAAAATTCACTAAAACCTTATTATACCTTGATAATTCATCCAAAAAGGACATCATCTAGGATCCAACCATTTGGATTGCTTTATCAAGGAATGACAATGGGTAGTTATCCTTATATGAATCTGTGTTTAGGTTGAATAAGTCTTTTCACAACCTAATATTTTTGTTATCCTTTCAGATAGGCACTAATTTTTCCACCCAATTGGAATGGTGAACTGGGAATATTATTCTAGTAGACAAGAGTTTATGAACTTTTTTATATATTAATGGTTCAAGGGTTGGATTCATAAGTATCTTCTTCTACTAAAATGGTCTTTCACTTGTCTTAAGGGGGATGGTTTGAGTGATCACCCTTTAGTCAAATAATTTGAGGTCTTTTTAGGCCCAAAAAATTATGTCCTTATAACTCATCATTGAATTTTGAAGCTGCTCCATCTCTGTGTCTATTCAATCGAGACCTCTATTGATAGTTTGAGGTCTTCCCAAGTAACCCATGTTAATGGTTTGATAGTTTTTATTTGGAGATTTGGGTTTCTTAATTGGGGGGTAGGGCTGAATGTGTTGAATGCCTTTTATATACAAATCATTTTCTTCAAGATTCAATTTCCTTGGATACTGAGGATTTCATCCTTGTCGACTTTAGCCTCAAACCTGTCCCTTTTCTCTTCATATATTATTTGGGATTAAAATTACATAACACTTTTAAATAATTGGAAGATGTGCAGGTCATCTTAAAAGTCCTATAAATTTTTGATGTTATAAATAATATAGGGTGAAGAGACTAATTCAATAGTGAATTCTTAAATCTGAGTATCATCCAGGGGAGTTAATCTCAGATCTGAGGATGCTAATGAGTCAGTAAATAAATTTTATTCCCTAGATATAGGTATGACATTAAATTCATTAGACATTGTATATTAGGTCTATGTTTATATTTACTGAGGTATGATAGTTTACAATGAAATCTAATCTTAACATGGTTTAAAACCAACTTAGAATCACTAAACACTTTTAGATCTTTAGCCTTTTATTTCAACATAAATTGTAGCTTGAGGATTAATGATTCATACTCTATTAGGTTGTTAGTGAAATGGAAATATAACTTATATGAAGATAGTTATTTATTTCCTTGTGGGTTTATTACTAGATATCCTAATTCACTACTTTGTTTGGAATGGGACCCATCAACATATAGGGACCATAAGCCTAATAATTCAAGTTCATTTCCATCTTTGCCTTTATCTAGTTTCATGATCAGTGTATGAATCCCTAAGTTAGAGGATATTAGGTTCATTTTATTGTTTATTTCATTGTAATTATTTATCATGTGCTTCATCTAAGGTTACCTATCTAATATGATCTAATTGGATATGCCTCTACAAGGCAACCACATATGGGAGAAATCTATATCCATATATCCATTTAAGGATTTTAACCAATCTTGATTGAGGAAAATCCCATAGGCTTTAGGAATCTCCACAACTTGAGTGTCCATAAATTATTTGATCATATGTTCTTAATTTAGATGCATATGTAGGTTAAGATTCTCTCTAACTATCTTAACCTCAGACTTGTTGATTTAGACTATGACTTTGTCTGACTTGATGGGGACTAAACCTAGTTTTTGAATCACATTGGCCATTACTCCTAAGTATACCAAACAATTATGTAGATTCTTCCTAAATATTCTAATATTTAAAAGAAAAGGAAGAACATCAGTCTTATTCTTGTGAATAATCATGTTAGTGTGAGCAGTATTTTACTTCATTTGGGTTGGTTTAGTTAGATTTTTTGTGAGTGATTTTATTATAAGATCATTTTTTTCATTTATTTAAGAAATATCATGAAGAGTGATATTCATTTTAATCTTCTTCATGTAATCTATTATATTCAGTCCACTTTGTTTTGAACTAGTTGGGCCCCATCATGTCCTTTTATTAATGAGGTTTTAGGGGTGGTGGATCATTCCTATCATTATGATCTGGTGCGTTTCACATTTATTGGGATGGGTTAAAGTGATGATGGACTACTATTATGTCATATTATTAAGCACATAGTTACTTCATTATAATTTATGAAAGACTTATACCTCAATAACACTCTCATCTAGTTCATTTTATTTATAGCTAGGGAACTCCATGGTTTTTAACACCATGATAGTACTAGGGACTTTATTGATGTTGGATGATTATGGTTGGTTTAGAACCACCTCATACTCTTATATTTCCCTTTGGAAAATGTCAAAGGATTTTTAAAATTAAATGTAGTCAAGCTCTCTTTGTTGGGATATATTATGCACATAACACCCATTTGGAAGGGCTATCTATCAAATGTTAATTTTAGGTAACTTATTTAGGTAAGGCTCTGGATGATTATGGTGGGGAATTTAGTTTATATTTTATCTTTGGTATGTAAATTTCTTGTTCAAACTTTCAACATTAGAGTTTCCCATTTCCCTCTACAAGACAAAGAAATTGTTACTTAGTTTTTGTACCATCTATTGGATGGCATCCAATTCATTTTTCATTAACTCCTGGGGTATGGTTTGGGTATTTATAGATACTAATATTATTACTTATTATTGCAACTAGGGAAACATTTAATTATTCCCTAGGTTTAGAAAACCCAAGTGTTGATTAGGGGTAGCATGTCTTAAAGGTATATTGTTAGTTATAAGTAACCACTAAGACAAAGGTAGGTTCTAATTCACCTTTAGGATCATGTTCAAGGCTGACATGTTTGGAAATGAATTAGGAATTGGAGCCATCATTTGACCTTGAGGGTTTATTTATATTTCAACCTTTATGACTTTAGCATAAACCAGAGGTAGGTTTATTATGAGGGTATTTCAACTTAGGAACATGGTCTTCTGAGGGTCTAAGGCATTCTTGTACATTTCAAGTGCCAATTGGGAATTCAATTGATAGAACATGGTGATTGGACTATACATTTTTTAAAACTTAGTATTAATATTTATGATGGGTTCATTTGATTCCCTCTTGATATAGGAAAATTATTGGTAGAGGATGTTAGGTTTGATGACTTACCTAAATTGAGCTAGTAAGGTGTTTCTAAATGGTTCGCATCTTATGATGGAATTTTTAGGAAGATTGAGGAACCAGTCATAAGATGAATCCATCAAAGTTAATTTAAATAAAATATAGGCTACATATTCATGCTCCACATTCAAAAGCCTTAGGGAAGTTTTATAATATGTCACATGTTATTCAACAATTCATCCTACACCAAGAGTGAAATGGGGAAGATACCTTTTAGGGTTCTTAGGTAACTCATAGATGTCTCCAAGAATGTTAATATTACACCTAGCTAACTAGGCCATAGAAGAGCCATTATGGGTGGTCTATTTGGAAGAGTTATATTTTTAGGAGACTAAGAGGAGGAGCTATTGGAAACAATAATAGGTTTGGGTCTATTTCCCCCAAATTGACATCTCCTGTGTAATTGTAAGGGTGAACTAATCAATCTACCTTGGATGGATCTAGACCTAATAATTATTCAGGGATAAACTAGTGGATTAAAACTTATTTATCATTGTTTTCCTTCTAGTTATAGCTATTGCTATATGTTTTTAAAGCACACAATAATTTAAAAATTGTAACAAAAATATATAAAGAGTGAATAAAACAAATATTAATCTTTCCTTGTAGTGCCAACTACTATCATGCCCAAGATCCTTGCATTTGAAGCCACTCATGATATTGAGTGTTTCAAAGAAGTAAAATGGGAGACAACACATGGACTAAAGACATCCTCTCATTAATTTAGGACTGATGCTAGTTCAGTCCAAGGATTGAGCATTTTAACCTTTTTATACTCAATGAGTAGTCATTATTACCACTAGAGACACAATGTATGTGTGGTTACACTTAGAATTTATTATCAAGTAAATAAACCCTTACTCATTATTGTTGTTAAGCCAAGATTTACTAATTTCTAAAAATGGGGAGAGTGTTTTACTTCCAAAATAAACATGAAAAGAGAAGTAATGTAAGGTATGTTAAGAATGGAATATACTAAGGGGGTGAATCAGTATATCATATATATTATTAAATCTTTTAATTAAGTCTTATTTCTTTTCTTTAACCACTAAATCATACATTCAAGATATGCAATAAAACTAAAACAATAACATGCACCACACAAAAGAGAGAGATACACCAAATTTTTATGTGGAAACCCAATGTGGGAAAAACCATGGAGAACAATATCAAGTATATGAATGAGTACCAAATCAAATTATAAAGTTTTCAAGCACCAATTTTCAAGAGCACCAACCCCTTTGCCAAACACTGATACAATAACTATTTATGAGAACTAACCCACAAAGCACCAAACCCTTGTAAATATTTGTGAGTACTAACGCACAGGAGCACCAACACCTCTTGTGTATAAAACACAACTATCTCTCAGTGTTGTTTTCTCAACAAATAATAGAACTCTAAAATATCTCTTTCTTTTCTCTCCTCTTTTCTTATATAAAATAATTACAAACCATGCACACTCTTGCATATTACAAATGGCTTCCCAATCTTCTTTGTATAGATTTCCAAATAATCTTTGGCATTCACCCTTTTAGACCTTTCAATTCACATAGAAAATGGTGCCAAAATTGCATGACCCTTATAATCCTTTCATTTGAAAATTCACGTGGTGACCCTTCATAAGAAAATGAATCCTTCCCCTTTTGTATATATCTTGGTGACCTTTTGAATTGCTCAAGGTGACCCTTCATGAGAAAATACACCCTTCCTTTTTTATCTTCACTTGGTGACTCTTTGATTTCTTCAAGATGACCCTTCATTGGAAAATACATCCTTTTCCTCTTTTGTATTTACCTCATGACTCTTTGACTTTTTCATAGGCCCTCTTTTGACTTTATGTAACCAAAAATATATTCATTAATATTAAATAAATATTAACATACTCTAGCCAAAATATCAACATTAAAAACACCTTTAGACATTAAAGCTATGGGGCCTTTATCACCAATAATGTTAAAACTTTGACATCAATGACAATATTTCCAAAAATCTCCCCCTTTGTCATTGATGGTAACCTAAAACTAAAATTTCCACATCTTGAAACCTATAGTACACATGCCAACCTGCACATATTGCCAAAATGAAAAACATACAATAACTCCCCCTTATTATAAAATCTTGTTCCTATTCCTATACCTATTCCTATACATGTTCCCATACCTATTCATATTCCTATACTTCTTCCCTTTGAAATCAATGGAAAAAGGCCTATCCTAGAGCTACCACTTAGCTCCCTGTCAACTGATGCTAATCTTCGATGGTAGAAAGTAAAAAAATTTAATCCCAAATTATCTCATAGATACTTGAATGTGTCCTTTGGTAGTGACTTTGTGAAAATATATACAATCTATTATGTATTACTAATATATTGTAGCTTAACCTAGTACTTTGTAACCTACTCTCTCAAAAAGTGACATCTAATAAGAATATGTTTTGTTCTTGAATGCATCACTAGATTCTTAGAAATATTAATAGCACTTGTGCTATTATAAAAAAAGAGATAGGTTCATCATATTTTAACTTGATGTATTCTAAATTTTTATTCATCCAAAGCACTTGAGTACAACACAAAACTACTGCAATATATTTTACTTCAACTATAGAAAGTGATACTGAGTTCTTCTTCTTGCTTAGCCATGATACTAAGCTATCACCAAGAAAGAAAGCTCCTCCACTTGTAATCTTTTGTCATCGAAACACCCTACCTAATATGAATCTGTATAAGAAACCAAAGTGAAATCTCTACCTATGGGATACCACAATATGTAATCTAATGTCCCCTTAACATATCTAAACATTCTCTTCACCAACTAAACATGAGTCTCCTTCAGGGCTGACTGATATCTTACAACCATGCCTACTACATGCATGATGTCTAGCCTTGATACTGTCAAATATAAAAGACTACCAATCATAGATTTATACAAAGGTTGATTTGTAATAGATGAATCTTCATCCTTACCTTATTTATTGTATCCATTGGTGTGCCAACTAGTGCACAATCCTCAAAACCAATTTTTTTAAACATCTCCTTGTCATATTTACTTGGAGATATAAAAATTCCTTTACCTAATTGAAATATTTGCAACCCTAAGAAAATGACAATTCTCCAAGCATATACATCTCAAATTCTTTTTGCATATTATCAGAAAAATATTTTCTCATCTTTTCAATGTTACCTCCAAATATTATGTCATCAACATATACTATAACAATCAATTGATCCTCACCTTCTATTTTGATGTAGAGATTACTATCAATAAAACCTCTCTTGAAACATTAATCCTAAAAGTACTTATAAAGCCTTGCATACCAAACTCTGGAACCTTATTTCAATCCATACAGTGCTTTAGTCAATCTACATACATGGCTACTATCATTTGAGAGAAAAAATCCCTTAGGTTACTTAATGTAGACCTCCTCTTCTAGATTCATGTTTAGGAAAGTAGACTTGACATCCATCTAAAACACTTTGAAATTATTAAACACTACATATGTAAGAAACATTATAATAGCCTCTATCCTTGCCACTGGTGAAAAATTTTCTTCAAAATATATACGTTCAATTTGAGCATATCCTTTACATACTAACCTTGCTTTATTCCTGGTAACTTCACCATCTTCATTTAACTTATTTTTGTATACCTATTTTATTCCTATCACATTTTTACCTTTTGGTCTAAGCACTAATTCACAAGTATCATTATTTTCTATCTAATTTAATTCTTCATTCATTTCCTTAACCCAATGCTCATCATGTCTAGCTTTTGAAAAAATTCTAGGCTGAATTTTGGATAACAAAGAAAAACTAACTTGCTTAGATTCACTTACCATCATTTTTCTAGTGTGAACTCCTTCATTTATGTTCTTGATGATGTCACTTTCATTATGATTTCTCTAGACATATTTGGATGGGGTTTTGGTGTCCTTTTTCTCCTTCTTCTCATCTTTATCTGATTCTTCAAAATGTTCTTCTTCAATGATTTTAGGAGTGTCCACTAGATCACTATCTCTTTGTGCTACATCTTCATCTATCTTGACACTTCCACTTTCAAAAATCTTACTAGTTCTTTTTCTATAACATTTTTAAGCTTTAATTTTACAAGAATATCCAATAAATATACCTTCATTTGTTCTATATTCAAAGTTACCTAGTTTTTCATTGATTCTCTTTATGAAGCATCTACTATCAAAAAATCTAAAATAATCAACTATAGTTATTTTATCTTTCCATAGCTCATAAGTAGTCTTGTCACTATTGACTCTCAATAATGATCTATTTTGGATATGAACTACTATACCTACTACTTCTCTCCAATATTTATTTTGTATCTTAGATACATTTAGAATTATCTTTACCATCTCTTGAATTGTTATATTTTTTTGCTCAACTACTCCAATTTGTTGTGGAGTTCTAGCTATTGAATAATGTCTCTTTATCCCATGGTCTTCACAATACTCAATAAACTAATCTGTCATGAATTCTCCTCCTTGATTTGATCTCAAACACTTATCTTCAAACTAGTTTCATCCTCAACTAAAGCCTTGAATGCTTTGAAGTGGCTGAAAGCTTCTAATTATTTTTTAAAAAACATCACCCAAGTCATACATGTAAAATCATCAATAAGCAACATGAAGTATTTCTCACCTTGATTACTTTGATTTCTCATAGGTCCACATAGATTAGTGTGAACAAGCTCTAACATTTGAGTAGTTGATTATTACTTTACCTTGAACCATCTTATGGCATGCTTCCAATGCTAACAATGTTCACAAAGCATGTTAAAGGGCTTTGTAATATTTGGAAGATCTATAACTACTTGCTTCTTGTTTATGTTGACAATATTGTTAAAATTTATGTGTCCCATTATCCTATGCCATATCCAACTTTCCTCAATTTGGCTAAAATAACATCTTTGAGATTTGATATCTGATAACATATATAAAATGTTACCTATCATCTAAGCATATACAATCAACACATCTAAATATTTTCTCTTAATTTCAAAACCTTCTAAATAAAAATTTAGTGTGTGTTCTTGATCACACATTTGACTTATACTCAATAGATTATGCTTAAGACCTTCTACATACAAAATATTTTGTCTTAGTTCTACCATTATCCAAACTTAATGTAACTTTTTTGGTTGTTTTGGTAGTGATATTGTCTCCAAATTTCACTATGCCACCATTAATCTTCTTTAGAGTTATGAAATTGATTTTGTCTTCTATCATGTTTCTTAAACATCTACTATCAATGAACCATGGATTTTCTTCATTTCTTGCATGCAAATCTGTTTAGACTAATATAGACTTTTTAGGTTATTTTTTCTACCATGAAACTGTCTAAACTTTCTTCTTGATGAATAGAGCCTTAAAACTTTGGTCCTTCTTAACTAACTTGAACACACTTCTATAATACCAAGCTATGTGTCCAAAATTATTACACTTGTAACATACTATGGCCTCTTCAACAAATCCTGATAGAGGAGCAAAAGAATTGTGGCTTCTATTTGACTCTTCATGAGTTTCCTTCTCCTTGTTTCTAAAATTTTTAGCTCTTTTCTGATAGATTATTTATTTATGACCATAAACATTAAAATAAAAAAATAACCATGAAAATATAACCTATTCTAATTTGTGTATCTTTGACCTGGTTATCTTTTGTAGCTCTATTCCTTCTAGCCTTCTTTGTTTGAGCTATCATCTGCATTCTTAACTTCTTCCTTTTTTGCTTCCTCTTTTATAAGAGCTTCAACATCGCTCTTTTTATTTTCAAATTTGATACCTATCTTATCTGATATTGATTTTGGACTTTTTAATATCTTATTCAACATGTTAGTGTTATTCCCAAATTTTGAATCATTTGTTGCTCTATCATTGACTACTTTATTAGTTTTCTCGATATCTTATTTTAAAGATGAAATTTAAACAACATACCTTTCACATTATTCACATACTTTTTGAAATTGAGCTATTATATTTTTTTAGTCTTTTTTGTCTTCTTCAATGTGTGCTTGTAGATCTTCAATTATTTCCTTTGACTCCTTTTCATTTTTATCGATCTAGAGCTTCAATATTTGATTCTTCTTCTCAAGAGATTTTAATTCTTATAAGGCAAAAATGATTTTTCCTTCTAGATTCACCTCAGCTTCATCATGTTCTTCTTGATCATCTATACTTTTGCTTGTGGAGGCATCTTCATGTATGGTCATGAATAAAAACTCTTCTTCATTTGAGTCACTAACTCCACTATATTCGGCTGAGCTAGGATATTTAGAATACAAATTTTTATTCTAGAATCCCTTCTTGAATTTTCCTTTGAAGTTATTCTTGTATGTATACTTTATTTCATGTGATCTAGCTATCGTGCTTTCCTTGATCTACCTTCAAGTTGGTAAACTCTTTCCAAAAGAACCTGCTCTGATACCAATTGTTAAACACAATATATGTTGAGAGGGAAGGGTGAATCAGTATATCATATATATTTTTAAATATTTTACTTGATATGATTTATTTTCTTTAACCACTTAATCATACATTCAAGATATGTAATAAAATTGAAATAACATGTACCACATAAGAGAGAGAGAGAGAGAGAGAGAGAGAGAGAGAGAGAGAGAGAGAGAGAGAGAGAGAGAGAGAGAGAGAGAGAGAGAGAGAGAGAGAGAGAGAGAGAGAGAGAGAGAGAGAGACACCAAATTTTTACTTGTAAACCCAATGTGGGATAAACCATAGAGAACAATCTCAAGTATATGAATGAACACCAACTCAAATTACAAAGTTTGCAAGCACCAACTTGTATAAGTATCAACCCCTTCTTCGAGCACCAACATAACAACTATTTATGAGCACCAACCCACAGGAGCACCAACCCCTCTTGTGTATAAAATAAAACTATTTCTCAATGTTGCTTTCTCAAAAAATGATATAACTCTACAATATCTCTTTCTCTTCTCTCCTCTTGTCTTATATAGAATAATTGCAAACCATGCACACTCTTTAAAATTACAAATGGCTTCCCAAGCCTCCTTTTATAGCTTTCCAAATGACCTTTGGCATTCACCCTTTGAGACCTTTCAATTCACATATAAAATGGTGCCAAACTTTCATGGCCCTTTAAATCCTTCAATTTAAAAAGTCACATGGTGACCCTTCATGGGAAAATGCATCCTTCCCATTTTGTCTTTATCTTGGTGACTTTTTGAATTCCTCAAGGTGACCCTTCATGAGAAAATGTACCCTTCCTCTTTTGTCTTCACTGGTGACTCTTTGAATTCTTCAAGATGACCCTTCATGGGAAAATACATCCTTTCCCTCTTTTATCTTTACCTCATGAATTTTTGACTTCTTCATGGGCCTTCTTTTGACTTTATGCAACTAAAAATATATTTGTTAATATTAAATAAATATTAACATACTTTAGCCAAAATATAAACATTAAAGACACCTTTAAACATTAAATGTTATGGGGTCTTTGTCACCAATAATGTTAAACCTTGGACATCAATGGAAATATTTCTAACAAGGTAGAAAAGGGGTGTTTATAATGCATAGAATGTTAGTACTAGAGAACTAAAACATGCCAAGTCAGAGTTATACCACTATGTGCCTAATTTAGAGTTTGCACAAAATTTAGCCACTTAGTGGGACATATTCTAAAGGAACACCAATATGAATATTTTATTTACATGTCCTCTAAAAATTTGAAACACTCAAAATATTTAGAGTAATTGACACACAATGATTTTTAAATACTTTATAATTTAAAGTACATAAAGCATAAATTATTCAAAAAAAGATTGAAAAAAACATACAAGGGTTAGGATAACAAATGCATAATCTAACTACAATATTAATCTTTGTAACATAAGCACATAATCACTACTCCTACATAAACATCCACTTAGAAATTAGGAAAAATGGACCACATTCCATGAGTAGAGAGCCAGGTTAAAAATAAATAAAAGTGTTATATTATATTTTTAACAAAGTTTATTTAAACAAATTTTGAACCCCCTTCAAAGAGAAGGTATATTATTAAATAGATGAATGGGGCTCACCTCTAAGTATCACAAGATTCACATCTTTGTCCATGATGGCCACTCAAATTTGTTACAAATTCAAATATTTAAAAAAAAAATAGAAGATTCTCTAATTTACAAAAAGATACTAGGGGCATTTAGTTGATATGCAGATGAGATGGAGAAGAACAATCTCCTGTCTGATTAGGTTATACCTCTTTGGTTTCTATCATGGCTATCACCAAGTTAAAATACCTATCTATCTTGGCCAAGTTTATAGGTGGCTCCCAAAACACCACCTCTAACTAGGTTAGTAGTCTTTGATGTTCTTGGAATGGAACCTCTAGGGACACATTCACTTTTAAGCCCTGGCTAATGTTTGTAGTAGATTGAGTTGAGAGTTATAAAACTACCTTAGCTCTGTCATTTTTGGCTTTTTCCACTTCTGTTTTCATGATCTGGTTGAAATAACCCAAGTGAAATTCAAACTCACCTCTATCTAGTATGATGCCTTCTAGGTGGAATAACATAGTGATGTTGACTTCCTTAAAGTAGGTCAACATTTTCCCTACTCTCTTCTTGATATCCCACATCTATCTGCACCAAGGCTAGCGATTCTTCAATTGAGGCCCTAATATTACTAGCATATGTCTAATATTAAATAGAGGCTCAGTCTAAGTTAGGAATTATTTTTAGCTCTAGAAACATACCCTTGTAGATAACTAGGGTCATCTTTTTACACTTATTATCTATGAGAGTAATTATTTATAAATATGCTTTCACCCTCTATAAATCTTCCCTTCCTTTGGTCATTGGTTTGACCACCTCACTAAAAGTTGAGAAGAGTTATATGAGGGCTTCCTTGATTCATATAATCAAATCCATAAGGAAGGTTCTCTTCACATCTGCCTCCTTGATTCATATAATCAAATCCATAGGGAAGGTTCTCTTCACATCTACCTCAAACACCTAGACCAATTCTTGCATGTCTTCCATGAACTTCTTATATATGTCATAAGTGACTAAAAGCACATATAATAAATACTCATCCACTTTCTCTTTTATAGTATATGTTTTAAATTTGATGAGGGAGAAGTATTGCTATGTCTACCATACCAAAAGGTCTCTTCCTTGAATGAATCTCTATGCGTATATACTCTTCATATTCCCTAAGGTCCTATAAAACTCTCTCTATACTTATAAATAACCTTATATGATCATCAAGGGTGCCTATGACACCATGGTGACTCCTAAGGTATAAGGGGGTGTTTGTGGGATGGTATAGATGGAGGTGGTAGGTGGAGGCCTATGTAGAGGAGGAATGGATGAAGTGGAGGGGAAGAAGGAATAAATTAGTGGAGGAATAGGAGGCATGGGGATTCTAGGAGGAAGGATGAAAGGGGAAGACCATGGGAACATTTAGGCCTTCCATTGGATTTAGGTTAGATTGACCTATGAAAAAATGATATCAGGGAGAGAGGTACCCAAAAGGAAAGGAAAAATTGGTTGGTTGAATCTAAATCCCTAGAAACCCATGAAAATGGAAAAGAGAGGAATAGTAGATACACAAGGAAAAATATGGGGTTTAAGAGTATGATTTAACTTTTACTTCTTTTTGGGCATCTTTCCTAGATTAGTTTACACTATTATAGTAGAAGGATCTGTAGTGGTAGAAGTAGAAGGGGATAACTAAGGATTCTCTTGAGTGATTATAGGCATAATTGATTTGATATAATTGAATTATGCACATAGGTTCACTTATTATTGGGGATATAGATGGACTTGTTGAATAAGGATAACCTAGAAGTGTTTGAACCTATGAAAGAACTAGCAGGGGTGGTATCGATATCCATGTGGAAGTAATAGATTGAGCAGAAGTAAATTAGGATGTTAGGATATTTTTCATAGCCAAATATATAGGCACTTGGGTAAATTATAGATGGGGTGAAATAGGAAGATAGAAGGCACCACCTAAATAGACCACGATGGGAATGAGAAACTAAGGGTGTTGCACCAGGGTGTTGATAGGTTGTGTAAGTAGGGAAAGGGATATCCATGACAACTTTATGTTGATCATGATTTAGGATCTCCTCTATATTAATTATAAAGGAGATGCTTATAAAACCTATGAAGCCATTAATTGGTCAACTTAAACCATGTGAAGTGGTGGAGGTGGAACATAGGGTTGGGAAGGAGAAGCTTATATATGAAAAGAGGATGGGACCCCTTATAGTATAATCCTTGAAATTTGAGGAGTCAAATGAATGTCGTCCTTGGCCTTAACTGATATAGGAAGCATGGACACTTTAGGTGGATGGCATGAGCTAAACCTAATTTCCCTTTTTCTTCCTAGCCTCATGTTTGATGAGTAACTCTTTATCATCTACATGGTTGAGGTAGACCTCATCATCCTTATTAGGCTTATGGCCATAATTGATGTTGATTTGGGATTGATACTTCTCCATATAGGCCCTAATGATGTCATGGGGGTCCCATTCTTTGTGTTCTACCCTACCTGGGGCATAAGAATCCATGCTTGTAATAATATTATAAAATGGGGGTAGACTCTTATATACATGATACTTGATGGTGATGGTTAATTTTAGGAAAGCCTTCTATTTATAGTTAATGTAGTGACCAAATATTTGAAGGAAATATTCTACTCTACTAACTGGTATGAAACATGATAAGGAAAGTGAAGGGGATATTTAAGGGTACCGACCACTTAGATGATGGTGTCATCCTTGTAGTTCTATTAATCACTGATGAAGGTGAGATAATACCTTATTTCAATAGAGAGATGAACCTCATTGATGGAATATAGACCACTAGATACAAGGACTCACAAATCTCCTAGATGTGATTCTAGTAATAGTGTCCATATAGTTTATAAAAACTACATTGACCACTACACCTCTAAGAACCCATAGTGTAAAGTTATAGGGATTAAACATGAAGATGTCACAAATTACGTCCACCAAGAATATAAATATATAAATTACCTCCACCCAGAGCATCTAATACTAATTTTACAAGTTTGAATTTTATCACACCTTCAAGGTCTGGGACCTAATCACCTTTGAGGATTATATTCAATGGGGGTACCTATAATAGATTAATGTGTACATAATCAGTCACCCTAAAAATTATATCTAATAGGATCATCCCTACACAAATTAATTCCTTTAATGTGAAGACAGTGTAAGATTTTATGTCTACCTTGTTAACACATTTGACATATGGCTTTTATGCCCATTCCTTCAAGACATCATATATTTGATATGTGTTAATCCATGCATCAACTATGGCCACATCATAGGAGACTGTGTATTCTAGGAAGTTATAGTAGGCCTTGAACCCACTCCCCTAAATATATACAATCATAAGTTAGGATCCATTAGAATATACAACATCATGAGCACTATCCTATACTCACTTGGAAGTGAGCAAAATTTTGTTGAAGAGGTCTGCATAGGGGAAGAATTTTGGATTCATTATAGATCTATGTAACATGCACTTCTTGTATGATCCAAGGGAATATAATAATTTATCCTCATCCTCATCATTATTGGAGACTAATTTGGGTACCATTTAAATTACTTTGAATATCTTATTGTAATGTTTGATGTGGGTCAAGTCCTCTAGGAAGGTTGTGTCTCTATATTCATTAGCCTTAGGGGGTAAGAGGATGAATCATCCATGTTATAAAATGGATAGATATTTATGATAGTGAATTCTAAGAAAAGAGAGCATGGGGAGATCATAAATGAGTTAAAAATGAGAGGTAAATTCTTAGAATATAAGAGCAATAATGGTAAAAGAGTTTGTCATTGGGCACTTATAAAGATCCTAAAATATCTCTTGTATTGATGATGCTTATAAACTCACCCATCATGAATACAAATTTTATTTTGTGTCTCGATCCTTTCATTTTTTTTACAATATAAAATTAACTTAGGGAATTTGAATACACACCACCAGCTAGATTTGGATAATATGAAGGGATGTTTTGAATTGTCTAATCATGACCCACTTTCCCATTTAGTATGTGAGGAGTGTGGTAGGCACATGGATATATTTACCCTATGGAATCCTAAATATATTTTAGCTTATAGCAAGTTTCTAGAGCCAATTATTCATGATTTTAATGGATACCATGTAGGAATGGCTTGGTACTTCATATTTACACATTTGGGAGTAGGAATTACCAGATGGAGGAGTGAGGTGGTGCATAGAATTATTGTGATTATCCTTTTAAATTTTACTTTACCTCACTCTAATCACCTAGGATCATCTCAAGCCTCTTATATAAATATTTATAGAAGGTCCATGGGGCATAGTATGGTAGGTTATGCTCTCCCAAACTTTGACATTTTTTTAATGTATAGGAGGCTGACATGTCTAAAAACTAGGCCACATGGTGATATTTCATTTGGTTGGGCTCTCTTGGGCTCTAAAATATCTATCAAGTCTAAAAGACTAACATGTCTAACAACTGAGCCATGTGGCACTCTTTCATTTGGTCAAGCTTTCCCAAGCTCTAACATTTATATCAAGTTTTGATACTGGCATATCTAATAGTGTGGAAACTTGATGGTTTAGACTCTAACATCTCTGATAGACCTAGGCCAAGTGATGTTCTTTCATTCATTTGGGCTCTCTCAGGCTCTAACATCTCTAACAACTGGGAGATTGACATGTTTGATAGTGGGACAAACTAATTGGTTGGGATCTGACATCGCTACCTTCCAATGAAGTTTCACATGACACCACATAGGAATCTAGGAAACTAATACTCCAATAACACTAATACAAGTCCAAATGTGTGAAAAAATAATTAGCATAATAAAATATTCTAAAAATGAAATAATTTTATTCTTCTTAGGATGTATTAAGGACTCAATTGTGTTTAAATCCAAAAGGTTATAAGGGTATTTAACAAATTTAAAATTATCATTACAATCATGTTAGATGATAAAAAAACTGGTGTGAAATATAAGATTGAAGATTTTCATAAAAGGATGTTGATCATAAAGGGGCAAAAAATATAATAACTTTGAATTGAGTATTTTAAGAGTGGTCCCCCACTTCTCCAAAGAATGGGGTGTGTTTTCCATAAAATTTTAAATCTATAGGTGGATAGATGTATCCCTTAAGATATTGTTTTGTCCATAATTGTATAAATTGAGAGATATTTGAATGAGCATTGCAGGAGAACCATGAGGGGTAGAGACAAATTGTCAACTCTTATAGTTTCATAAAAAAAGTCATCTAAGCACTCCCTTAAATGATTCTCTACCATTTTGGATGAGGTGGACACAATAACATGTTTTCTCTCATAGATAAATCTATATTAAGGGACCAAAATTTGGTAAGTGGGTCATGTATCTTTTTATTTTTAAACCCAATCATCGAATCATCTTCATAGAAACATCTCAATGGGTAGAAATGAACCATCATCTTCTATAGTTGTAGGTATGAGTCATCTGATCCCCACAAAGGTTTATTTGTCACGTTAAACAATGAATAAAAGTATCTACTCAACATGTGTTGGTTTTAAGGCTTATCTTCCTATCAAGAAGATAATCTTATATACTAATGACACCAATCATGTGAATTTGTTTTCTCATTTAGTAAGACTAACCTACATTAATTGTTTTACTAAAAAATTCAAATAGAAATAAACACATAATAAAAAATAAATCTAAATTAAAATACACTAAATCAAATAAATTAACTTTAGTAATTGAAATGTTATATGAATTGAATACTAGCCTTACCAAGTCAATCCAATGTAATTTCAATATCATATCTACTTTTAAGTGTTTCAATAATAGCTTCATGCTTAGATTCTTGAACTTTCCATAAATTTTGTTTTGAGGATTTCCATGAAATTTGATCATTTGAATATTTTTAGTGATGACCAAATTTGAATAATGAAGCATCACCTTATGTGTTTCAAAGTCCAAAAATAACCATTGATGTACTTTTTATGAAAGTATCTATGAATCCAATTTCTTATAACAACCATAGATCTAGTGGGATAAACTAGGTATTCTCCACCCATAATAGTTATGGTTTTTTTCTCTGTCTCTATAAAATGAGATAATAAGTATATTGTTCCTTCATCATTATCCTTAGGTGAAATTACTATATAAACTTGACCTACATTTTAATTATAATAAATTTTTATCGACATATACAACAAAATTATGATATCACAAATAGATTTAAGGCTACATTTAAATTATAAATACATTTTACCTAGTTTTACAAGATCTGAAATGTAGTTAAATTCAACCAATGATTCCATTTCATGATCTACAAGATTTGGCTAAAATAACCTAAAAATATTCGAAGGTGTAATGGAACCATTCTTCCTCACAAGATTTTATCTTGATAAGAATAAATTTTATTATTATTGAGGATGCATAAATAATTTACAATACAAATGGAAGAGATGAATTGATTCAACTATAATCAAAGGAGTTTCATAAATGCAATATATTATGTCTACATTCCACATTCCATATTAAAAATTCACTACTAGAGTGGTCAACATATAGGAAAGAGAGAGTGGAGTAGACAACCCATAGTTGGTATGTCAACACTATGTACACACCAAAGTGGGGGATAAAGTGGTAAAAAACCCATAGTAAAGTGTGGTCTACACATAATGGAGTGACCATATTTTTCACTAAACACTTGTGCACATAATTAAACATATAATTATGCATGAAAAATATGTGCACATTATTATGTCCTAAATAAGCTTAAAGAGAATAAGTGTGAAAGGAACCCAAAGGTAAAACCAATTTGGGTGAGAACCTTTTTTACTACTAGAATGCTACATATATAAGAAAGAGATTGGGGTAAACCCATACTAGGTATTTCCAAATTATATGCACACACCAAAGTGGGGGACCAAGTGGTAGGCAAACCATAGTGAAGTGTGGTTCACTCACATTGGAGTGAATAGATTGTGTACTAAATACATGTGCACATAATTAAACATATAAATACACACTAAACATATGTGCACACTATTAAGTCCTAATTAAGCTTAAATTTAAGAAGTGTGAAAGGAACCCAAAGATAAAACCAATTCAGACAAGCACATGTCCCTCCCACTATATGAGTGGGTTGGCCATTATTCGCCACTAAGATCGAGTAGAGATTCTATTATCCCCCACTAAGGGGTGATAATGGATCATGTGTATAGATCACATGTACACACATGATTAGTCATAATCAAGAACTAATCAAAATTAATTAGACTATTATAACACCCTCCCTTAAGCAATTATTAGGGAGTGAATAAAAAACATAAATAATAAGGTACTTATGTAAAAAACAAATCAGTGTGAAGCCAAGTGCAACAACCTTATCTTTACACTATGAAAAAGGGCTGAATAAACATAATATTATATTTTATTTAATGAAACTTAATATCTAAATTAAAATCATTCACATAAAAATGACATATATTGACACCATATTTCATGGAAACCCTTTCAAGGGAAAACCATAAATGAATAGCTTCTTGGAACTACCATCTAAATCCATATAAAAATAAAATTATTATTAAAAAAATTGTAGACACAAACCTATTGGAGACACCAATAACCATTGCTAAGAAATCTGTAGGCACCGACCTATAAGAGGCATCAATCCCCATTTTTAATCACCAACTTAGCAAGAGACACCCATCTCTTTGATCTGAGGCACCAACCTCCATTCAAACAATCTTACTTCCACATTATTATTGTTGCTTCATTAAAAAATGATGTAAAATTCAATCTCCTCTTCTTCTTCTCCATAAAAATATGCTTATGCTTGAATGATAAAAATAATTAATTCCATTCTTCAAATCTACATGTGTTTGTATGCTATATCTTTTTATTCTCCACACACTTGCTTCCTTCTATCCTTAATTAATATTTGCATATCTCAAAATTCAAATTTTATTTCTTTATAAACCTTATATCCACCTTAAATAGCCTTCAAAGTCTTTTTAAAAATGAGGCATCCCATTCAAGAGGCACCTCTTCACAAAAGTATGTGACCATTGACATTTCTATTGACCTTTTAATTGACATTTTTGTCAACATTTATACATTTCTATAGACATTTAAATTGATATTTACAGTGATAATTCCATCAATTTCCATTATAATTCCATTGACATCAATTACAATTCTATTGACATCAATGAAAATATTACAACAATCTCCTCCTTTGTCATTGATGGTAAATCTATATAGAAACTCCCCCCTTGCTATAGTTCTCTTCCTTTGTTCCTCCTTTCATTATTTATCCCCCTTTGACATCAATGGAAAAGTGATGTTCATTATAATTTCACCCACAAATAAATCATAGGAAAGATCCATGCCATATTCTTCAACATCACCAAAACTAAATGATTGTATTTTTGCACTTCCTTATTCTTTTGCATAAGAACTTATTTTCTCATTTGTTCTCCTTGAATTTGATCAAATTTGGGATTTTTAATATCATCTAAATCCATATGAATTATTTTTAGTTTCTTAAGTGGAAACTCCTCATTTTCACTTCCCTTTCTATCTTTATATGCTCATTAACATTCCTAGTTCGATCACTTGTTGGAACTGATCTACCTTTTTCAATCTACACTTGATGTTGGCCCATGCCTATTTTAAGATGTTATGAACCCTAACTAATTTTATTCCAATCTATTATTACTTATCTGAATTGTCTCTAATAATAGTACCATCACTTGCATCATCACTTTCACAAAGAATATTCATTAGTTGATCTTTCTATTTGTCTTTTGAATTCATATCACCAAAGAATATATGGATCCAAAAGATAATGAAATGATTATATCCCCTTAAATTCATGATTCTTATGAGCTTATTGATACCTCTTGTGCATGAAATTTATTTTTAACAAGCATATGTCTCTTCTTATTTTCTTTATACTACTTCTTTTTCATACTTTTGAAGTGTCTTTCTTTTGTTTATGCATGGCTTCCACTTACTTATTTTGCCTAGGATATTTCATAAAACCACTTCTACAGAAGTGTGATGTATGTCTAAAGTTGTTTCACTTATAGCATATGAAAATTTAATTTACTAAAGGAGTAAATGGATTGTATTTTCTATTTGAAGACCCATAAGAACTTTTGTTATTGTTCCATACAAAATAATTTCTTGCTCTTGATCTACGTCTATAGCTTTATGACCAAAATGATTATAGAAATATAAATAACCATAAAAGGAACTCTAAAACTTGGTCATATGTGCCTTATAAGAAATGATATTCTGAATGTATTTTTATCCCTATTGACTTTGTGAAGAATTCTGGTTTTCTAAGGAATGTCATTTTATTTCTTCTTGTTGATAGGACTTTTTAGGGCTTCAACATAACTCTTTGGTGCCTCATTGGAGTCTTATTTATTTTCCATCTTATTTTCCTTATATCCAAGACTAGTGTTCATAAATGGTAACCTCTATCCCTTTATAATATCATCCAAAATCTTGGTATTCTTCTCAAACTTAAGACTCCTATTTAGCTTAGTCATCATTTTCTCTAGTTTTTTCCTCAAGGAAATAATTTCAGACTCTAGCCTCTAAAATTTTTCTTCTTTTGTCTTGAATTGGATTATCACCTCTTATTCTATCCTTTTCATCTCCTCTTGTTGAATTTTAAAGTAGATGATAGTCTTTTCTAATTCCTCAGTATTTTGTGACATTCTTGTTTTTAAAACACAATCCTCTTCTTCATTTTTTTAAAGATGTAATTTTTTTTTCAGATTCTTTTTCTTAAGCTTCTTGATCATGTTTAAGTAAAAAATGAATTCTCATTCAATATCCATTTCTCCTTCATTTTCATCATATTCTTCTTCTTCTAAATCCATCTCTTCTTTTCATTCACTCACAAAGTTATCTTCATTACCATGACATCATTCTTTGTTTCTATTTCCATGAACAAATTTTCTTCTCTATCACTATTTAATATGATCTCATTACTCTCCTCAGTTGAGATACTATCCTTATGTGGACATTTATTAGCAAAGTTACCTATTTTACCATAATTAAAACACTTTAAAGGTATCTTACCTTTGCATTTTTTGGATCCCTTTTTAATATTACTAACAAACATGGCCTCCTCCTCATCTTCTTCATCAATGGTGATATCACTTGATTTTTGCTCATTATATTTCCATTTGTTATAATATTTGAAGGTTTCTTCCTTCTTACATGAATTCTCCCTTTCATTCCTCATTTCATATGCCATGAGTATCCCACACAATTCATCCATTGTTAACATATCTAAATCTCTCATTTCTTTGATGGTGGAGACTTTAGAATAAAATCTTAAGGGGAAAGACCTTAATAATTTCTACACAATCATTGTATCTCCAATATTTTCTCCAAGACCTTTGATAGTGTTGATGATTTCATCTACACAAAGAAGACAGGTTATAATGTTTTCTTCATCCTTCATTTTCAAACTTTTGAACTATCTTCTATGTGTTTTAATATTGGCCTTCTTCACCTTATTATCACCAACGTAGATGTTTTGTATTTTTCCCCACATTTGTTCACCTATTTATAGTGTATCACCTACTTGTTAGATATCAAAACCTAAATCCATTAAATAGGTTCTCATTATTATAATCCAAAAATCATAATTTATTAAGTCAAACAATTAATCCTTATTTGTGGAGAAACCTTCTTATCCAACCATGTGTGCTCTTGAAATTTACCTTCTAGTGGTTAGTCTATTTTTGAAGGAACAACTTTGATACTAATTTTTAAGCACATGATTATATTGAGAGTGGGGTACATCAGTAGAAAATTATATTTTATCTAATGAAACTTAATATCCACAATCAAAGCATTCACATAAAAATGACATAGATTGGCACCAGATTTATGTGGAAACCCTTTTGGGGAAAACCATAAATGAATAACTACTTGGAACTACCATACAAATACAACTATATATAAAATTATTCTTAAAAAAATTTTAAGCACCAATTAGAGACACCAATCCCCACTAATAAGAAATTTTTAGGTACTGACCTACTAGAGACACCAATCCCCATTGCTAAGCACCAACTTAGCAAGAGACACACATCTATTTGATTTGAGGCATTGACCTCAACTAAAACAATATTTTACCTTACTATTATTGCTTCATAAATGAATGGTATTAAATTCAATCTCCTCTTATTTCTTCTCCTTAAAAAATTACTTATGCTAGAATGATAAAAACAATTAATTCCATTCTTTAAATCTGCATGTGTTTTTATGACATATATTTTCATTCTCCACACACTTGCTTCCTTCTCTTCTTTATTAATCTTCACATATCTCACACTTCAACTTATATTTATTTCTCAACATTATATCCAACTTATATATCCTTCAAATGATATTCACAAAGGAGACATCCCATACAAGAGGCACCTCTTCACCAAAATATGTGATCGTTGACATTTTTATTGATATTTCCATTGATAATTCTATTGACTTCTATTACAATTTTTTTGATACTTACATTGACATCAATTATAATTCCTTTGACATCAATGATAATATTTTGTAGTCATAATAAAATGTAATTTGTATAACTTGAGCATGACTTGTGACACCCAAACCATACGTCTCTCCAACTTGCTTACACAGCCCTCTTAGGCATGTTTTCACTATTTTCTAGTCATTCGAAGCCTTCTAGATTTAGCCCTTGATGTTTTAGACTCCTCTCCCAAGCACAGACCTATCTCTTAGGGTCCCTTTCCCCATGGATAATATTTTCATAATTTGGACTATAGTGTTGGGACCTAGGGTTTCCACTTTCCAATGCTATTGTCCAAATCCACAATAGCCTTAAATGATCATATTTTCTTAAATATTTATATTTTTTCTTGTTGTCCTATTATGAGTTCATCTAACATAGGATCACTAATTTCCTTATAAAATCCCATTTAAGGGTTATTTATAATGGTTAGAAATCATTCAAAGGCATAAGATAGAAATATACTAAAGCAGACTCAAGCAAATCTTCCTATTCTCTACATACAACCAACTACAGTTATTTCCAACCTATCCAAGCTCATGCACTAGTCAAAATTAATCTCAAGCTTTCCCAAATTCACATACACTTTCATTATATACCTAGGATTGCATAATACACATTCAAATTATGAGAACTACATTGGCCTTGATCCCTCTTCAAAGTATTGGTATGTAGGTAGCGTGCCCACACATGGGGTGTGATCACACGTTCAGTGCATATTACACACTAATTACTTTTCTAGTTGGATTTGAGATCACCTATTAAGCATGAAGATGAACTAGGATCCTTGAAACAAAATCAATTGCACACATATATTCATGAAAAGTAGGTCTTGATATGTCAGGCACAAGGTCTCCTAGAGCAGATGAATAGAACCCAAAAAGTTTAGAAAGCTTAGACACTAAGGACTACAGTGCCAAAAATTAAAATATAGTGATGGACCTCTAGGTGTCCCATTTTTGATGGTCCAATCTAGGTAGAAAATATAATTATGGGTCTTGTTTTTGATAGTCTGCTTGGCCAAATCAACAATTTATAGCCTCTGTCTCCTCTATCTCAGCCCAAAATCAGCTAAGTCTTACTCTCTATCCCCTTGTTTTATTATTTTTATAAAGTAATTAAGCACTTCTAGATTCAATAAACTAGTAAGTTAATGAAGGCATATTTATTTACTAATTTCCTCCTTAATCCAAACCCCTTAAATATTTAGGAAATTACCCTAATAGTTTCCCAAATTCAGTAAAACATTTGGTGAACCTGACTTACTTTGAATTTTTGCACAAAAACCCTAGAAACCCTAGGGCTAATTATTTCTAATTTTTTGCAATATTTTCTTGATTTTTTAAATTTAAAAATGAAAAACTAAAAATTAATTGAAATATTTTCAATAATTCACTAAAACCCTAGTTTGCACATATTAGGTCCTATTTTCATACAAACACTTTCAAACCACTAGGAAAAATGTATTGCTAATTTTAGAAATATGGTTTTTCTTAAATTTTTCAAGCTCAATTCTACAAATTTATAAAAAAAATTCAAATTATTACATTAATTTTGAAAAAAATAATTTCAAATCCCTAGTTGCATCAACTAAGTCTGAGTAATTTTCAAGTAATATTCCACTTATTTTCTATAAATTTTGATTGAATATTAAAATAAAAAAATCACTTCAAATTTTAAAAATTCATAGTAATTCTAGAAAATTAATTTGTCTCAAAACCCTAGTTGCATCTACTAGGTCCCATTAAAGCAAGTAATTTCCCATTATTTATCAAACTTTTATCTTGCATACTTACCTCTAGAAAATCAAAATCAAATTCAAAATTTCATAGTATTTTTTAAATAATATTTCTAAAAAATCCCTAGTTGCATACACTAGGTCTTATTGATTCTTTAGGTATCACCTTACACCCATATCTAAATTACAAAAATGATGCTCACTTATTTACACATGTTTCTTACATTTTGGAAAATAATAAAGAGTCCATTATTGGCCTATCATGTACATGAATGATGAAGTCTATCATATGCTAGTACAAAGTTTCATTTTGTGCATTTCATGCTTAATTTTCATACTAAGGGATGATATTGCAAAACTCATTGCCAAACATGCACAAGATTCCAAAATTATTTTTACATATTATATTTCACTCATATGGAACAATTACCAATTACATTTGGATAAATGTATTTGAAATGTCATACTGCATATGAAATGTTTATATGCCTTTATACAAAAATTCATGTTCTCTATCCTTTACTCTCTATTCCTCATATAAAAAATTGCTCAAGTTTATCATGTTAAAATCATTCAAAATGTCATGTCACATATCAAAAATTTATATGAATTTATGCACAAATCCATGCTCCCAACCCTTTGCTTTCTATCTTTCATGATGAAGTTTTTTCAAGTTTATCATGCTAAACACATCAGAAATATCATGATTCAAGTCAAAGTTCTTTATGCATCAATGCACATTTCCATATTTTCTATCCCTTATTTTTATCTCACATGTGGAATGTTCTTTCTAATCATATTGCTATACATGATTTCTACTTAGGTGTATCTAACTCTTTGGTTACTTTTAAGTATCTCCCTATCACTACTAGACATAAGCAAACACTATTGGTTATATATATATATATCCCTCCTCCCTTTAAACTTGATACATATAGATTTTATCCCACACCTACTACTAGCTCTATGCCTATAGTAAATTATGTGGTACATGATATTACTTAATTTTATGAAGATAGGCTGGTTGATTACACCCATGGTTATAGCTTTGTCACTCAGGTTAGCACCCCTTCTGATCTAGTTTCAGCTCCTTCACCTATGACAACTCATCTTCTAGTCCAGATTTAGGCATAGTTGACACATTCATCATTAACACAGAGAGTTCATACACCTACAAAGATACAAGATTCTAAATAGCTTCTAGTGATAATATTTACACCAATATCAATTTTATTGAGATCTCATGCATCTACACATAGAACACATGTTTAGAGAGCTTCTCCTACCACTAGATGGGTCCCTAAGAGCCCTATAGTTGCATCTACTTCTCATAGTTATAGAGGAATCCCACCATTGGTTTCCACTATAGATATTTTAGAGCATTTACAACATATACAACTTTTAGAGCCACAATCTCAACATTTCATCATGCTTCATGATCATGTATGATCCTTATTTTTGATATAAGATAACATGATAAGGAGTCTTCGATGAGACTCATTAGTTAGTATCATTTTTTCAAAATATTACTTGTACATAGTTTCCTTTTGCTTGATTATACATAGTTCCTTTTTAATTTCTTGTATATATTCTCTCCTACTTAATTATACATAACTCAAATATTTCAAAATATAAAAATAATATAATATTTCAAAAATAAAAAAACATGTCAAATGTATGCATCATCTATGTTTTACATTGATAACCATTATGTTAGACTTACACTACCCTATTTTATGCTATTGTTTATTAATTTATCTATATTTCCATGCTTCACTTGATTTTATTTGAGTGTGTGTAGTATATTTAGATCCTTGATTGCTTCACTCCACCCATCGAGGAGACATCTTAATTATACATTCCAGATACATATCGATACATCTACCCATTGGGGGCATACTCTACATGAATACACCATCTAGGTTATGTCATTATTACATTACAAACTCTAGACATCTTGTTATAGTACATTACTTACATAGATATCACATTGACATACATTAACATATATCACACTTCTGTATTTCATAGCATATACATTAGTCTTGTATTACATATAATATATACTCTTTCTTCTTGATTTCCATATTTAGATGCATGTTTCTATTTCTAGTACTTTGCATGCTTCCACTCTTTGTTTTGATTAACTAGATGTGTTTGCATTTTCTAGTTCCTATTTGCCTCCTGATTGCATTTTATGACATTTTCTAATGTCCTTTGTTCTTATATATTTGTATGTACCTTTGAACATTTTACAATGTCCTTTGTGTGTGCCTTTCATGTGATTGTGGCCCTTGTGCCAATCTTTGCTTGTTCTGATTATGTGTGTATGCAACATTTGAGCATGCCTTGTGTGCTTATTTGGCCCCTTAGCCACCCTTTCATGTTTCTTGCTTATTGTTTTATATGTTTGTTGCTTGATTGCTTAGCTTTGTGTGAAATGACATGATTTCAATCATGTATTTACCTTGCTTCTTGGATTCCATGATGGAAATCATGCTCCATCCCTCCATGACACTAAAAACTAATAACTAAAATTTCAAATTCTAGTTTACTCTTATGCACATGTTATTACATTATTATATATATCTAGGCATACCCCTATGGATCTAATAATCTCCCTCTATAACTTTTTATATATCTTGAGATAATATATATCAATGTTATATCAAATGTTTTCATAGCTTAACACACTTATAGGGATTCTTCTTCTTAGGGATTCATTTTAGGGTCTTCATTCCTACCCTCAAAAGAGAGGGAAATAAATAGGGGTTTTATCACAAGAGATCAGAGCTATTAACATTCAATAAAAGTAGTTTCAAAATAGTATAGTTTAAAATCTAGAACTCAGCACAAGCAAATCAGACCAGGCATATAACAGAGAATCTAGATCAGTTATCAATTTTGCCTTTGGACAATAGTACTAAAAATGGGACTACAGTTTTAGACCCTAAAGTGTCCAATTTTTGATGCTATTGTCCAAACAACAAAATATTCAATTTTTCTAGAATCAGGTAGAGAGGGGAGTTCAGTCATAGTTTTACTAGTACAGTTTAGTCCAAAGATCAATAGTTTTTAGCACTTATTTCACTCAGAGAATCTAGGTATAAGGGAATCATGCATGGCATGAAAGTTTCCATTTTTAGTTCAGACATGACAATTGATACAAATTTTAGTTTAAAATCTATTTTCCAAACAATAATTATTAGGGGCAATGTACGTGACACATGGGCCTTCTCTATTTCTAATTTTATTATATTTTCTTTCACATTCCTAGTAGTTATGTGCCTTAATCCATCTACAAGTGGTTGGAATCACATTCAAGTAAAATTTCATGCAATTTTTCTTCCCACATACCCAAGTTCCTAAGTGGCTTTCTAACCCTTGATTCCAATTTTAGGAGGGGCTTCTACAAGTCCAATATCCATTTTTTGAAGTGGCTAAAAGTGGCCTAGTTTCTAGTGTACATTCATCTATCCATGCTAACATTGTCAGATCATAGTACATTCAGGGGCTGTAAGAGCCATCTTATATGAAATTCATCTATATTGGTATTTTTCTCATTTATATTCACATCATGGGGAAATAATGGAGCTAAAGGTCTAGCTAACATTTGTATTCTTGAGCCACCTATTTAGAGGGATTGGACACATGGTCTAGACATCGATTAACACATGTATGATTCATTAAATTCACATAGTTGGTGATGATGGAGCCAAAGGGCCTACCTTTGCATTCTTAAGAAAATTTTTATGGGATTGAACACTCAACTCATTCATTGATATAAATCTTGGTTTAGCATATTTCTATCATTACCGACCATAACCCAACAAAATAATAGGTTTTGTATTGATTTTCATACTCGATGAAGTGTATTTGTTCCTTTTTATTCATTCATCTCTCTTTACCTAGCTTTGTATGTTCTTATTTTAGATATAGTGTATTTAGTAAGAACTGATCTACTTTCATTTTCTTTTTTGTATACTTATAAAGTACAAATATGCTCTCACTATGTATAATCCAACATCACATATATTTTTGGGCTTAGCTTCATAGGTAAGTTTAGGTATGCTTCTCTTTTTCTCCTTTATCCTAGTATTTCACTTTGCTGCATACCTAGAATAAATTGGGGGGGGGGACTTAGTCATATAAAATTTAAATTATACAACTTGAGCATGACTTGTGACACCCAAACTATAGGTCTATCCTTCTCACTTACACAACCCACTTAGGCATATTTTCACTATTTTATAGTCATTTAAAGCCTTCTAGATTCAAACCTTACTATCTTAGACTCCTCTCCCAGGCATAGACCTATCCCCTAGGGTCCCTTTAACCCTGGATAATAACACCATAAGTTGGACTATAGTGTTGGGACCTAGGGTCTCCACTTTTTGATGTTGTTGTCTAAATCTATAATAGCCTCAAATAGTCAGATTTTCCCAAATCCTTATCTTTTCTCTTATCAACATAATACAATTTCATCTAATCTAAGATCACTAGTTTTCATATAAAATCCCATTCAAAGGTCATTTATAAAGGTTGGTAATCATTTAAAGGCATAAGCTGGAAATATACTAAAGCACACTTAAGCAAATCTTCTTATTCTCTACTTATAGCTAACCACTATTATTTTTAGCCTATACAAACTCCCACACCAGTCATGACTCATCTAAATCTTGCCCAAATTTTCATACACTTGGACTGTATACAAAGGATTACATAATACACATTCAAATTGGGATAACTACATTAGCCTTGATCCTTCTTCAGAGTATTGGTATGTAGGCAATGTGCCCACATGTGGGGTGTGATCACATATTTAGTGCATATTACACACTAACCCATTTTTCCATTTGGATTCAAGATCACCTATCAAGCATGAAGAGGAACTAGGATCCTTGAATATAAAATCAATTACACACGAAGCTTCACGAATAACTAGGTCTTGATATTTTAGACATAGGGTCTCCCAAAGTAGATGAATAGAACCTAAAAAGATTAGAAAGCTCAAAAACTAAGGAATATAGTGCCAAAACCTAGACTACAGTGTTGGACCTCTAGATGTGCCATTTCTAGTGCTCCTATCTAGGCACAAAATAGACTTTTAGGTCTTGTTTTCTATAGTCTACCCAGCTAGATCAAGAATTTATAACCTCTATCTCCTCCATCTCAGATTAGAATCAGCTAAGTCTTACTCTCTATCCCCTTGTTTTATTATTTTTAGAAAGTAATTAAGTACTTACATATTTAATAAATTAGTAGGTTAATCAAAGCATATTTATTTACTAATTTTCCCCCTTAATATAGACCCCTTTACTATTTAGGATATTACCCTAATAGTTTCCCAATTTTAATCAAACATATTCCAACAAAAACCAATTTGTAAAAGCATGTGGCCCTACCACCATGTGATTGGGTTGGCCATTGTCCCCCATTGGGATTGAGTGGAGATGTTATTATCCCCCACTAAGGGGTGATAAGGGCTCATGTTCATAGATCACATGTACACACATGATTAGTCATAATCAAGAACTAATCAAGATTTATTTTAATACTCTAACACCCTCCCTTAAGAAATTATTAGGGAGTGAATAGAAAACACAAATGGATCCCAATCTTTGGACCTAATAAGGTACCTATGTAAAAATATAGTGTGAAGTTAGGTGTTCCTATGGATTCTAATCCATGTTGCTAGAGTATATGGATGTCAATTCATTGTAACCACCAAGTTTAAGTAGGATTAATGTTGAATACAAGGATCACTAAAAAAATATTACTCCAATAATACTGGGTAAAAGAATGAAACCAAAGAAGCATTTCCTAAAACACCCTCCCTCAATTTTTAACTATGAGAATATGGTAATGAAAATTTCTATAAAAGTTGGCATAAAATGGTGAAAAAGTGAACATAAATACTGGTGAGGACTCCACACTAGTGTCACTAAATAAATATTTTCTAATAATATCATTGGTACATAACAAGCATCATATGGGTTTTGATAAACAAATTTCTTGATAAGATGCCCATGTAAAATGGAAGAAACTAAAAAAATGAGATAGGATCCAAGGGTCTCTTAAAAAACTAGTAAAAATAGCTAAAGTTGAGAAATCAAAAACATATGTTATAAGGCATCCAAAGAAATCAAATTAATCAATACTCAAACATAATGTTAAAGAATGTGCACTAGATGGAATGAAGGGCATTTTATAAAAATGCACTTGGTGGACTTTAAAGTCACAAAGTAACTCAATCTACATGAGAGGTCTAGATCCACTACTCAATCACAAAAAAGAAACTGATGTTGTATTCATTAGAATAAATCTTATGAAAATAATATATAAGAGGTGTTGATAGTGTAAAAATAGTTCATCAAATGAATTTGGTCTACTACCAAAAGATGTGATGTGCCAAGGGTTAACAAGGAACATTACAAATAAATAAGTAGGATTTTCACCATATGCCCTGATGCTTCTGATGTGATGGAGTGATACAAAAATTATGTATGAGTGAAATAATTCCACTAATATATCATGGAAAATATGACACTATATTCACCATAATATCTCCACATCAAGCTAAAGGAGACTATCAAAATGTCAAAGAAAGAGTGTCAAAGGTATAGATAAAATATCTCAAGAAGATGGTCTTGGTAGTGATGGGAGAGTTAAATAAATAAAGGAGTGAAAATGTGCCTAATATATATCTGGTAGATCCATGAAGGTAGATGTGGATGATTTAAAAAATCCCCATGTTACTTTATAACTTAGTGTGAGTAAAAAATATCCCATACATAAAAAATAATAGATGATGCAAGAAATACCATAATTTTATCAATCTATAGAAGATATCATCAATGCTCATGAGAGTTTATCATAAAATAAGGGAGTGGTGTGTAGATGAATACATTCAATAGTATAGGAACTACACTCATAAAATCCTCACAAAGAATAATGATATCACCGCTATTAAGTCCTAAGTAATCTTAAAGTGAAGAAGTGTGAAGGGAAACCAAAGGTAAAACTAGTTTAGGTGAGAACCCTTTTCACATCAACACCCACCTTAAGTGAAACTTATAATGGAATCAAACTAAAAACATGAAAAAGGGTCTTGGAAATAAGGCTTAATGATGTACCCATGCATATAATGATCCCCTAAAGCATAAGAGAGAAGGAGAAAACCCATAGGAAAAAATTCCCTGCCAATGAAAGGATGATGAGAGAAAGTCAAGTGACCTAACCTAAAGTAGTGTCTCCTACCTCTAAGAGAGTTTGGAAGTGATGTAACTTACTCTTAGTGAAGGATTTGGTGAAGATATCATCAACCTGCTATGTTGTAGGAAAATAACATAGATCAATAACCTATTACTAAATCAACTCCCTAATGTAGTACATGTGGATATTTGTGTTTGGTCCTCTAATGATGAACTAGGTACTTTGAGATCTAAATGGTACTTTAACTATCAAAAATGATGATAGATTACCATGGAATAATGATGTCTAACTTTATCATAATATTCTAAAGATGAATAGCATTAGTATCACCATTAATAGCCCCTTGATACTCATCTCTCATCGAAGAGAGTAATAACATGATGATTCTCACTTTGCCAACTAATGGGGCCTAAACCAAGGTTAAATATGTTTCTCCCTAACACACACATACACACCCCATTTTAAAATTTTAAAATTGTGACCTATTATTGAAAAAAAATTATTTAGGGAGCTATGAGCTTAAAAATCTGTGACTTAGATATCATTCATTTGCATCTGGGTTATTACCATAGAATATAACATTAAACAAGTTCAAATTATGAAAATATAAGCTTCAAATACTATTTCAAGTCATTTAAAACCTTGGGTTTTCATGAAATTTATTTTGAGGTCGATGTTCTAATTTATGAGCTAATGTTATTAATCTTTCTAGATCCTAGTTGGTATATTTTGAATCACAGAAATATAAAAAGTTGAGGATCATTAATATTATAAAATTGGGCCCATACTCAGAGCTTTATACATTTTCAAGATTTATAAGTCTTTGAAAGATTTTTTGTTACTAAAATTTTAACTCTTACACACTCTTGGGCTATACAACACATTCTTGCTAAAATGGAAACATTGAGACTTCATTTACTTATCATAAAATGTTAAAGGTTTTGTGTTCCCTTATGATAATTATTTTGAGCCTTTGAGGTTACAATAAATTAACACTTGGAACATTCTAATTAAAGTGAACTTACAGAAAGGTTAAGTGTATCTTTGGTTTACATTCTAATGGTTTTGAGCTTCCATGTTTTTTGGGTGCCATAGATTACTCCACTTGTCTTAATCACATTAACCTATGGCCATAATAATATTGATGGTCAAATTATAAACCAATCCAATGGTCCAATACCCCATTCTCTTAGATTAAACCACATGTCTTGACCATGTCAACTCATAACCATGGGACCTGTAGAACATAGTGAATAAATCTAAAGGCCCAAGTTAACAAAGACTTGACAATTGTCATTATCCAAGAGAGACAAGGCCAAAATATGAAAATAAAATATTAAGAGTATTATAAATAATCAAATTAATTAATAATTGATATCTATCTCCAAAAGTGATGACTAGACATACAAAAAACTACTGAGTGGTTTCCATTTCACAAATAAGTAACCCACCAAAGTTGATTGGCACATTAAAATTTAAATGGGAATTAAAACAATAGTTCATTATCTGCATGGAAGGCACACAAATAAATTTAATAATCAGGCTTATAAATAATATATACAAAATTTATGCTAAGGAAAATTCACTTTGCCATTACTCTTTCAATCAAATGAGTGCATTTTTTAGCTTCCCTGATGCCAAGCGATCCCTAATTTTATTCAACTAGAAATTTTTAAAAAAACTAGTTGGGACACCAAAATAATTACAGTGACTAAAAGATAATAATAGCCTCTTATTAAAAGTAGGGTAATCCCTCATTTCCCTCCCCATATCCATTTGTAAGATTAATAGAGTATAAAGATATGATATTTGGGAAAAGTGCCCTAATTTCAAGTTTTCATATTACTTGTTTCTTTGAGAAGAGGTGTATTTTTCACATCCATACTCTATTGATGATCAAATAACTCTAAAAACCAAGAAATACATTAATGATTTGTTACCAATCAAAGAATAAGGAGTCCATCATGTAACAACCAAACTTGAGGTAATGCCATGGTTTGATATTTTAAAAGTTTTGCTTATTAAATTAACAATTAGTGGGGATATTATGTATGTTAGGAGAGTTAATATTTCCTTAAATTATATTTTGAGTAGGGAATTTGAGAGATAATTTAGGCTTCCTTATCTTAAGATAACCTATAACTAAGTCTTAGCCAATGTTTGGCTTGAGCAAAATATAGTAGATGGAAAGATAAAATAATGGCTCACAAAAGGTCATAAGATGAATCCCAAAGGTGATATCTCCTCTAATTACATTATCAAATTTATACCTATAATTATGATACCCATGGCCCTTTTAAATAGACTATATGGTTTATAAAATATTACATATGTTTAGATTGAATGGGTTCCATTGTTAGATATACTCCTAACATCTAACTAGTTGGTGGCACTTGCGGAGATTATAAGTGCCTAGTTAAAATCGTAGGTGTTTCACCCTAATAATAGGCCTATTGACCAAATTTATATATGGTGTCCTACCTATTGGATTTATAGATTTCCATAGTTTATAAGCCATGTGGTTAGTTAGATGAATATTTGTCAAATAGGGATGAATAAGATTTTTCTTTCATGTTCATTTATAGATATAGGAATGAAATTAAAAGGATATGTAATGAGGTATATCTTCATATATATCAAGTAATGAAGTATACCCCACTACTTAGATTATCAAAAAACATGATAAGGATCCTGAGCAATATGAGAGACTATTGGTTATACCTCATTGTAACTATCATCTGGGTAGAAGACACAAAGACAACTCTTTTAATACTACCACATCATGTTTCAAACACTATATTAGAATATGAAATAACATATCATGTATTTAACAACATTTATGATAATTATGTCAAAGACATTTGGCCTATAATTTCAAGATACCTATGAGCATTAGGTAGTATTAGTATGTGATCAGGCCACATTTTATTCAATCTAGTCTATTCATGATAGGTAGTATTTGTAACTTATAGCTTTCAAATTTTAGGGAATGGGACTCCAGGAGTAAATTAAGGAGGTATCTCAATTCTATTCATGAAAAGAAGAAAGTGCATGCCTCATATGATCACCAAGGGTATGATTATGATTAGATATTCCTGAATGCCTCATATTATTTAGAGGTATGGGAGAAGATGAAAGATAAATCAAAGTATACAATACATGTCCAAGCCTTTTAGTATAACCCTAGGATTATAAAATAAAATTCAAAAAATTAATGGAGTCAATAATGGCCTCTATTTATGCCTTACGATTCTTAGCCATAGGATCAACCTCTTTCCCCTTTAATAGAGCCTATAAAACTAGATGATTTTGGTAGTGAAAGAGAATCCAATCCTTAGATTGGGAGGGAAATTTTGATAGGTATTTTGGGTCCTTAATAACCTTTTAGAAAAATATCTAACCATCTTCAAGTTTTGGGCATAACTACTACAAGGGATGTGTCAACAATTTCTTCAGCTCAACAAAGGAAGAGTAATTTTTTGATGACTCCTTTGCCTCCTCTTACTATAGTTACTAAATTAATTATTCCTAGATTCTTAAAAATGGCTTTCCCTTCTATTCCAAATACTCTAGACTCTCATCAATCTCCTAAGTCTCCTTAGTTAAGCCTTGTACCTTCCAATTCATCACCTTCAGTCATACTTCCTACCATAGTGGTTCCTACAACCACTCTACCATCTCATCCACATTACACTCCACCCATATATACCTATCAAAGTAATAAAAATTAATCTCCTACTCCATCCCAAGATAAGAATTTAAAAGAGAGGCCATAAATTAGTCTCCCAATTCTAGAGTAAGTTAGTGAAGAGGAAGAGGAAAATGATGTAGAGGTTACTAAGGAACTCGAAGAAGAAGAGGAATCTAAACAAGTAATATATTTGGTTGACTATCCTTATAAGGATGGAGACCAAGAAATGGGTGTTTCAAAACTAGGTGATGGAGAGGATGAGATATAAAAATCCAAAACCTTGAGTCTAGGTGAGCATGAAATGGAAGAAGACTTAACTAGCCTCACACAAGAGCCTAAGTCAGAGAATTGATGAGGTAGTCTCTTTTATTATTTATTTAGTTTCTAATGTTGAGATATTAATTATGAGTTTACCCTTAGTTATTCCTAGGGTTTTATTATTTGGTTTTATTAGTACTACTATTGATTCTTGATATTCTTTCTTCTCCTAAACTAATAAGTAATCCCAAGGCAATCCATTTTTATAACTTGTTTATAGTTTTTATTTTCAATATTAGGAAGCCACTAGTTCTCAAGAAAACATTGACCCAAATAGATCTCCCTTTGCCCTATTTATTAGACATGCCTATAACAACAATGAATGTAGAAGTGACCCCAAGTCTTACTAGATTCTTATCTCAAGTAACCTTTATGAAAGAAACATCTCTATGGAAAAAGGTTCACCATAAACTTCCTCAGTTTTTTATTCAAATAAGTGCATCCCTACCAACTACTTGGATTACATCCCTTCCAATGACCACTCCACCCTCTACATCCTCGTACCCTACTCAAGATGTTGAAATGGAAGAACTGATTATTCCCCAATGGATGAGACATATGCATAATTTTAGAGATAAATGATAGAATTATCTTGACTGAGCTCCCCATAGTCTCCAATTGATTTGATAAGGAGAGTGGAAATATTTAGAGAGTAAGGAAAAGGAATGTGGTGAACTTGGAAACAAATGGTGAAGTAGAGTTCGAATAAAGAGAGAACTTATGTTTAAAAAATAGGTCCAAGATAAATACCAATGAACCTATTAAATATTAAGCATTTAAACACTTTTGTGGATTCAATTAGGGTAGTAATGAAATCAATGCATCAAAGTACTAAGGAGGCCTTAAAAATATGGAATCAAATATAAATTACATAGGCCCATCAAGAAGTTATTACTAATGTTTAGAGTGCAACCACAAAGCTATACAACATTTTTCATAACATCAAGCTTCTCAGGGTAGGTAACTATGCAAAAAGACCAAATATTGTTACACTTTGGAATAAGATTAAGGATGTAGAAAAGAGATTGAATTTCCTTGTTTAATGTTTAAGGATTAGTGATTTCAACCAATTGAACCTAATGACTAGCATGGATTCTTCTTCGTGTTTGAACTATGTGATTACCAATAGGGATGCTTCCTTAAATTGGCATAGATAGATGAAGAAATTATTGAGACTTTGTATCAGTCATGAGAGTGAGGCACTATATAATTTTGGGGACATGAGAGTCACAAGGGTAATCACCCAAGCTAGGGATCTTGTCCTTAGACCAATTTCAAGAACATTCTCCATTTAGCTACAAAAAACTTCAATAAGGAATTTGAGGGGACAGTTTAAAAAACCAATGAGGAAGTATTATAGCTCGTTAGTTTTTCTAAGGATAGAGTTACAAGAGCAAAAGATTTAGTATCCAAATTCAACAACTTAGAGGTAGAATAAGAAATATTTATGGCTAATGCTATCAAAATCTTAAATCCTTCATTACTCAAATTTGAAAATATAGACAAACAACTTGATTTATATTACACAGTAGGTGAAGAGATAAAATCTAAGGAAGTAGTTTCTTGGTCAGTTCCACATACACAACTGGCTATCGGTGCCCCTAACTTTTTAAATCTCTTAGTACTCACCTCAGTTTTAACTATAATTACTCCATCGACTCCTCTAGTTATGGTGAAACTTTAGCACTTTGATCTAATAATTATTATGTATTTGTATTTTATCACTTGTATTTTAGCACTTTGAGTTAATAAGTAATTTTAGGTGAATCTTGAAGTAATGAGGCCTTCCCCATACCAATATTATACATATATATTGTTGGGTGAATATTTTGTCACCAGCTAACTGATGAGTAAAATAGGTCATTTCAACCACAACATAGGGAGATCAGTCGGCCAGATGTGTAGGTTTACCACATCAAAAGGGGACAAATTTCTCCTCTCATCAAGGCAAGGTTCCCTTATAAATACGAGGAGATATATACTATATATATGTAAAAAATAACACTCAATGTAGGATAACACCATCCATCTCTCTTTTCTCAGAGATGATGTTCACAGACAAAGGATAAATCTTAGTGAAATGACAGGAGGCACTTCTCTTCTTTCAGAAGTGGCCTACAACTAATAGCAAGAATCCTTTCAGGTAGGTAACAAGTAACAAGGGCATAATAACTAGCAGGATGAAGTGTATCACAAAGTTTCCACCTCAATTGCTAAAGAGTGAGATACGAAGGACAATGATGGTACAAAGTCATCCCAAAGTCCTTTACACAAACAAAAAATAGACAAACACACTAAAGACAATGTGACAGCACAAAGTCTCTCCATAGTTGGCTTCAGGACACCTTCCTAATTTCTTCTGCTTGTTCTGCTTATTTCAATAAAATGGACAAGAACACATTTAGGAAATAGACATAAGAACAATCTCCTAAAATGACACAAGCTATAATAGCACAAAGTCTGAAAGTAACTTGTTTTCTCATTCAAATAAAGAAATATGATTAACAATCTGAGCTCAAAGTCTGAGTAATCACCTTTCAATTTTGGTAGAGTTTTTCTTCTATATCAGAGAGATCTCTTTTGCATAAAATAAGGGAATACAATATATAGTAGCCAAGAAAGGCTTGGTGTTTTGTTTCATGGAATGACCCATGCTACCTTTAATGACTTGAATGCATTTTTAGTTTTGTCAAAGAGGGCCATGCTGAAACAAGGTGTCTACCTTAACCGTGGTATGTTGATTCATCTCAAATGTCTTCTCCTTAGCATGGGTTGTCTAGTCTTTCACCAAATATCTGCATAGCTTTCCACTTCACCTTTACTCTAAGGGAGAAAAACAAGCCACACTTTTAATATTTGAAAGCTCAAATATCTATTTGGTTGACTGAACTACCTACTAGAATAACACCTGCATAGATATTTCTGGTCTTTCCCTCTTTCCTATTTCAATTTGAGCTCTTAGGCTATCTTTTCCCTTTCAGCTGGCTCTTTTAGCTCCCTCTTCAGCTAGTCATTGAGTTTGTTTTCAAGTTCTTCACCATATTTGAAAATCAATAGATATTTCACTACCCTGAATTTGACATTTGCAAGGATGTCATTGGTTCACTATTTCAATGGTTTGAGTGGCCTTCTCAACTTCTTGGTTCCATCACTTCTTCCCTTTAATCAGAGCTTTCATTGAACCATTGAACCCGTTGAACCTTTGAACCATTTTTGTTTAAGGTTCAATGGTTCATCCTCTTTCTCAGGAGCCTTTGTTTTCTCTAAGTCTTTTGAGTCCATAGAAATAGGCCTATAGATTCCATAGAAACCAACCTACAGAGTCCATAGAAATGAGCCTACAGAGTCCATAGAAATGAGTTTGTAGAAATGAGCCTACAGAGTCCATAAAAATCAACCTGCGGAGTCCGTAGAAATGAGTCCATAGAAACCAGCCTATGGAGTCCATATAAATGGGTCTATAGAGTCCATAGAAACCAACCTATGGCTTACTATCTTTGGAACCTCTTGAAGGGAAGGTGTCCCTTTAGGCCTTAAGAATGTTAAGCATGGAATATACTGAGAGGGGGGGTGAATCTATATGTGATATATCCTATAAATCTTTCCTTTAACCAAATTCCACTTAATCAAACATTCAAGATATGCAATAAAACTCAAACAATAAACATCCACATAAGATAGAGAGAGACACTAGATATAACATGGAAACCCAATGTGGGAAAAACCACGGAGAATCAATCTCAAATATATTCATGAGAACAACGCCACAAGAGCATCATACCCCTTTTCCAAGTACAAACCTCAGCTACAATTTGTGAGCACCAACCCATAAGAGCTCTAACCCCTTTGCTAAGCACCAACTCAGCAACAATTCGTGAGCACAAACCCACATGAGCACCAACCCCTTTGTGTATACCACACACCTAACTCTCAATGTTGCTATCTCAACAAATGATAGATCAATACAACATTTCCTTCCTCTCTCTCACCTTTGCTCTTTTAAGCTAGATATAACAAATACAAATCATATTCTCTCTCACAATTGCTCTTCTAAGCTAGATATTACAATATCAAAATCAACCTCTCACTCACATTACAAATGGCTACTCAAGCCTTTATTTATAGCTTTCCAAATGACATTTGGCCTTCCCCCTTTGTGACCTTTCAATCCTCATGGAAAATGGCACCAATCTTGGATGACCCTTCATATCCAAGCATTTGAAAAGTCATGTGGTGACCCTTCATGACCAAAAATGTCCTTCCCACTTTTGTCCTTATCTTTGGTGACTCTTCGTATTCCTCAAAGTGTCCCTTCATGAGAAATTACACCTTTACTCCTTTGTCTTCACTTGGTGACTCTTGATATTCCCCAAGATGATTCTTCATGGGAAAATGCATCCCATCCTTCTTTTGTCTTTATCTCATGGCTCTTCGACTTCTCCATGGGCCCTTCTTTTTGTCTCATATGCAACCAAAAATATATTCATTAATATTAAATAAATATTAACTCATATTAGCCAAGATAAACAATATTAAATGCAATGGGGCCTTTATCACCAATAATACTAAATGTTTGACATCAATGACAATATTTCCAATAGAGAATGTCCATTTCTTGGTCACTAAGAGCCCCTCACAAGGGTACCTGCCCTTCAGAGTCCTTTGGGTGGTCTTCATCTTTAATTCCTTCAGAAAAAATGTCTAAAGGAATGCCTTCAGACATTTTGTTTACAGGAAATCTTCCCTTGCCTTAGCCACTTTCCATCAGGATTTTGATCATTCCTTTAGAAAAAATGTTTGAAGGATTTTCCTTATAAAATTTAGCCACAAAAAATCTTTATGAAAGATATCTCTTGGTCTGCTTTTGTTCACTACCCTCTGCAAGGGCACTTGGCCTTTAGTTCACTTCCTTCTGCAACAGAACTTAGCCTTTAGGCTTTGGGGCACTCCTTCGAACTGATTGATTGAATTGACTGATTGAACCAACTTTGGTTTAATGGTTCAACAATTCAATCTTATGTTCCACTCATTTAATTGACCGCTTGAACCAACTGTGTTGAACCAACTGCTTTGAACCAATCTCATTGAACCAATCACATTGAACCTTTTTGGTTTAAGGTTCAATGGTTCAACGGTTCAATGGTTCAATCTTCTTTCTTTTTGCTAAGTCTTTTGAAGCTGTTGAACTTGCTGAATCAGTTAAACTTTGAACTTTTGCCGAAGTTCTTAACTCTTTAAGCTTGTCGATGTCATTGAACCTTTGAACCCATTGAACCTGTGAACCTTTTGAAAGTGGGTTTCAATGGTTCAATGGTTCAATCCTTTGTTTGAAGCTTGCTGATGGACATTTTTTGTTAAATCAAGGCATTAAACCAACCTTAAAATTGCCTTAGTGTTGGGAATTTGTTCCTTTGTGAGAGCTTGCCTATTGAAGTTGTTGAACTTGTTGAACCTGCTAGTCCCTTAGCTAAAAAAATTGAATAATGAAGAATTTGAATGCTCAGAACAATTTTTTGAGAAGGGAAAAGTGGATTTTGGCCTGTAGGACCAAAATAGTTCATATGTTATCCCAAAAATGAGTGACAGATTTTGGGAACAACAGCTAGCTCCAAGTGGGGAAATTCCTTCAGTTGAAATTGTGGAATAGCTGAGGGGAGTAGAAACTAGAATCTCTAGTGCCTTTAAGTATGTCTTTGGGCTACAGAGTCATGCTACCCAAAAAGAAAGGTGTAAAAAAACAAACTAAAATGAACAACACAAAACAAGCTAAAGACTATACAAAAGTTATACATATGTACAAGCTGATCTTATCTGATACTTCAAGAATTGAAGTGCTTCAAATGCCACCCATTATGAGATAGTGAAAATGGTGTGCTATCTTGATATATCAATAAGAAACCATTTTCTCCCTAGAAGTGATGATTGGCAAATGGACCTCTACACCAGGAATCAAAATTTTTATGCATTCCTTCTAGTTCTCTACTCTTGCCCCACAACAAGACTTGATTTCTAGTGTGAAAATCATGAATCCTTATTCTCTTGCAGAAGATTTTCTTTACCTAATTTTGATGTGCAACAGTATGGTCCATTACCATAATTCACTATTCTTTTGGTTCAATCTAGCACATGATTTGATCGTCAGCATCAAACAACTGCCAATGATTGGCATTGTCAGGCACACTTGGTCAAGAGACTAGCTCGATAGTGTGCTTATAATCTTTAAAGTCTTTATGGGTAACCAAGAGGGTCGTAGAGATAGACAATGAACTTGCATGGCTATGATGCTCTTTGGGCACTACAAATATATTATAAGCATGAAAAATTTCAATACAGTCCCATACCAGATTGCGGTAATGGCACAATCTTTTGTTTTTGGTTTGACATAGGTTCCTCACCTGACAAACCATCAGTTCAGCATCTCCTTTGGCGTGAAGGAGTTTGATACCTTTATCTTGAGCTGCCTTCAACTCAAGTAATAGAGATTCATACTCAGTTGTGTCATTGGTGTTGCTGAACTACAACTTGTATGAAGAAGGAAAAATATCTCCTTGAGTAGATATTAGAACAATCTTGGCTCTAACACTGGCAGAAGAGTTTCTACCATCAAATTCTAGGATCCAAACATCATCAAATACTGATCTTCTATCATATTTTTCTTCATTAGAGAGGGAAGATTCTTTTTCATCTATACTACACCCTACCAATTCTTCTGATGTCTTGTTTGAATCAATTTTTGGATCACTACCTATAGGACTTTCATCTATTATAATAGGAACATCTTTAGTAGACAAAAAATAATTACCCCTACCTCAAGACTCAAATAGAATTTGAGCTTCAGGGGCCAATGTTTGGGTGAAAACATATTTTGCTTCCTTCTCAGGGAGTAATCTCTACATAACTCCTTTGATTGGGATCCTTTCCTCAGATAGGTCCATGCTCAATTCTCCACCAACATCTTTGTAAAAATTTCACCCAAGAAGGATGCCGTATGAGGTTGGGATGTCAGCCACTAGGACTGTCATCTTGATTATCTTTTTTAGGAATGTTGTAAATGAAAATTAGGCATCCTTAATTTGTCCTAGCAATGGCACTTATTTTTTATCCATGGAGAAACATCTCCCAAATGTCTTAGTCAGTGTGATACCAAGGGATTCTACCACTTTAGTAGGCATGACATTGTCTGACACACCTGAGTCTATGATGCAATTGTTTAGCTGGTGTCCAATTATCAGCAAGGAAACATAAAATGGTTCAGTCCTTCTCAGAGTAGTAGTAGGAGCAATGACAAGGTTATTCTGGGTGGATGTGGGAGTCACCTTTGGAATAGTTGGTCCTGTAGGGACAGTTTTATTCTTCACACATTCCACTAACTTATCTAACTACTCAAGGTTGGATTACATGAATTCAAATTCAGACATTTGAATTTTAGTTTTCTTGACATGGTCAACTATGTCAAATGTCTAAAATGAATAATGAACAGGGGAAGAGAGTTCATCCTTCTAGTTTCTAGGAGAGGGAGGACTGGTCTGCAGAATTGAAGTTGAAGATGGAGTGTTTTATGTATTTATCTTTTTTGTGATCACTGGGTCCTTTACTTAAAAAGGCAGAGTGGTTCCCCACTTAGCAATTGAAATTTTAGGCTGAGATCCTTCTCTTATTTTGTCCTTATCAGCTTGCTAGGTTGACTAGTTCTTGGACTAGGTGAAAATAGCATATGATCCATCAACTACTTTACCTTTACTTCTGGGTTCATCCTGGTAATTTAAAAAACCAATGTTGGAGTCTCCAACTGATTCTTCTTGGTCTTCTGCAAATAGATCAACGTCATTTTCTTGGTTGAATACAAGCTAGAAAGAGAAATCAAATTTTGTTTCAAGATATCCACCTATTGAATTGGTTGGGGGAGCTTCAATGGCAAGTTTTCCCTGAGTGGGAGGAAGATGATTTGGCTATCCTTAATTCTTGGTAGCATTGCCTTGGTATGACTAATTGAGGAATGCCCTCTTTGGTATATCTCTATATGAAGGGGTAGATGACAACCCTTGTGCCATTTTCTTTCTAAGAGCAAGTAACTCATTCACCAGCTTCTGCACCGTTGGATCAGTGGTGCCTGTAGATGGATATTCAAAAGATGAAGAAGATTTACCTTTATTAGGATCTCTCCTTATCTTTCCTACCAATATAAGGTCATCTTCCACCTCAATGGCCAAATCTTGATCAACAACAAGGTCTATGTGGCTAGCACATCTCAGCAAAAAACTCACTTTAGGAAGCTATGAGTTGATGAAGAAACATTTGAGATTCTTAAGTGTTAGATGAACAATCATGGGAATCCTATTTCTCAGCTTATAAATTTGGAAATGAAATCCCTCATTGGTTCATGAGGTTCTTTCTTCATCTGTGTGAGCTGGGCCAATAGGGCATGCACATCCTCTGCAGGCTTGAACCTTGCTTTGAACTTAGGTTTGAGAGTGTTCCAGTCAGTCACAGTCTAGGCCTGCAAATGATAGAACTATTCTATAGTATAACCTTGCAATGTTTCCACAAATATCTTAACTGCTACGTCCTCATACTCCATGTGTATTACACCATAGGCTATGTTAAAAGCTATAATGTGTTCATTAGGATAAACTCTCCCATCACCAAAGAATTTGGGGAAGTTCTTTCTTAAACTACATGGTAGCTCTTGTAGAGGTGGAGTTAAATTGAGTGGGCCAAAAGAGTTACCCTAGGGGCCTTGAACCACCATGATTTGATTATGCAAAGGGGGGATAACAAATCTGGGTGGAGTAAGTATAGGCAAAGCTTTGCTAATAGTAGAAAAAGAAACTCTACCTTTTATTGGTGAACTGGTATTGGTAGGAGGAAGAATCTTAATTCGTTGAAGGTGAGGTTATGGAAGAAACAAATCAAAATTGCTCTACTACACTGACTCAAAAATAGGATCAACAACACCTTGAGATTTTTGGCTTTTTGTATAGCATGGAGCTGCCAGATTATTAAATAAAAATGGAAAAGAACTGGCCTTACTTTAGCTTAAAGCTTGAGGCTTCAAATTACACACTCTTCCCTAGTGGATTTGGTTTCATAGACCAAATTATATAATGGAAATGGATAAGGATATAATTATAATGGGTAAGACATAGGTGATGCTTCAATCTGAAACTTGAGGCTTCAAGTTGCACAAAATAACTATGTCCCCAGTAGAGAAAATGGATAAGGAAAAGAACTAAAACTATTCATTCTTCCCCAGTGGCTCTAGTTCATAGACTAGATTATATAACAAAAATGGACAAGGATATAATGATAATGGATAAGACATAGGTGATGCTTTAATCTAAAGCTTGAAGCTTCAAATTATGCAAAATTGATGTGTTCCCTAGTGGAGAAAATGGATAAGGAAAAGAACTAAAACTGCTCATTCTTCCCCAATGGATCTGGTTCACAGACCAAATTATATAAAAGAAATGGATAAGTCTATAATGATAATGGATAAGACATAGGTGATGCTTCAATCTGAATCTTGAGGCTTCAAATTATGCAAAATTTTTGTGTCCCCAGCAGAGTCACCAAAAATTGTTGGGTGAATATTTTGTCACCAGCTAACTGATGAGCAAAATAGGTCATTTCAACCATAGCATAGGGAGATCAGTCAACCAAATGTGTAGGTTTACCATATCAAAAGGGGACAAATCTCTCCTCTTATCAAGGGGAGGTTCCCTTATAACTACGAGGATTTATATACTGTGCGTGCGCGCGCGCGCGTGTGTGTGTGTGTGTGTGTGTGTGTGTGTGTGTGTGTGTGTGTGTGTCTGTGTGTGTGTGTGAAAAATAACACTCAGGGTAGGATAACACCATCCATCTCTCTTTTATTAGAGATGATGTTCACAAACAAAGGAGAAATCTTGGTGAAATGATAGGAGGCACTTCTCTTCTTTTAGAAGTGTCTTATAGCTAACAACAAGAATCCTTTCAGGTAGGTAACAAGTAATAAGGGTGTAGTGACTAGTAGGATGAAGTGTAGCACAAATTATCCACCTCAATTGCCAAAGAGTGAGATACGAAGGACAATGAGGGCAAAAAGTCATCCCAAGGTCCTTTACATAGAAATAGAAAATAGACAAACACACTAAAGGCAATTGTGGCAGCACAAAGTATCTCCATAGTTGGCTTCAGGACACCTTCCTGATTACTTTCACTAGTTCTACTTATTTCAATAAAATGGACAAGAAAACATTCAGGAAACAGACATAAGAACAATCTCCTAAAATGACACAAGCTATAACATCACAAAGTCTAAAAGTAACTTATTTTCTCATTCAAATAAAGAAATATGATTAACAATCTAAGCTCAAAGTCTTAGTAATCAACTTTCAATTTTGGTAGAGTTTTTCTTCTATATAAGAGAGATCTCTTTTGCATAAAATAAGGGAATATAATATATACTAGTCAAGAAAGGCTTGGCACTTTATTTCATGGAATGGCCCATGCTGCCTTCAATGCCTTGAATGCATTTTTAGTTTTGTCAAAGAGGGCCATGTTGAAACAGGGCATCTGCCTTAACTATGGCATGTCAATTCATCTCAAATGTCTTCTCCTCAGCATGGGTTGTCTAGTCTTTCACCAAATATCTATGTAGCTATCCACTTCTCCTTTACTCTAAGGGAGAAAAATAGGCCACACTTTTAATGTTTGCAAGCTCAAATATCTACTTGGTGGATTGTTCCACCTACTAGAATAACTCTTACACATATATTTTTGGTCTTTCCCTCTTTCTTGTTGTAATTTGAGCTCTCAGGTTATCTTTTCCATTTTAGTTGGCTCTTTTAGCTCCCTCTTCAGCTGGTCACTAATTTTATTTTTAGGTTTTGTGCCATGTTTGAAAATCAACAGATATTTCACTACCCTAAATTTGACATCCACAGAGACATCATTAGTTCACTATTTCAACAGTTCAGGTGACCTTCTTGACTTCTTGGTTCCATCACTTCTTTGGTTCATTCACTTCTTACCTTTACTCAGATCTTTCATTGAACCGTTGAACCCATTGAACCTTTCAACCATTTTAGTTCAAGGTTCAATGGTTCATCCTATTTCTTAGGAGCCTTTGTTTTCTCTAAGTCTTTTGAGTCCATAGAAATAGGCCTACAGAGTCTATAGAAACCTACCTGTGGAGTCCATAAAAATGAGCATATAGAGTCTATAGAAATGATTTCATAGAAATGAGCCTATAGAATCCATAGAAATCAACCTGCAGAGTCCATAGAAACCAGCCTGCGGAGTCCATCGAAATGAGTCCATAGAAATGGGTCTGCAGAGTCCATAGAAACCAACCTATGGCTTAATGTATTTTTAACCTCTCAAAGGGAAGGTGTCCCTTCAAGCCTTAATAAAGTCCATTTCCTGGTCACTAAGAGCCCCTAGAAAGGGTACCTACCCTTCGGGGTCCTTCAGGGTCCTTTAGGTAGTCTTCATCTTCAATTCCTTCAGACAAAATGTCTGAAGGAATTCCTTCAAAAATTTTATCTAAAGGAAATATTTGCTTACCTTAGCTAATTTTTGTCAGGATTTTAATCATTCCTTTAGACAAAATGTCTAAAGGAATTCCTTTAGACATTTTGTCTGAAGGGTTTCCCTTGTAAAATTTGGCCATAAAAAATCTTTTCAGAAGATATCTCTTGGTCCACTTTTGTTCACTACCCTCCATAAGGGCACTTGGCCTTTGGTTCACTACCCTTTGTAAGGGCACTTGGCCTTTGGGCTTTGGGGCACTAATTCGAATCGACTGATTGAACCAACTTTGGTTTAATGGTTCAACAGTTTAATCTTGTGTTTTGCTCATTCAATTGACCGCTTGAACCAACCGTGTTGAACCAACCACTTTGAACCAATCTCATTGAACCAACCATGTTGAACCTTTGAACCTTTGAACCTTTTTGGTTTAAGGTTCAATGGTTCAATGGTTCAATCTTCTTTCTTTTTGCTAAGTCTTTTGAAGCTGTTGAACTTGCTGAAGTGGTTGAACTTTAAACTTTTGCCAAAGTGCTTAACTATTTAAGCTTGCTGGCATCGTTAAACCTTTGAACCCATTGAACATGTGAACCTTTTGGAAGTGGGGTTGAATGGTTGAATGGTTCAATGGTTCAATCCTTTGTTTAAAGCTTGCTGATGAACATTTTTGGTTGAACTGAGGCATTGAACCAACCTTGAAATTGCCTAAGTGTTGGGAATTTGTTCCTTTGTGAGATCTTGCCTATTGAAGTTGTTGAACTTGTTGAACCTACTAGTCCCTTAGCTGGAAAAGCTTGAATAATGAAGAATTTGAATGCTCAGAATAAATTTTTGAGAAGGGAAAAGAGGATTTTGGCTTGTATGACCAAAATAATTCATATGTTGTCCCAAAAATGAGTGACATATTTTGGGAACAATATATATAACCTTTTGGTCTCAAAGGAAGGATAATTTTGGTTATTCAAGTTAATAGGAAATTTGAAAATTTTCTACTTGACTTTGTCTCTATGTGCAAATATTGATTCTTCTCCAATTCTATGGATTAATTGAGATGTCTGATAATTCTATTATCTTAGTGATTTTGTTGTGTGTGAGTTATCTATTTTAAATATAGTCATTCATTTTTAGTTATAGGTGATTTGCATATATTTTGCATACTTATCATAATCTCTCATATAGATGTGCAATAACAATCTAAAAATTAGGCAACCTTTGATTTTATATGTTTGAGTATACTATGTTCTAGTTCTTTTTAATCTTCAATATATTTGATTGTTGGTGTGATATAAAATCTTACAATTATTGGTTTAGCTTTCTTGTCCTATTTGAGTCCAAGTGCTAGTCTTGAAAGGTTTTATCCCTAGTTATACATAGGATCTATTTTTTTCTTTCCCTTTCCCTATTTTTGAATTTTATTTTGAAATTATTCCACCCACTCCAAGTAGATATAGGTTCACCCATAGTTGGTTCACCCATGGTAAACAATATATATTACTCATAATTATTCCACCAAAAACTTGTTATAAAAATGAATACCCTAAAACTCATGCCTTGGATTGAGTTTGGTCACCAATATTAAAATATTATAGACTACCTTAAAGGAGTTTTTAGAATGTGTATAAAGCACACATCAGTAGAAGTTTTAAATTGGTTCTAGAAAGAGGGTTTAATCTTCTATCTCTATCCATTTGAAATTTCACTTGAGTTGCATTGGATGCATTTAGATGATTAATATGTGCAAGGTTAGACAATAACCTATTACATCCATGTTTGGAGATCCATAGAAAGGTTAGATATGATAAAGGTGTTTTTAGAAAAACTGGGGCTCAATCATCATCCCTAAGAAGGTAGTCTCATCTTCTAATTACTATGATGGCCCATCTCCAAAATCCACCTCCTAATCTTCCACCTCTTGTATATCCTCTACCTTAAGCCCCATCTTGGTTAACTTGCCCAACCATCAATGTCAAAGGAGCAGTGCATGATTTTCCTATAAAACTATATAAGTGTCTTCATTCATTATCTCTCTCAAGAGGAAGGACTACAGAAGAGCATATGAAGGTTTTCAAATCTATTTTGGGGCTCTTGAATGTAACTCAATAATATGTGGTTTGTATATTATTTCCCTTCACTTTTAAAGAATCATCCTATGACTAGTTTATAAATATTCTATAAGGGTCAATCATAACCTATATGTAATGTTAAGATCCCTTATTGGCACAATTTGGCCAAGTTACCAATGCAAATCTTATCTATCAACACTTTGTTAGCATGAGACAAGATCCAAATGAGCTAATATGAGCATTCAACATTAAATTTCAAAATATGTACAACATATTATAATATTCCTATCAAATTAATGAACTGTTAGACCTCAAAATGTATAAAAATGCCCTAAATCCCATAAATGTTATATTTTTGTATAGGGTTGCCAGTATTTATAATCAACTTCTAGCTTACATGGAAACAATCAATATGGACAAATAATTGTACATATAGTTGTAATCATTACCTCCCCTCAATTTTGGACTTGTCTACCTAGATTTCAACCCAATTTTCAATATAACCCATAATTTTGTTGCAAAAAACTAGAACCCATTGAATAATCAATTGTTGTTAACCCATGTTGCCTAGAATCAATATCCCAACTTCTTGAATAATTATGATCCTAACCATCAAATCTAGAGTCAACCTTCTATACCAATTAATACCATATCTACCTATTACAATACTCTAAAATCAATGAAAATAGAGATGGAATCCATGTAAAGAATGGTGCATAAATTGATTGATGAGTTCCTCAACATGCATAAACATATGGTCAATGTAAATGGATATAAATCTAAATAGAACAATATAGGTAATGGTTTCTATAGATACAACATGCCCTTTAACACATCTAGAAAAAATCAAAAACATTAGGTTCCATATAATAGGATGTCATAGATCAACATCATGGATGCATCTCTTCCAAATTACTACTGAGTTCATAAAACCACACAACATGGGGAGTTAGATTGTATAGAGTTATGCACTACTTTTGAAATCTTCTAGAAAGAGGATGAGAGGTAATAAAATTCCACTAGTCAATCAAAACCATATTGGTCTAATTATTTGGGCAACCCTAACATAGCTATGGTCTTTGACACTTATGAATTCCACTTTCTAGAGGAAGATGACAATGATAATGAGGATAAAATCAATGAGGTTCATGCTCTAAAATAGTACCATCATAATTAGAACCTAAGAAACAAGTAGCCTATGAATTATTTAGTGCCTCCTAATAAAAATGCTACTACTCCCCTAGATCTGAATGCCAACAACAATATACTACCACTGAGAAGAGATAAGCCACATCCACCTAAAAGGGATAATCTTACTCTTCCTAAGGAGAAATATCAGTCACACAGCTTCATACATCAAGGTATGGGAGGAAAAAATATTATTGAAGACATGAAAAATATTAAATCTAATATCAATCTTCATGAGATGGCTCAAATCATAGAGCAAAAGGAACTACTACTCAAATCCCTAACAAGGAGGACTTCTGACAAATATAAGACTACTCATACAAATTTGATGATGTATACATATAAACTTGAAGTACCATCATTCCTATTAACTATTTGAATGTTTGGAAAGAATGTGCATAACTACCTAGTCGATTATGGGGCATCAATCAATGTGATGCATAAAACTATTTTCCAAAAGTTAGGTTTAAATCTTGATAAGTCAAAAAGAATGTTACTATAGTTGGATAAATATTTAGTCCTATGTGTTTGAGAATTAAAAAATGTGTGCATATAGATTTCATTAGATACACATATAGAAGCATATGACTTGCTACTAAGTTAAGACTGGTCAAAGACATTGAATAGGTACATGGCCATGGATTTTTTCCACATATGGCTACCTTGGAAAGGAGTGTCAAATTAAATCAAGGTAGATGTGAATCCCAAAATTGATTACCTAATTACTAAGTACAATACCAAGAACAATCAATTTGACTTCATATTAACACATGTAGGCGTGTATGCACTAACCGCCAAATAATAATTGTATGAACAATAATTTGAAGGTCCTTCTCAACTATGAAGTTTACACTTCGATGGGGATCATTCAAAAAATGGTTATGGCATAGGTGTGGCCTTGAAAAAACCAAAAGGTAGATAATACCTAGATGCTTACAAGTTGTATTTCCCTTACACCAATAATAGGGTCAAATACGAAGCTCTAATTTTAGGCTTATAATACTCATTAAAAAATAATGCCAATCAACTGTTAGTATTTAGGGACTCAAAGTTGGTTGTAAACTAGATCAAAAATAAGTACTAGTATAATATTGCATACCTAAAGAAGTATAAACATTGAGATTAAAACTTGATTGAATATTTTGAAGCATTCATCATCAAGGCCATCTTAAGAGAAAATAATCAAATAACTGATTCTTTGGCAACCTCTGCTACTAATCAGGAACCACTCCAAGAATAAAAAATGCATAAATTTTTAGTAGAACTGGTCCCATGCCCTTCTGTCCCATATAATGTGGAAAAATTCCATGTGTTTGATTATGATAAACAAATTTTATTGTTAAACAATTTAGGGGATTTTGAATCCTATATAATAGATGAAAGAAATATCCAGCCTATGCAGACTTAGGATATGGGAGAAGATGGTGTTTTTCAACTAAAAGAAAAGTAAATCCCCTTGGGAATGTTTTCCTTGGAATGATATTTTGACGTTGATCCTTAGGTCCAAAAGTAGAAATATATGAAAACAATCGAGTTTAACTTTACCAAAGGGAACTTAGGGACTAGCTAGGCTCACCAATATCTGAATATAGGTATAAATTATATTGAAAACAAGAAGCACAAGATGAAGAGATTGCTTACAAATTATAAGGATGTTATTACTTGGAGATATGGTGACCTAAAGGTATTTTATGCAAGGGTAATTACTCACAACATCCTTTAAATACAAAACACAATCCATTCAGGAAAATACAAAGTGACTAATAAACTTGATCTTGGAACCTCTTATAGAGATTGAAATAAAAAGCTCTTGGATGCCAAAATTGTTTTCCCAATAAAAAACTCAAATTAGGTAGCTAACCTTGTACTAAATGGAAAAAAGAATGGATAAATCAAGTTGTGTGTTGATTTTAGGAACTTAAACATAGCCTCATAAAAAGATAATTGTCCTCTACCTTCTTTGGATGAGTTAATATAGATGGTGAGTGGTTTAGATATGATTTCCATTTTATATAGATTCTCAAACTATAATCATTTATTAGTTAAAGTAGAGGATAGGATGAAGATTTCCTTTAGTACCAAATGGAAAACCTTTACATATAATAGGATGTCAATTAACCTAATCAACATAGAAAACACTTTTTAGAGAGCAATGGATTTTGAATTTGAAGGATTGGTGGGGAAGTGTATCATTATATACATGGATGATATTAATATATTTACAAGAATAAAGTTGATCACATAGACCAACTACACAAAGCCCTAGATAGATGGAGTATGGAGTTTCTCTGAACCTACCAAATGCATTTTTAGAGTTACTAAAAGAAAATTATTGGGTTGTATTATCATCCAAGATGGGATCTCCATCAACCCAGATCATGTCTAGGCCATCTCTAAACTAACTCCACCCAATAGAAATAAAGAGCTAAAGTATTTATTTATTAAGATCAACTTCATCAGAAATTTCATTTCTACTTTTATAAAAAATGCCAAACCATTAAATTCCATGTTTAAATAAGATGTCAAGATTGAGTGGAAAATAAAGGCCAAGAAATATTTTGAGGACATCAAAATGGAAATTGTTCAAGCCCTAGTCTTTATTAGTCTAGATTTAAATAAATATTTCTATCTTTATTTATTCACCCCAGAACATACATTTGTTGTGATGTTGATGCAAAATGTAGAAGACAATGAACATTCCATTGCCTTCATAAATACCAATTTGAAGGATGCATAACTAAAGTATTCCATAATTGATAAGTGGATATATGAATTTATAAATGTTGTCAATACATGTAAAAATTGTATTCTATGAAAAAAGACATATTCCATTGTCCTCAACCCAAATAAAAAATTCACGCTTAGCTAGAATGAGTTGGGAAAAAGAAAAGGAAAGTAGATGTCCCAAATTTAGGAGTTTGACCTTGAAATTAGAATAGATAAAATGGTAAGAGGTTAGGATCTCATCCAACTGATGACTCAAACTAACCCATGCATCCACATTGAATAAATAAATTAGGCCTAAATAATGAATGGATAATGGTACTCACATATCATCCACTACCTACTTATAGGTACATGCCATCTAGAATTAAACAAAGAGAAAAAACAAGCCCTTAGATTCAAATCAACTCATTTCATGATCAAGAAATGGGTCCTTTATAAAAAACTATGAAATCATCTACCTAAGGTGCATTTTAGAAGAGGAAACTAAGGACATCCTATATAACCTACATCAAAAGATTGGCAGTGGGCATCCATCTAGCAATACCACAACTCATAAAATTATAAGGATGGGTTATTATTGGCCTAAAATCTTCAAGGACATCCATAACCATGTTAGATTATCAAGGAAACTATGGGAAATATATAATATCTTATTTAAATATATATTATGGGAAGATAAAACCATACATAAGCAAACTCTCTAGGCTTCACCTTTTCTATTGGTATATGGACAACAACCAATCTTCCCTATTACTCTCAATTTACCAATGTATCAATTAATGAAAGAGTATACGGTATAATATGAGATAAGAACATCTAAAATACTAGTTATAGTCTAATTAGAAGATGAAAAAATTGAATCACTAAAAAAATTCAATAAATATTAGGATATTGTCAAATACTAGTTTGATAAGAGGTCCAAAATCAAGGTTTTTAGGATTTTAGACCTAGTGCTCTATTGGGATAAAACAAATGAGAATAAAGGGAGATATTACAAGTTCACTCCCTTTTATATGGGACCATATCAGGTATCTGAAATCCTTAAAAACAATGCCTTTCAGTTGAAATACTTCCAAGGTAAGGACCTTACCTTTCCAATCAATGGATAATTTTTGAAGGATTACATCATGGCTTCTCCAACTCAAGATGCATCAAAGTGAACTATAAGTGGAGATTTAGAGTAGGATTATATTATATTTACTAATTTATAGATTAGATTTACTACTTTTTAAATTAGTTTTTCTACTTTCTACACTTGGTTCCCTTTAGGTTAGTTTTACTACTTTTAGTAGCTTAGTTCCCTACTTTCTAGATTAGTTCTCTAAGTTGTGGAATTATCTCAAAAAAATTATTGAACTAAATCTAAAATATGTGATAAAATAAAGGGGATGATACCTAAATAATATACAATTGGTACTCATAAAAATTTATTTTGATAGTACTAAACTTTCTAGAGTTAAGGTATGTATCATGACTAAACATTGTTTTATTCAGATTGAATATGTTTAATTAGTTTTTAGCACGTTCTTTGATATACTCATTCAAATTTTATGAAAATATTTCCATTTCCAAAGATGTATTGCACTATCAAATTCTAAAATTTGGGTAGGATATGATAAATAGATGACCAAATATACATTGATAGGGATATATTGACCAATAAGTTTTCTTATTCATATACCTAGCCAAAGGTGGTTCCCAACCTTCCTTTATTTAATTTAAAAAATAAAAAATAAATAAAATTAAAAATCATGCAAACTAATAGAGGATAGGTGATTCAAGTAAACTCTACCAGGGCTATGGATTCCTAGATAAGAGTAGAGCAAAGCTTTGGGTGGAACCATAGGTATCTTTATTGGGGATATGGATGCCTGGACAGTAGAAAAACAATAACCAAGCTTTATTTTTTGCATTGGTTACGAATAAAAAATTCAAAATGAAACCTACAGTGTTTATTCAGGTCTTTGATCAAATATTCATATTCAATAGAAATTAATTTCACTATATCACACACTAATCCAAGGAATGGGAAGGTTAGTATATTACATTAGAAAGTAAGATTTGTTTCAAAAGTTAAATTTCCTTATTCCTTATTTGTTGAAATAGAATTTTTATCATAATATATTCCTAATATTTTGAGTTCTCAAAATACTCAAAAGTATTTTCTTCTATGAGTCACCATTTATTGTGCCCTAACACACACACACACCCCATTTTAAATTTTTAAAATAGGGACCCATTATTGAAAAATATTTATTTAGGGAGCTATGAGCATAAAAATATATGACTTGGATGTCATTAATTTTTCATACATGGTTATTCCTATATAATATAGCATTAAAAAAATTGAAATTATGAAAATCTAATCTTAACCTAGAATCTTAAGTCATTTTGAACCTTGGTTTTTCATAAATTTTATTTCAAGGTCAATGTTCTAATTTATGAGCTAATGATACTAATATGTGTATCCTAGTTGGTATATTTTGAATCATATAAATATAAAAGGATGAGGATCATTAATATTATACAATCAAGCCCATAATCAAATATTTGGATGTTATCAAGATTTATAAGTCTTTAAAGGATTCCATGTTATTAAAAGTTTAAGTCTTCCACACTATTAGGCTTTGTAAAGTTGCCACATGGCATATTCTCACTAAAACATAAACATAGAGAATTCATATACTTATAAAAAAAGGTTAAATTTTTTGTGTTCCCATGTGCTAATTCTTTCAAGCCTCCATGGTTTTGAGTGATCAATATTTCACACATTCTTATCGGGCATACAAAAAGGTTAAGTGATTCTTTGGTCTACATTCTAATTGTTTCAATATTCCACATTTTTAAGGTGTTTGAGATCACTCAATTTGTCTCTATCACATTAACTCATGTCCAAAATAATATTAATATTAAAAATATATACCAATCTAATGGTCTAAGCCCCCATACTTTGAGATGAATCCACATGGCTTGATCACATCAAGTCATAACCATGGGACTTGCACAACACAATGAAGAAATCCAAAGGGTCAGGTTAATGAAGACTTAAAAAGTGGAATTATCTAAATGAAGTGTGGAAAAAACATGAAAATAAAATATTTATAGCATGGTAAAGAAACCAATCAACAAATAATTGATAATTATCTCCAAAATCGATGACTAGACACAAAAAATTAATGAATGGTTACCATTTGGAAAATAAGTACACTTGGAAAAGTTGACCAACACATTAAAATTAAATAAAGAATTAAATAAAATGTTTATTATTTTCATTGAAAGCACATAAATACTTTCAATACTTAGGCCTATGAATGATATATGCAAAATCTATGCTAAGTGAAATTCACTTTGCCATTACTCTTTTGATCAAACAAGTGCATCTTCGTGCTTTTCCAATGCCAAGTTAGACTTAGTTTTATTCAACTAAAAAGCATAGATTAAACATTTGGGACACCAAAATAATTATAGTTACTAAAGGATAATAATGAAATATTCTTCAAAATAGGGTAATCCATCAGTCCCCTAACCATATTCATTTACAATATCAATAGAGTATAAAGATATGATATTCAAGAAGAGTGCCCTAAATTTCAAGTTTCCACCTTACTAGATTCTTTGTAAAGAGGTGAAATATGTCCATCCATACTTTTTTTAGGATCACCTCACTCTAAAATCCATGCAATACATTGATGATTTATTACCAATCAAAGAGTAAGGAGTCCACTAGGCAACAACCAACCCTGAGGTAATGCCATGAATTGACATCCTAAAATTTTTGTTTATAAATGGAACCATTTATGGGGATATGAATCATGTTAAGAGAGTCAAGATTTCCTCAACTTATATTTTAGGTAGGGCATTTAAGAGATCCCTTAGGATTCCTTGTCTTGAGACCACCTATAATCAAGTCTTAACCAATGTTTGGCTTGAGCAGAACATAGTAGATGGACAACTCAAAAAATGGGTTGAAAAAGGTCAAAGGATAAATCCTAAAATGGATATCTCCACTAATTGAATTATCAAATTTAGATCTATAATTGTGATATCCATGGCCCTTTTGAATATACTATATAGTTTCCCAAATATTGCATATGTTTAGGTTGAATGGGTTCTATTGTTAGATATACTCCTAACATCTAACCAGTTGGTGAAACTTGGGGAGATTATAAGTTAAAAATTAAAATAACACATGATCCACTTTAATCATAGGCCTACTAACAACAATTTATATATGATGTTCTACCTATTAGATCCAATGGTAAGCCCTATGGTTAGAAGTGGCAACCCAAATATAAAAATTTGGAAAATAGCATTGGAGAAGATTTTTATTTTAGAAATGAATCAGAAGGATATGAAATGAGTTATATCCTCATATATATCAAATAATGTAGGTAAAACCAATGCCTAGATTATCAAAAAACATGATAATAAGCCTGAGCAAAATGAGAGATTATTGGTTATATCTAGATGTAACTATCATCTAGGTATAAGGCACAAGGATAAATCCTCTACTATTACCACATCATGTTATAAATACTATAGTATAATAGGAAATAAAATATCATTTATTTAATAATATTGATGAGAAATTGGGTTAAAGGTATTGGGCCTACTTTTTCAAGACTCCTCTGAGCATTGGACAACATCAATATGTGATCACACCATATTTTTTTCAATTTGATAAAGCTAGAACTTAGTATAATTTACAAGTTTAAAATTTTAGGGAATGGTACACCAGAAGGAAATTAAGGGGATATCTTAAATATATTCAGGAAAAGAAGAAAGTGCACACCTCATATGTTCACTAAGGGTATGATCATGATCAAATCTTCCTTAATGCCTCATATGATTTAGAGGTATGGAAAAAGATGAAAGATAAATGAATATATATGATACATGCCCAAGCCTTGTATTAAAAACTTGAGTCAAGAAAATAAGAGGCACAAAATTCATGGAGTCAACAATGGCCTCCATTTATGCCATAAGATTCTTAGCCATGGGATCAACCTCCCTCCCCTTAAATAGAGCCTATAAAAGGATAACTAGATGAATTTGGTAGTAAAAGAGAATCCAATATTTATATTAGGAGGGAAATTTTTAGAGTTTTTATTGGTCTTCAAGTCCCTTTTACAATAACAAATACCCACATTCAGGGTTTGGGCATAACTACTACAAGGGATAGGTCAATAGTTTATTCAGCTGAGAAAAAGAAGAGTAGTTTTTTGATGACTCCTTTTCATCCCCTTACTAAAATTACTCAAGTATGTATTTCTAAATTATTAAAAAAGGATTTACATTCCATTATAACTTATATAGACTCTCCTAAGTCTCCTTAGGCAAGCATTATTCCTTCTACTTCATCACATTTAGTCACACTTCCTAACATAGTTATTCCTACAACTACTCTACCATCTCATCCATATTCTATTCAATCCATATATACCTATCAAATGAAACACAAGGACTATCCTAATCCCCTCAAGATAAGAATTTGAAATAGAGGACATCACTTGGTCTCCCCATTATATAGGAATTTAGTGAAGAGGAAGAGGAAAAGGATGCAAAGTTTACTATAGAACTTGAATAAGAAGAAGTTGAAAAAGTAATATATTTGGTTAAAAATCATTATGATGAGGAATACCAATAAGTGAGAACTACACAAATAGGTAATGAATAGGATCATCTATAAAAATCCAAATCCTTGAGTTTGGGTGATCACGAATTGGAAGAAGACTTAGCTAGACTCACACATGAATAATGTCAAATAATTGATGAGGTAGTCTCTTTCATTATTTATTTAGTTTATAATGTTGAGATCATAATTGTGAGTTTACCCTTAGTTATTCCTAGGTTTGTATTATTTGGTTATGTTATAGTTACCATTGACTCTGATATTCATTCTTCTCCTAAACTAATAAGGACTCCCAAGGTAGTTTATTTTGGTAACTTGGTCACAATTTTTATTTTAAATCCTAGGAAACCACCAATTCCCAATAAAATGTTTCCCAAAATAGAGTTCCCCATGCCTTATACATTGGCCATGCATACAAAAAAAATGACTATGAAAGTTTCCCCAAGTATTACTATATTCTTGCCTCAAGTAATCCCTATGAAAGAAACATCTCTATGGGAAAACGTTGGATAGAAAATTCCTTAGTTTCTTATTCTAACAAGTGAATCCCTTCTAAATACTTTGATTACATCCCTTATAATGGCCAATCCACCCTTCACATCCTCAGACCCTACTCAAGATGTTGAAATGGGATAATGTATTATTCCCGAATGGGTGAGAGAGATGCAAAATGTTAGAGATGAAAGACAGAATTTACTCTTAACTGACCTCCCCATATTCTCCACTTGATTAAATAAGAAGAGTGGGACTATTCAAATAGTGAGGAAGAGGAATATGGTGAACTTGGAAATAAAGGGTGAAGTGGAGTTTGAATAAAGAGAGAACTTGTTGTCTTTAGCAAAAAGGCCCAAGAGTAATCCCAATGACCCTACTAATTATATTGATTATTTAAACACTTTTATGTATTCAACAAGGGTAGAAATGAATGAAATGCATTAAATCATGAAGGAGGAATTAACAAGATGGAAGCAAATTCAAATTACATAGGCCCCTCAAGATTTTATTTCTAATGTTTAAAGTACATTCACTAAGTTGTACAATATTTTGTACAACATTAGGCATTCCATGTTAGCTAGCCAAGCCAATAGAGAAAATATTGTTACACTTGGAAATAAGATGAAGGATGTAGAAAATATATTGAATTTCCTAGTTCAGTGCTCAAGGATTATTTATTTGAAACAGTTAAAACTCATGACCAACATGGATGCTTCTTGGAATTTTAAATTTTTTATTTCTAAGAGGGATGCTTCCTTAAATTAGCATAAATAGATGAATAACTTGTTGGTACTTTTTATCAGTCATGAGAGTAGGGCACTACGTATTTTTGGGGACTTGAGAGTCATAAGGCTAATCACCCAGGCTATGGAGCTTGTCAATAGACCCAATTTTGAGAACCTTCTCCATTTAGATACAAAAAAATTTAAGCAATAAGTTAAGGGGACTAGTTATAAAACCACTGATAAAGTAATGCAATTATTTAGTTTTTCAAAGGATAGAGTAACAAGACAAAAAACTCTAGAATACTAAATCAAGAACTCAGAGGTAGAATAATAAATATTGATGGCTGATGATATTAAAATATTAAATACTTAATTACTCAATTTTAAAATTATAGACAAATATTTTGATGCATTTTACACACTAGGTGAAGAGATAAAATCTAAGGAAGTATTTCTAGGTTGATTTCATGAACATAACTAGTTGTCGATGTCCCCCAACTTCACAAATCTCTTATCCTTTACCTTAGTTGAAACTATATTTACTCCATCATATACTCTAGTTGATGGTTATGAATCAAAACTTTGATAAAATAATGATTATGTATTTTCATGTTATCACCAAGGTGGGACTTTAGTTCCCAATCTATTTATTATACATGCATATTATATTTTTAGCTGGAAAGTATATGCAATCAGAAATGCATCATGTCTATAAATCAATCCTGGCTTATATAAGATAGATCATACCTACACTTTTAATTGAGAATACATTTGTTAAGTAGGAGAATGACCAATATGGGGATCTGTTATAACTGATTATGGGATCAATTGTCATAATACACCATGTTGGGAAGGGTTCTAAAGCCTACAATCTAACACTATCACACAATAAACCTTAAAGAGTCCTAGGTTTTGATATTCATTTTATTTTGATAAACAATAAAGTAAATCTAATATAGTGCACACCAAATCTTGTGGCACAAAGTGGTGTTTAAAAATAAAACAAACTAAACTAAACATGCATAGAAGACATATACTCATGTATATGAAATCTTAATGCATGGAAGAGAAGCACAATTGCATTATCTATCTACTCTTACAAAGGAGAAATAAAGCTAGGAATACTTACCTTTTAAGACAAACCTATCGAGACTCAATCTCTCCCTTGGCCAAGGTGCTTCACAAGATATTGTTGTGGCATGTAAGGTTAACAAAGATAAATCAGCTCTAGGCTACGCAACCTATCTATACATCCAAAAGATTTCTCCACAAGACAAGATCCATGTCTCCAAATAAAAGATTTATTCCTCGAGTAGAATGGTTAACAATCATATATTTTTTCACACTTATTCTTCTTCACTTCTCTATATTCAAATGGCTGGAAATGAACTTGTATATATAGATGGATCTTACCCTAAATCCTTTCAAATGTGTTAGCTATACAGGGTTAACCCAGTCAACCCTGTATGTTTTTAAGATATAATTAATTAGTTCCCAAGCTAGGTCACCCAAAGGGATAATAAGATCCAAAGTGAAAAATACCCCAAATTAGTATAGGGTCAACCCAATAAACCCTATACAGTAATCAGATGCTAAAAATTGTATAGGGTTGACCTAGTCGACCTAATACAATCAACTAGTGAAAGGGGGTCAAAGAAAGAAAAAGGAGGATAATGATATGATAAATTCTTGGAATGGGTACAACAAAGAAAATTAAGTTTAGGGTAAATGATTTTAGGATACAAGTGTGTAGATGGAAAGTGGAAAAAGGGATAATAATATTATGAAGCACCAATGGTCTACCCATCACTTTCTTGGTGTACCCTTTAAGGTACACAGTCAAAGAGATTGAGAGTCGATGGGTTCTTGAAAGATAAAAAGTGTCAATTAGTGATAAAAGTTTGAAAATATTATGTGTATACATATGCCCTACTTGAAGCACATCACGTGTCATGTAAGTGCAATAGGGGATGGTACTTCAAGAAATAGAACATGATAACACATAAGTTGATGCTAAGTAAAGTGTAGTAAGTACAAAATAAGATAAATTAAAGGATAGAATTGAAAAATGCATACCTTTACTTACCTTAATGTTGTAGATAATAAGTAGACTTTAAGAGATGTGAAGGTGTCCAATATGAAGAACATTAGGTGAACCTGTAGAAGTTAGTGTAAAAAATAGCCAAAAAATATTTTTTTTCAAATATAGGCATATGGTAGTAGAAAATATTCTCTACGTCATCATGAATATGTAATATTTTATAGGTCAAAAAATGGATGAGTAAAAATAAAAATAGAGGAAAAATAAGGAATTTGCTAGAAAATAATTGAAAATTTTGAATTTTGAAAAGGTGATTTTATATAGGGGGAAAGACAAGTTATTTATTATTTTGACTTGGGAAGGAGATAAAAAGATATCTGGAAACCAAATGAGCTAGGATGGTGAGGAGATGACAAGATAGATGATGGGGAGGTCTAGGATAAGCAATGGGTGCACTACAGGTCTGAACCTATGAATCTTAAGCTATTTTTTTAGTATTTTAATGAATTAAGTGTATTTTTAGAAAAAATAATTTTTAAAATTTCTAGATGTTGGAATGAAGCTAAAGTAAATTATATACATAGGAAAAAGCAAGATGAGAAATGGGTTTGAAGGAATTAGGGAGAAAACTGCTAAAACACACTTTTCAGGAAAATGCAAGGGATCAGTAAAGAAAAACAACTAGGTTAACCCATCAACCCAATAGGCTGAAAATGAGTAAAATCCATACTGTTGACCCAGTAGGTATGTGTTGAACCTATATGTTTTATAGACTATTGACCTAGTACAATTTTTCCAACTGATCTAAAAATTCTAGAATGACAATGTGGTACTAGGGAGGGGAAAATAAGAGGGTTGACTTAGATTTTTAAGTCAACTAGGTCAAAAAATCTGGAATTTTTTGTCAAAATAGTTTGACCAAAGAATCAAAATAGTATGAAAATGCATGTAAAAGGTCAAATTAAGGTTAAAATTGGCTTGAAATGACCAAGTAATGGTAAAAAGGACCAAGTAGGCTAAAAATAGGTAAAAATGAATAAATTAAAGTAGTTTGGGCTCATGTTTGATTGAAATTATAAAAATAATGTATTATGATTATAAATGACATGGAGGATATAATACATCTTTTTTTATTTCTTGATTTTAGGGATGCCATAGGTTTTGGTGACTAGTAGATGCATCATGGTTACCAGATATAATGGAGTAATTGATGATTGGAGATAGAGCTAGAGTAGTATCCATAAGCCTAGGAGGGATAGTTGATATGTGTAGAATTACCCTAAGTGTTGATCTATTATTCATGATCCTAGGATGTTGGTAATGATTGAATATCACTTTTATATGTGAGGTGGATGGGGAGATGCTAGAGGTGGATGTCACTCTCAAGGATGTACATACCATCCTAAGGATACTAATAATAGGAGCACCAATGATTACAGAGATACCAAAAAACATGGAGGAGAGGAGATCATTAGTCATGTGGGCTACAAGCTTAGAGATTATATTGGCAAGCAAGAGAGACAACACATTTTATGGATATACATCACATATTCTAAATATCTAGAAAGATGTGATATGGCTTGTAACATAGTGAGTGTTATGTCACAATTCAAATGGCAAGGTACCAATGTTCATGATAGCCTTGAGTAGTATGATCCTAGAGGAGAGAGTATTATATGATCTCAGATCTATTATCTAGTTATAACTCATGAATGATATGTATGAGGTTTTGGTTAGAGGGTATAAATCAATAAGATTGATCATATTACTGATGACTTGGATATATGAGAGGTTTCTTATATATTGGTCAGCTAGATTACCCCATGTAGTCAATGATAGGCTACCTCTTGTGTAGAGATGGAGAGATGATCAGGTAATGCAAGCCATGGCCCATGTGCTAGTGCTATACATGGTGAGACATGAATACATAGTATGGCAGCCATATGGGCACATAAAAACTATATGGCCAAGTTGGGACATAGTTACACCAACTACAATGAGGATAAAGGTGGTTGGAAACTACTCTTGGTGAAAAGATCCACATCTAATGGTATGGGTACTAAGACAGATGGGCTTACCTTATCTAACAACACTGATATTGATGTCTGAGTATTTGGATCAACATGTGAAAGAAGCATGGGGGAGTAGGGGACTAAGGACACCAATGATAAGGCTAACATTTAGACCATGTTGTGAGTGATCATGGACTAGTAAGGCATGATAAGGAGTAGAGCAAGAGGAGAGGGGTGTGGAGGAAGTGACACTAGAGATATTACCAATAGCTCTATAATAGGAGGAGTTGTGACCATCAAGAACATGGTGTTGATGGAGGTAGTAAGAGTAGGAGAGAGTAGAGACTATTACCATGCTTGATGAATCAACAAGTGAGCCAGAGGAGAGATGGATGATAGAGAGGCCACTCAAGTATAGGTTGAGGAAGACGTGAGCCATGATAACCATATTTTTACTAAGGAGGTGACCTATAGAGGAGGTGCTAGGATGCCATGTAGATGGAGAGACTATGCTGGAAGTCACACAAATGGAGAGACCATAGTGGCCAATACATAGACAAGTAATAAAGATGATTAAATTATTGATTAAGTTTTTATTTTGAAATAGAGACTAGAGATAGATCAATATATATTGTGAAATATAACAATGATATAATATCTATTTAGATGTGATTTTGTAGGTATAGATGAGGATGAAGAGGAGATATGGGGTCCCTTGTGAGGGGATCACTCTATGACATCCTAGATGAGGCTCTATAGCCATATGACCCTTCTACATTAGAGGATCCTAGTGTACCATTTGCCCCAATTTAGGTGAGGTAGTTTAGATTAGTAAGAGAGGTAGTGAGGTAAATATGAGCATAGAGAAAGAGGATGCAACCACAAATAGAGATGGGTGTAAGTGATATATGATCATGGTCGGCCCTGATAGAGGAGAGAGATATGCATCTAGATATAGTGATGTAGATGACATAGGCACATATAATGACCTTGACCTAGTTGATTCAAGCACAATTTTAGGTAGTGCACTTATAGGGATAAGTAGAGGGACTAAGATCTTGAAGGACCTCTTTATAGTGTACTATTTGGAGTATTTAGACTAAGGATTTGATAGGTAGTGTGGCTAGGCCATGAGATAGATAAGATGGAGCCTAACCATAGAGCTAGAGCATTGTATATGATTATACTTGTTGTATGAAAAATTCATCACACACACACACACACACAGACACACACACACACACACACACACACACACACACACACACACACACACACACACACACACACACACACACGGATCATTTTAGCATATTAGATATTGGTTGTGTATGTTTTCATCATTATGGTTGTGGTTGTGGATGATTTGGATATATTTATTTCTAGCACATGTATTTAGTTGTTTTTGTATATGCTATAGGAAATATATAATATTTAGTTTATTTTCTAGCATTATGCAGAACACATGCATGGGTAAAAAGAAATAGGTGAAAAGGACTTGGTAAAATATAATCAATAAAAAAATGTATTACAAACTATTTCAAGTTGGGAAATGTGTAATAACAAGAAAATGACTAAGTATAAATAAACAAGTGATGGTAAAAAAATGAATTTGTTGTTAAACCAAAATAAAAAAAATTACACCAAATTAAAACAAGTAAAATCATACTAAATCACATTGGGAAGTATGAAATCAATGAAATAAAATAGAAGGTATGTAAAAGGACACAAATGGTATAATTTTTATTTAATTAAGTCAATCAATTATTCTAAGTCATGTTGGGAATCATAAGAGAAAAAAGAAATTGGCAAAATATTGGTCTTAAATTTATAAAACTAATTCAATATGGGAAGTATGAAAAATTCAAGAAATGGTTGTATTCTTACATGCACTCAAAAAATAAGAAGATAAAAGAAAATGAGAAATGAAGTAAGCATAAAACACAATAAATCAAGTTGAGAATCATGTTAATGCAATGTGACTTCTTAATCAATCACATTTTATCTCATATTTGACACATAATTTTATTTGTGACTTGTATTATTGGAAATTTTTATGAGGAATGTCGGGTCCTATCCACGGTCTTAAAAATAAAATCATAAAGAGAACACCATTGGGGTGGAATAAATAGGAAAAAATAGGTAATAAAGGATGTGGGTAATAGGAAATAAAAAGGTGGTAATTTGTGAGGAATGTTGGGTCCTATCCATGGTCTTACAAAGCAACTCACAAATAAAATCCCAAGGGGAGTGATAAGTAGACAAAATAATATTTCTCAAGAAGAAATATGAGGGATATATGGCATGAAAAAGGGATTGTAAAAATACTAACATAGGTGTCTTATGAGAAGACCTTAGAAGACAAGAGGCATACTAAGGACATGAGAAGACACTAAATGACTAGTGACCATCAATGTGCAAAGGAAACTTATTTGTTATAGACAAAGATTTGTAAGAATATAAGAATTTTACTAAAATCAACTCATGAAGGTAGATTGGTACAAGGAAAACTAAAATGGACCCACCTTCCCATAACATGATCCCTATTCTTTAGGACCCCATACAGAGTTGTCAATCTACTACAAAGATTAGGTACTTGTGTGAGAAAGTAGTTAGCACTAAAAGATTTTTTTACTCTCCTTTTCTAATCTACTAGCCTACCACACCCCAAAGGACCTTGGATATATCATGAGGCCAATTGTGGAGTTTTATATTTGACTAGAAGAAAGAGATGTTCTTTGAATCATGTCTTTTAGTGTGATTTTAATTTTAAGATTTTTTTTACCTTTTATATCATTGCCTTTTGTAAAATGATTTGGCTTTTAAATTTTTATGGATTTTTAAGATTCCTCCTGCATAGAAATTTGGAATGACCAATCATGAGAGATGTAGTGATACACATTGATGAGCTTTAGGATAAGGCTAAAGGAATCCAAGTAACCAAAGACAAAGACCGATTAGGATACTTAAGCTTAATAATGAACTAGCATGTGATCTCAAGTTTGAACCATGTATATGCTTAGTTTACAAAAAAGGAAGAAGGGAAGAAAGAGATCCAAATGTGGATTGGTGAAAGGAAATTATAATGAGATACATTTTTTGCTAACTAATCACATGGTAAAAGGAGACAGGGACCAAAGGGACTATAGTTTTTATAACCAAGTCATAATGACAATTATCTGTGAAAAATAGAGATAAGAAAACAAACAATAATAAAGGCACAAGAAGAGATTTTTGAGAAAAAATCAAGAAAGAAAGAGAAAACAATGATAAAGAAAGACAATCATATGCAAATATAAATGACAATATAATAAAAATATAGTATAATAGGTGAAATTACTATTTAATAAAAATATGAATTTGACATAGTGTCAAATGATATAATAGGTAGATAAAAATAAAATTGGAGAACACATCCAATCAAAATATATATGTAAAATCACCATGTATGTTCTCATAAATACTAATATATCTATGCACACACATTATCCAAGACATCAGATAAATCTTTTTGAAGCTAGATATGAACTATAGCTAATATCTCCTCAATATTTAATAAAAACTAGGAAAATACTTCTCTTCTAATCTCCTTAAATAAAAAAGTAGGAATACTCAAGGGATTATGTTGAGGAGGGAAATTAGGCAAGGGATGTTTGGGTGAATGCATGGGATCATGCTCTATGAAATGTTGACGTAGGAAATTGCACCCTTTGGTAGGAATTCGAGCTCCTGCCTTCTCCTCACAACATGGAAACTCCCCTCTCGCCTGTGGGACTGGCGAAGTTGGAGGGGAGAGTCTCTAGATAAGGGCTAGCTCCCTTTGATGCATCGTGTTTGCTCCAGTAAGTGCTAACACATACATATATATAGATATAAAAGGGGGGGGATGAAAAGGGAGAAAGATACAGGAAAACAAACTACTCTAAAGAGGTGATGCACCAAAATAAAGTTGACCTTCTCACATCCACTCTTGAAATCGGACAAATGCATACATACACTTCACACTTGGCAGAAGGGACAGGCTACTAGAAATTGGTAGGGAGGCCTTAATGAAAATATAGAAAATAGAGATCACCAAAGGTGCTGTGAGATGCATGCTTGTAGTAATTTCCTCTATTTCACACTTCCAAATACTACTCTTCTCATGTCAGTTGTAGAAATGATGCCTTGTAGATAATAGGTATGCTGGTGTTGACCCTATGAGAGCATCAAGAAACAATGACTGAACACAAAACAAACACTCAAGACATACTCAAATATATCTATCCAAAATGGAGGTAAAAATTGTGTTTATTGATTCAGGTGGAAAATTTACTAGGGCTACGCCTTAGCAAATGTGGAAGATATCTTTACAAAATGACAAGTTTACAATATATAGGAGAAGCAAGGAGGCCATTTGGCACTCCTTTTTTACAAGTGGCTTATGCATCCTTTCATTGGGAAGAGGAAAACACTGTTGTCGATGTCATCTTTCTAGAAGAGGCCTACTGGAACCATGTTGTATAGTCGCTAAATTTGACTTTGGCATTCAAGCATTAATGTGGAAACACAAACTGCCTCTTTTTTTCTATAATAGGTTGAGATTTATCCCCTTTTAAATGCATGGGCCATGCCATTTGTTGTTCGCACCATTTTGGGATTATCAGGCAATAAATCACCTTCCCCTTGCCACTTGGACTGCTTCATCTCTTTCTTATCTTGTCACTTTGTCCTTTTCTCCTTCTTGTCTCTTTTGGCTCCTTCGGCCCTCAGGGGCAAATTCTTAGTGGGTCACTGCATTCTGGCCCCTTAGTTAGCTTTCTCTCTATTGAAAACAAATGGTCATTTCATTTCATGAAAGTTGACATTCACACAGCCGTCATTGGCTTGAAAACCAATGGCTAATCTACTTTGTTAAACTTGACGGCCTTTGGGATGTCCTCGAGCCTATCAAAATGTCATCAAGTCCTCATGGCTAGCCCTATGGCTTATCTTCCTTGGCCCTCTATGGGCATTCTTTCCTTGGTCTCTTGCTTTGTGTATTTTCCATGGACTTTTGTTCGTGGACATTTTCTTGCAGACAAAAGTCCGTGGAAATTTTGCCCAGGTCTGTGCTTTGCTTTGTATATGCAGCCCAAATTCCTTCAGACTTAGTCCATTTTGAACTTAGACAAATTTTAGACTTACCTGTATTTTTTCCTTTTGAAGTGCCTACCCTTTATAAGGGTATTAAACCTTTTCAGATTGCCCCTCAGCCAAGGGCATACCCTTGAACCAAAAATGGTTCAACAGTTTAATTGGTTCAACCATGCATGCTGATGGACAATGTAATAAAGCCAATGAACTTATTTCTTTGAACCAAACCCATTAAACCAAACCTGTTGAACCAAAAATGGTTCAATGGTTCAATTGGTTCAACCATTGAATGCCGATGAACCTCTTTTGCTGATTGAACCATCTGCTTTGAACCAAGTTCGTTGAACCAAGCCATTGAACCAAGTTCATTAAACCAAGCTGTTCAACCAAGCTTTTGAACTAAGAATGGTTCAACAGTTCAATGGTATGATGGTTCAATGCTGCTGAACTGAGATGCTTGAACTTGAAGATGGATGAACCAAGTGCCGATTGAACCAAGGGGTTGAACCAAAGAGCGATGGCCTTAAAGATTGAACTAAGGCTTGAACCATGGCTGAATGAAAATTACATTGAACTTGTGCAACCTAAAGATGACTGGCATTAAATAGCAGGGGAAGAAGGTGATTGAAATTTTCACTATGGGCAAAATTGGTTAATAGATTGGTGACTCACAGGGGAAGCATGCCGACTATGCTTAGAACCCAGTTCCTTTGCAGTCCATTGGGCATAGAGTCAGATGTAGCTATGAAAGAGTTAGCAACAGCCCCAAATATTTGAGAATCAAACATGAAGCTTTTACCCCACACACAAAGGGAAACACACAAGGCTAAAAACACTACCTGTGTAACTACACTTAGGCAAAGCAAGAAAAGAAACTGAAAACAAACTACTATATATAGCTAACCAGGTATTCTCCTAGATCAAAGGGAAAATTTCTTAAGTCCCCTTCTTTGTGAAAGGACTTATGGTGCCAGGAAAGTAGCTGAATGAAAAGGAGATTTGGTGACTCACTCCTCTTGCCTATCACTTGAGTTAGCTTGTACCCGAGTAGATCAGATCCAAACATGCCTCCAACATACATGTATTCTTCTTGTCCCTAGAGGCCTATTGAATACTGGTCCCTCATACTAGTGCTCTTCACCAAGAAATCAATGGTTGCTGGCTCATCACCATAAACCTTTTGATCTATGCATTCCCTCTGTAATGTATCATGGTCTGACTTGTTTCTTTCTGCCTCATTGAAAATCCTGTCAAACTCATCCTCTACTTCCTCTTGTCCTTCTTAAAGAAGGGTGGCTATGGTGATGTCTAAAATGGACTCACAAAATGATTGCTCATCCTACAAAACATCACCTCTTTCTTTAAAACTCTCTTCTTCAAGGCATTCCCCCAGGAAGACAGACTTCTCCTTTTTTTCCTCCAACTTAGGCTCCTCAGCGTAGTCATCCTCATTATCAAAATAGCAAGGAAGTTTATCAAATAGAGGGGAAGAAAGCTCACCATGTGTTTATTCCTCCTCGTATTGCTAAAACATCTGCATATATGCAAGACCTGCATCTTTTCCACTGCTGATTAGGTCTTCACAAAAAGCATCAATGATGATTTATTCTTCATTGTCGCTCATGACAGCCTTTTGGGGAACTACAGATTGGATCTTTTGCTCCTCACCTACCTCTTGCAAAATAGGTTCCTCCTTGAGAAGGGGTGAAGTGGAGAAAATGTGTGGAAGAGGAGGCAGTCCTTGAGCTAGAATCGAATGATTCTCCTCCTTCTACTTGGTCAACACTTCATCAATATTAGGTGTGGCTTGATGCTCTCTTGGAGGTGTGTGGATGGGCTATGTTTAGATAGGTCCACCACATGTTGGCTAAGGAATCTCATTTGGGACTCCAACTCTGCAATTCTCCTGGCTATATTTTCTTAAAGGAGCCTTTCTTGGAGATCACTAGTGTTATCCTCTTCAAATCTCTGAGCTAGTTCCTGGCATTCCTTCCTCTAACTTGGAATTTGCACATCATGCTGAAGGACTTGGGGAGGTTGAGGAATGCTAGGAAGAGACTGTTGATGCACTAGAATAGTCTCTAGAAGAGGGACGTGCTAGCTGGTGGTACTCCCCCAAATGGAAGATTCATAATCTAAGGAGTTTAGAAGGTTCATCTCCATGGGAGGTTGTTTTGAGGCACTCTGGTGTTGGAAAGCTAGGTGCACGGGATTGAGAGTGAATGTATTTGATGAGCTGGATTGAGCAAGTGCAATCTGATAGAAAGGATTTGGTGTAAAAGAGGAGGATTTTTTCAAAATAAGAAGGGGCGCACAAGGCTGACCGCCACTCATAGACATATTTCTCCATTTTGCTACCTCCTCTTTCATGGGTTGTAAGGGCTGAGCTTGCCTAAACAAATGGTCCTCTTTATACATCAGCTCATGCTGATATCTGTACTGCTCTTCTAGCCTGTTAATCTCCAATTTCAGTGCCATCTCCTATATAGTTGTAGGGAAACTAGGAGAGCTGCTTGAGGTGATTCTCTGAATTTTTTTTAAGTCTGATCAAAATCATATGAGGGAAAACTAGACTCATGATTTTGAGCGAAGGAAATATACATATAAAAAAAGATTTTTGATGGTACCAGGCAGCTTAACTAGTAGATTTAACTCAGAGTTGCCATTGGTGTTTGATGCAAAGCCTCCAAAGGCTGGTTAGTTGAAGAACACACCAAAATTTCTTCAACTCTTTGGACACAACTTGTCCCAGTTAGTCCCATCAGGCATGCCAAAATTGTTGACGTAGGAGATTGCACACTTTGGCAGGAAGTCAAGCTCCTGCCTTCTCCTCGTAACATGGAAACTCCCCTCTCACCTGTGGGACTGGCGAAGCTGGAGGGGAGAGTCTCTAGATAGGGGATAGCTAACTTTGATGCATCATTTTTATTCTAGTAAGTGCTAACACATACATATATATAGATATAAAAAGGGGGGGATGAAAAGGGAGAAAGATACATGAAAACAAATTACTCTAAAGAGGTGGTGCACCAAAATAAAGTTGACCTTCTCACATCCACTCTTGAAATCAAACAAATGCATACATACACTTCACACTTGGCAGAAGGGCCAGGCTACTAGAAATTGGTAGGGAGGCCTTAATGAAAATACAAAAAATAGAGATCACCAAAGGTGTTGTGAGATGCACACTTATGTAGTAATTTCCTCTATTTTACACTTCCAAATACTGCTCTTCTCCTGTCAGTTGCAGAAATGACACCTTGTAGATAATAGGTATGCTGGTGTTGAACCTGTGAGAGCATCAAGAAACAATGACTAAACACAAAACAAACACTCAAGACATACTCAAATATATCTATCCAAAATGGAGGTAAAATTTGTGTTTATTGATTTAGGTGGAAAATTTACTAGGGCTATGCCTTAGCAAATGTGGAAGATATCTTTACAAAATGACAAGTTTGCAATATATAGGAGAAGTAAGGAGGCCATTTGGCACTCCTTTTTTACAAGTGGCTTATGCATCCTTTCATTGGGAAGGGGAAAACACTGTTGTCAATGTCATCTTTCTAGAAGAGGCCTGCTGGAACCATGCTATATAGTCACCGAATTTGACTTTGGCATTCAAGCATTAATATGGAAACATAGACTGCCTCTCTCTTTTTGCAACATATTGAGATTTGTCCCCTTTTAAATGCATAGGCCACGTTGTTTGCTATTCATGCCATTTGGGGATTATCAAGCAATAAATCACCTTCCCCTTGGCACTTAGATTGCTTCATCTCTTTCATATCTTATCGCTTTGTCCTTTTCTCCTTCTTGTCTCTTTTGGCTCCTTCAGCCCTATGGGGTGAATTCTTAGTGGGTCACTACATTTTGGCCCCTTGGTTAGCTATCTCTCTATTGAAAACAAATGGCCATCTCATTTCATGAAAGTTGATGTTCACATGGCCGTCATTGGCTTGAAAACTAATGGCTAATCTATTTTGTTGAACTTGATGGCCTCTGGGACGTCCTCAGGCCTGTCAAAATGTCATCGGGTCCTCATGGCTGGCCCTGCGACTTATCTTCATTAGCCCTCCGTAGGCATTCTTTCCTTGGTCTCTTGCTTTGTGTATTTTCCATGGACTTTTGTCCGTGGACATTTTCCCACAGATAAAAGTCCACGAAAATTCTGCCTGAGTCTATGCTTTGCTTTGTATATGCGGCTTGAATTCCTTTGGACTTAGTCCATTTTGAACTTAGATTTTAGACTTACCTTATTTTTTTCCTTTTGAGTGCCTGCCCTTCAGAAGGGTATTGAACCTTTTTAGACTGTCCCTTAGCCAGGGGCATACCCTTGAACCAAGCCGTTGAACCAAAAATGGTTCAATGGTTCAATTGGTTCAACCATGCATGCTGATGGACAATGCAATAAAGCTGATGAACTTCTTTCTTTGAACCAAACCCATTGAACCAAACCCGTTGAACCAAAAATGGTTCAACAGTTCAATTGGTTCAACCATTGAACGTTGATGAACATCTTTTACCAATTGAACCATCTGCTTTGAACCAAGTTCATTGAACCAAGCCATTGAACCAAGCCGTTGAACCAAGAATGGTTCAACAGTTCAAAAACACGATGGTTCAATGATGCTGAACTGAGATGCTTAAACTTGAAGATGGATGAACCAAGTGCCGATTGAACCAAGGGGCTGAACCAAAGAGTGATGGTCTTGAAGATTGAACTAAGGCTTGAACCATGGCTGAATGAAAATTGTGTTGAACTTGTGCAACCTGAAGATGACTGGCATTAAATAGCAGGGGAAGAAGGTGATCAAAATTTTCACTGTGGTCAAAATTGGTCAATAGATTAGCGACTCATAGGGGAAGCATACCTGCTATGCTTAGAACCTAGTTGCCTTGCAGTCCATTGGGCAAAGAGTCAGATGCAGCTATGAAAGAGTTAGCAACAGCCCCAAAGATCTAAGAATCAAACATGAAGATTTTACCCCACATGCAAAGGGAAACACACAAGGCTAAAAACACTACCTGTGCAACTACACTTAGGGAAAGTAGGAAAAGAAACTAAAAACAAACTACTATATACAGTTAACTAGGTATTCTCACCTCCCTCTTGGATTAAAGGGAAAATTTCTTAAGTCCCCTTCTTGGTGAAAGGACTTATGGTGCCAGGCAAGTAGCTGAATGAAAAGGAGATTTGGTGACTCGCTCCTCTTGCCTGTCACTTGAATTGGCTTGTACTTGAGTGGATTAGATCCAAACAGGCCTCTAACATACATGTATTCTTCTTATCCCTGGAGGCTTATTGAATATTGGTCCCTCATACTAATGCTCTTCACCAAGAAATCAATGGCTACTGGCTCATCACCATAAACCTTTTGATCTACACATTCCCTCTGCAATGTATCATTGTCTGACTTGTTTCCTTCTACCTCATTGAAAATCCTATTAGACTCGTCCCCTACTTCCTCTTGGCCTTCTTGAAGAAGGGTGACTGTGGTGATGTCTAAAATGGACTCACAAAATGATTTCTCATCCCACAAAACATCACCTCTTTCTTTAAAACTCTCTTCTTCAAGGTGTTCCCCTAGGAAGACAAACCTCTCCTTTCTTTCCTCCAACTCAGGCTCCTTAGCATAGTCATCCTCATCATCAAAACAATAAGGAAGCTCATCAAATAGAGGGGAAGAGAGCTCAACATGCATTTGTTCCTCCTCATATTGTTAAAACATCTGTATATATGCAAGACTTTCATCTTTTCCACTGCTGATTAGGTCTTCACAAGAAGCATCAATGATGATTTCTTCTTCGTTGTCACTCATGACAGCCTCTTGGGGAACTAAAAATTGGATCTTCTACTCCTCACCTACCTCTTGCAAAATAGGTTCCTCCTTGAGAAGGGGTGAAGTGGAGAAAATGTGTGGAAGAAGAGGTAGTCCTTGAGATAGAATCGAATGATTCTCCTCCTTCCACTTGGTTAACACTTCATCAATATCAGGTGTGGCCTGATAGCTCTCTTGGAGGTGTATGAATGGCCTGGGTTTAGACAGGTCCAACACACGTTGGTTGAGGAATCTCCTTTGGGACTCCAACTATATAATTCTCTTGGCTATATTTTCTTAAAGGAGCCTTTCTTGGAGATCACCAGTGTTATCCTCTTCAAAGCTTTGAGCTAGTTCTTGGCATTCCTTCCTCCAACTTGGAATTTGTACATCATGCTGAAGTACTTAGGGAGGTTGAGGAATGCTAGGAAGAGACTATTGATGCATTAGAAGAGTCTCTAGAAGAAGGATGTGTTGGCTGGTGGTACTCCCCCAAATGGAAGATTCACAATCTAAGGATTTTAGAAGGTTCATCTCCATGGGAGGTTATTTTGATGCCCTCTGGTGTTGGAAAGCTAGGCACACGAGATTGAGAGTGAATGTATTTGATGAGCTAGAGTGAGCAAGTGCTATCTAATAGAAAGGATTTGGCACAAAAGAGGGGGATTTTTTCAGAATAGGAGGGGGCACACAAGGTTGATTGCTGCTCATAGATGGATTTCTCTATTTTGCTGCCTCCTCTTTCATGGGTTACAAGGGCTGAGCTTGCCTAAATAAATGGTCCTCTTTATACATCAGCTCATGCTAATATCTGTACTGCTCTTCCAGCCTGTTAATCTCCAATTCCAGCACCATCTCCTTTATAGTTGTAGGGCAACTAGGAGAGTTTCTTGAGGTGATTCTTTGAATTTTTTTTTAAGTCTGATCAAAATCATATGAGGGAAAACCAGACCCATGATTTTGAGCAAAGGAAATATACATATAAAAAATGATTTCTGATGGCACCAGGCTACTTAACCAACAGATTTAACTCAAAGTCACCATTGGTATTTGATGCAAAGCCTCCAAAGGCTGGTCGATTAAAGAACACACCAAAAAAATTTCAACTCTTTGGACACAACTTGTCCCAATTGGTCCCACCAGGTGTGCCAAAATTGTTGATGCAAGAAATTACACCCTTTGGTAGGAAGTCAAGGTCCTACCTTCTCCTTGCAACATGGAAACTCCCCTCTCACTTGTGGGACTAGCGAAGCTGGAGTGGAGAGTCTCTAGATAAGGGCTAGCTCCCTTTGATGCATCGTGTTTATTCCATTAAGTGCTAACGCATACATATATATAGATATAAAAGGGGGGGATGAAAAGGGAGAAAGATACAAGAAAACAAACTACTCTAAAGAGGTGATGCACCAAAATAAATTCGACCTTCTCACATCCACTCTTGAAATCAGACAAATGCATATATACACTTCACACTTGGCAGAAGGGCCAGGCTGCTAGAAATTGGCAGGGATGCCTTAATGAAAATACAAAAAATAGAGATCACTAAAAGTGCTATGAGATGCATGCTTATGTAGTAATTTCCTCTATTTCACACTTCCAAATACTGCTCTTCTCCTATTAGTTGTAGAAATGATGCCTTGTAGATAACATGTATGCTGGTGTTGAACCTATGAGAGCATCAAGAAATAATGACTGAACACAAAACAAACACTCAAGACATACTCAGATATATCTATCCAAAATGGAGGTAAAAACTACATTTATTGATTCAAGTGCAAAATTTGCCAGGCCTACACCTTAGAAAATGTGGAAGATATCTTTACAAAATAACAAGTTCGTAATATATAGGAGAAGCAAGGAGGCCATTTGGTGCTCCTTTTTTACAAGTGGCTTATGCATCCTTTCATTGGGAAGAGGAAAACACTATTGTCAATGTCATCTTTCTAGAAGAGGCCTACTAGAACCATGCTGTATAGTCGCTAAATTTGACTTTGGCATTCAAGCATTAATGTGGAAACATAGACTACCTCTCTTTTTCTATAATAGATTGAGATTTGTCCCCTTTTAAATGCATGGGCCATGCCATTTGTTGTTCACACCATTTTGGGATTATCAGGCAATAAATCACCTTCCCCTTGCCACTTAGACTGCCTCATCTCTTTCCTATCTTGTCACTTTGTCCTTTTCTCCTTCTTGTCTCTTTTGGCTCCTTCAGCCCTCAGGGGCAAATTCTTAGCAGATCGCTACATTCTGGCCCCTTGGTTAGCTTTCTCTCTATTGAAAACAAATGGCCATTTCATTTCATGAAAGTTGACATTCACACAACTGTCATTGGCTTGAAAACCAATGGCTAATCTGCTTTGTTAAACTTGACGACCTCTAGGACATCCTCAAGCCCATCAAAATGTCATTGGGTCCTCATGGCTAGCCCTATGGCTTATCTTCCTTGGCCCTCTACGAGAGTTCTTTCCTTGGTCTCTTGCTTTGTGTATTTTTTGTAGACTTTTATTCACAGACATTTTCTTGCAGACAAAAGTCTGCAGAAATTCTGCCCAGGTCTGTGCTTTGCTTTGTATATGCAGCCTGAATTCCTTCGAACTTAGTCCATTTTGAACTTAGATAGATTTTAGACTTACCCAAATTTTTTCCTTTTGAAGCACCTGCCCTTTAGAAGGGTATTGAACCTTTTTAGACTACCCCTCAGCCAGGGGCATACCCTTAAACCAAGTTGTTAAACCAAAAATGGTTCAATAGTTCAATTGGTTCAACCATGCACACTGATGGACAATACAATAAAGCTGATGAAATTCTTTCTTTGAACCAAATTCGTTGAACCAAACCCATTGAACCAAAAATGGTTCAATGGTTTAATTGGTTCAACCATTGAACGCTGATGAACCTCTTTTGCCGATTGAACCATCCGCTTTGAACCAAGTTCATTGAACCAAGCCGTTGAACTAGGCCATTAAACCAAGTTCATTGAACCAAGCCATTGAACCAAGATGTTGAACCAAGAATGGTTCAACAGTTCAATGGTATGATGGTTCAATGTTGCTGAACTGAGATGCTTGAACTTGAAGATGGATGAAGCAAGTGCCGATTGAACCAAGGGGATGAACCAAAGAGCGATGGTCTTGAAGATTGAAGTGAGGCTTGAACCATGGCGGAATGAAAACTACGTTGAACTTGTGCAACCTAAAGATGACTGGCATTAAACAATAGGGGAAGAAGGTGACTGAAAATTTCACTGTGGGCAAAATTGGTCAACATGAAATATGTAGGAATCACTAGTAGAGAAGGATCATGGGTGAGGGAAGGTCCACAAGTGAAGGAATCATGGGTAGAGGCATAAAAGATGATGAAGTGACCATAGGAGGGGATGTAACCCATGAATGTGGAGCCAATGGAGAATAAGGATAAGCCTTATTATGTGGAAACCTATGGGAGGAATGGAAGAAGGTTTGGGAATAGATATAAGGTGATTCTTAAGGTGTTGTTAAAGGATGCAACAATGATCAGTGTGATGGGTGCCATAGACAATATACCTCACCATACTTATGTATATATTTAGGTAGAACCTCCAAGGGAGGTATGGATTTATCTAAAGAAAGAGAAGAAGGATGAAAAGTATCAATATACTATCAAAACTTATAAAAATGGGTATAAAAATGATTATCTATTCCATGAAAGCAACATATATTCTTGTGAGTGGTCTTAATATAAGCACTCACAGAAGGTGTTGTAATAGGAGTGGAAGAATCTAGATAAGACTCATAAACCCATTTGGTGGGTAATGGAGCCATCTAAGGCTATGTAATAAAACTATCACTAAGGTAAGGTGGTGGTGGATAATGAACAAAAATAGGCTCAATAAAAGGAGTAATGGGATGATAAGCAGGGGTAGGCTCAATGAGAGCAAGAGTGGGAATAGGCTTAACTATAATAGGATAAAGAAGAGGCTCAACTACAGTTAGAGTGGGAATATGCTCTGATAAGGGATCTATTAAGGGAGGAGTAGGATCTATAGAAGGTCTAAGGAGGGTCACACTAATCTCAAGAGTAAACCAACTACAGTGATCAAAGAACCTAGTAAAGTAGTAAGGCCTAGTCATAACATGATCTATGATCATACTCCTATGAGGCTTGTCAAAAACTAGAGGTGTTGGAACCATCTCTACATTGTAATAAAGAGGAAAAATGCTAAATTATAAACTATAAGTGAAGGAAGATAGGAAGATACATGAAAAGAATAAATTAAAGATGAATAATAATAAAAAATATCATCATCATGGGCCTGTACATGACCACCTATGAATGGATCATCTAGGAAATAACCATCATCACAATTTACGGTTTGAAGATAAATGACACAAGTAGTGATGACCTTGCCATTTGAGGAAGTGTGGTGAATATAATGTTATGTCTTGGTCAAGACTACATGAATGTCATTGCAAGGAGGTTTGTGATATTGAGGCTACAAGGAAGTAGGAAGATATGAGATGAGGTGAGGTGAGAGATCAAAATTTTTAATCTTTAGTTTAATCTCATTGATCTCATCATCATCAAATTCTAATAGGTTAGGGGGAATGTTCTTAATGAGTTTGGGATGTCTATCATAACCTCAAGTTGAATTAACGAGGAAATTAAGGTGCTAAAACTCATAGAATGGAATGTTAGGCAAAGGTTCAAGAGTAAGAATATTGAAGACACCATGGTCTTGGATTTTTTTGAAATTTTAAGGGTTAATGTCACTTTGAATCCTATAAATGGATCTATTATGAGGGAATTTAATGCACTTGTAGGTGGAAGAAATAATGACTCTCATACAATGAGTTAATGGCCTACCAAGCAAGACATTATAGGAAAGGGGAAAGCTAAATGTCATCACATTAACATGATCAATGCTATGTGGGATAGTAATGGGAATCCACATATAACCCATAGGAGGCATTTGAATTCTATCATATCCTTGGTAGGTGTTGCATGTAGCCTTGAGATTATATTTTGAATATCCAAGGGTCTTAATGAAGTTGAGAGAGGCAATGCAGGTGATTGAACCCTCATCAATCAATGCATGTTTAAATTAGATATCACCTAATTAGACACTAATTAATAATGGAGGATCATCTACATGAAGCAAAATCTCATCAAAAAACATAGAAACTATAGGAAATTTTAAGGAAAGAGAAGTGTCTATAGTTTCATCAACATTGATAGACATCTCTTAACCTTATTGTAATATATTATCCTCAGATCTAGATAAGGTTGCCTCTCATATTGATATGGGAGGATAAGGGACATTAATTTCAAATAATAGTTTCATAAGATGATTTATATGACATGGAGAAGTCCTCATAATCTCAATGAATGGAATCTGGGATGGGAGATTAGTGAGTTCCACGATGGGATCCCACTCATCATAACCAATCATAATGTTGTTAGATATAGGTGTGTAATGATTATATATTTCCTCTGAAGGAGGATCTAAAGTGCATTATAATTTATGTTGATAAGAATAATAAGGTGCAGAACAAGGTCGTAAATTATGTTATTATGTTAAAGTAGTTGGTTCATGGTGATTTTAAGAATTGGTAGAATAAGTGTTAGTAGAAATTTAAGTATCATTAGTGTTTGAAGATGAAAAAAGAGTGGTATAAATAGAATAAGAAGTGTTATCCAAGGGAGAATCAGAAATTAGATCATAAAAAGTGATAAGGTCATCTTGCCCCAACTCATTTAAATGAGTTGGAGAAGAATCTTGGATAACACGATATGCTTGAGATGAAGGAGGATTGTATATAGGTTGGGAATCAATAAAAACAACCACCATTCACATATTATTAATGTTAACCACATTCTCTTTAGAAGTGGATTCAAAAAGAATTTATACATTATTTGTGGAAGGGGTGGTTTTGTCTTTATTGTCTTGAATAGGTTGATGATTAGGAAGAGGGTCTTTGTAGATAGCTAAATGAACATTTGCTTCATTTAAATATGGATATTTATCATGTTATTTATAAACCTTAAAAAGTAACTTTATAAGCTTGTTAACACTTTTGAATATCAATAAAAAAAGTCCATATCTAAATTATGAAGTTGTTTACAGGTCTTTTGAGAATGACCCCAAGTAGCATGAAACCAACAAAACTTGTTAGGATCATATTAGGATTTCATAGGATGGGTAGGGTCAAGTTCTCATAGAAGAGGCCTAGATAGATGATTAAGAAATTCAATTAATGATAGAGGTTTATGAATATTAATGTTTTCTAGTGAAGATGAGTGAGGATTGGTATATTATTGAGAAGGCAGAGCTAGTTATGATAAACGGGTGGGAATGATAGCTTGGACATTGTGAATGGTGTCATAAGAATCTATAACACCATCATTGGTAACATTGTGATTTTTATTATTAAGAGATGAGGACCCATAAAAGGTTGAGGTGGATCGAATTGATGCATATGTAAATATTTTCATTTAGCTTGGTCAATAGCCTCCTCTAATGTGTGTGGAGAGAGAGTACAGACCTGATATTGAAGTTTAGGAAAAAGGGCATTGGTAAAGAGATGGATAAGATTATCATCATCCATGTTACGTTAAAATTTCCAAAGTTTTCCATATTTTAATAAAGGCTTGAGTAGTTTTATTTTCAAGTTATTTGTAATTTATGAAGTGGGCCAAAGTGTTTTTGAGAAGATCACTAGTTTGGAATTCTTGAACTAAAGCATTCACTAAATCCTCCAAACTAGTAATGAAATGAGTTCTAAGTTGGTTGTATCAATCCAAGGCATCACCTATGAGAGTTTTGGCTAAGATTTTAGTAGTGGTAAAGGTGTTCAATTTGACCCAATCCTTATAAATATTTCCAAATATTTTAAGATGAAGGGTGGGGTCGGTTGATCTATTATAAGAAATTGTAGGTGTGATACCTCCTATATCAATGTTAGCAATATGAGTAGTGACAGGTTCATTTTGGAAATGCTTAATGATTTTGATGACCAAAGGAGGTTGAGGAATGAGATTTCCTTGATAGTCTTGAAGAGGATGAGGGGGAACATTTTGGTTATATGTGCCCCAAGCCATTGGTTGAGTATGATTTTGAAGATGAAGAAGGTGGTTTTACATTCTCATCATTTGATTTGTGTTATGAGATTGAAAGGTATTAATTTGATTAAGTGTTTATAACAATAGCTGATGTGTTTTATTATCATTATTATAATCAATATAGGTGGTATTAGTGGCTTGGGTACCACTATTAGTGTTGGTAGGAGCTTGAGAGGAACTATGAGAGTGTGAGGCACTAGTGACAAAATTTGCTTGTGAAGAAAAAAAATGACTAGTGAATGGTTGAGAATAAGAATCACTAGTAACATGATTACCTTGGGTAGAAAATGAAGTACTAGTGAAAGGAACAAGGATAGTAGATCTTATGACAAGCTCACTAAATGTAGAACCTACCATGTTAGTGGATATACTAGGCATGGAGGTGGAATAGGTTAGAGAAGAAGAGGTCATAATATGAGAAGGGGTCATAATCTAAGGAAGATGCTAAGAATTAAAAAAAGTGGTCCCCCAAATCTAGTTGAGAATGTAGGATTAGGTGAATGAGGCTCTTTGGATTTACCACTAATCATAATATTGTAAATAGTAAAAGGATATTTTCCTTGATGTTGAGAAAATTCAGAGATAAAAAAGATCATTTCTGGGGTATACTCTAATTTGGGTTGGTCTTCTAATGAGAAGAGAGGATTATGATATAAATAGGTATTAGGAGGGGTCCCATAGTTCATTGTGTGAATGGTAATATGAATATTACTAGCATCCAAAAGAGGATCACTCCTCTATCTATGGGAGACCATATGAGAATTGGTAAAATTCATCATGTCTATTGAATGAAACTTAGTATTGTCATCAAGCAGAAAGTCCATGATGAAGGGAAATAAAGATAGATGATAAAGTAAGGAAATAGGAAATGACAAATAGTACAGGGTCAACTAAGTAAACCTAACACAAAAATAAGGTCTACAAATAATATAGGGTCAATTAGGTTGATCTATCATAATAAACAGAGGTTATAAAAAGAGTAAATAGGTCTATAAATAGTACAAGGTTGACCGGGTCGATCCAATATAGTGAGCAAAGGCTAAAAAAGGTATAGGGTCAACTGGGTTGACCTAGTATAGTAGATAGGGAAAATTAATAAGCCTATAATAGATAGTGAATTAAGACAAGATAATTTTTACAAATAATTTAAAAAGTAAGAACTAAAGGAAACAAACAATCAATTAAATCAACACTAGCCAATCCAATTGAAACATATAACACAAAACCCTGCACCAATGCTGGTTACTGCAAGTTTTTGCAATACAAAATACAATTAAGTAAAGAGAAATAAATCAACTTGAAAAGTAAATAGCTAACTAATTGGTCAACCTAAATATTTATTAAATTATTAGAATATGCTTTTAAATGTGATGGGAAATTGGCTATAAGTAAGGAACTAGAAAGTAATCTATGGATGGTTTTAGGTAGTTTGGGTTGAAATGGATCTATAGTGGTAATGACACACACTTGGTATTGGGGCCTAACCCCTCACTTCACACATCAAAATGATAAGGGTGTTGGGTGCTTAGTTATAATATACCATTAACCATGCTTTATACTTGACTAGAACATCAAGTTGGCTTCCCCTTGGTGATGAAATTCAAGTAGGTTGGCCTTGGGTAGACAAATGTTAAAATGTTTATTTAGATTTTGTGATTTGGTCATGTATGCATAAAATATAAAATAGTGAGACTAAATGATTAATTAAAAACCACCTAATTAAACTATGTGATCCATTCTAAGAATGTAAGCAACAAGAAAAGAATTGTGAGCTAATTACTAGCGTATAAGGTTAATTCCCACTTTAAAACAAGGTATAATATTGATATAGTCAATATTGTATGCCTAGAATACAAAACTAGGTTGACAGGGTCAATCCTGTACTATGGAAGAAAGGTCTAAAAATGAATAGGTTCAATAGACTTGACCTATTTATATAGACAACACACAAAACATCTAACTAGGTCAACAAGGTCAATTTAATTGACTGTTTAAGGGTAGTTTTGAAGACTATAAAATGTGAAAGGAAATATTGTAAATAAAGAGACATAGAGATAGAAAGAAAATTAGTGGATCAAATATGTAGATAATGAAAAAATTTATTCAAGAACTATGATATATGCTTACAAATTTTGCTAACTAAGTTGACTAGGTTGATCAAGATTTGTAAAAACCTATTGTTGAGTACTTGAAATGTATAGGGTTGATTGGGTCAACCAAATATGCTAAATAAGATTCTTGAAAATGTATAAGGTCAAATAGGTTGACCTAGTAGTCTATATTAGAATTCTAAAAAGATAAAAACCTATACTAGGTCGATAGGGTCAATCTAGTAACCTATATCTAAAAACTTGTGCACAAAAATTAGAACTAGGTCGATGCAATTGACCTAGTATGAAAAACATATGATAAAAATAATGATGATAAATAATGAAATAAGTGAACAAATCTTAAAAGGTTTAGTTCACATCAGGTTCACCAAAATGTATGTAATGAAATATTCATCATGTCTATAAATCAATCCTAGCTCAGAGAAGATAGATTATACCTACACTTCTGATTGGGAATACATATGTTAAGTAGGATCATGACCAATATGGGTATCCACTATACTTGATTAGGGGATCACTTATCACAATACACCATACTAAGAAGGGTTCTTAAGCCTATAGTCTAACACAATCACACAACCCTAAAAGAGTCTTAGGTTTTAATATTCACTCTATTATAATAAATAATAAAGTAAATCTAATCTAGTCTATACCAAAGCTTGTGTGAGGTTTATAAATGAAAAAAACTAAACTAAACATGAATATAAGACATATACTCACATCAATTTACACAAAATCCTAATCCATGGAAGAGAAGCACAAATACATTATATATTTACTCTTACAAAGGAGAAATAAAGTTATAAATACTTACCTTTGAAGATGAACCCACTAAGCCTCAATATATCCCTTGGTCAAGGTGATTTGTAAGAGATTGTTGTGGTATGTAAGGATAATAAATAAAAATTATCTCTAGGATACACCACCTATCCATGCATCCAACAGACTTCTCCACAAGACAATAATACATATCTCCAAAGAAAGTATGGAAACCTAAGCTTTATTCCTCACGTAGAATGGTCAATAAGTATATGTTTGTTCACACTTATTCTTATTTTCTTCTCTATATTCAAATGGTTGTAAATAAACTTGTATTTATAGGTGGATCTTTCCCTAAATCATTTTGAATATGTCAGTTGTATGGGGTTGACCTATTCGACCCTATAATTTTTTAGGAGATAATTCACTAGGTCTTGTGTTATGTCGACCAAAGGGCTAACAAGATCCAAAGTGAAAAAAAAACCCAAAATAGTATAGGGTCAACCCAGTTTACCCTATACATTAATTAGAGGCTAAAAACTATATAAGGTCAACCTAATCAACTTAGTATAGTCAACTGGTGAAATGGGGTCAAGGCAAGAAATAAGAGGATAATGATATGACAAATGTTTGGAATGGGTACAAAAGAGAAGAATAAGCTTATGGTAAATGATTTTAGGAGATAAGTTTGTAAATGAAAAGTGTCAAGAAGGACAACAATATTACAAAGCACTAATGGTCTATCCACCCCTTTCCTAGTGCACCCCTTAAGTCATGTACTTAGAGAGATTGAGACTCGATGAGTTCTTGTAAGATACAAAGTATCAATAAGTGATAAAAGTTTTAAAATATTATGTGTATATAAAAATTATATTCTGGCCATTATCATTGTACATATATATAACCTCCCAGTTTTAAAGGGAAGAAAATTTTGGCTATTCATATTAATAGGAAATTTGAAATATTTCTAATTGAATTTTCCTTTATTTGAAAATCTTGATTATTATATAATTTTTTAGATTAATTGAGATATCCCATCATTAAGGTATCTTATTTCTTTGATTGTGTATTAGTTATCTATTTCAAATAAAATCATTCATTTTTAGTTATAGTTGATTTGAACATCTTTTATATGTTTATCATAATTCCTCTTCTAGATGTGCAATATCAACCTAATAATTAGGTAACCTTTGATTTTTTATGTTTGAGTATACTATGTTATATTTACTTTGAATCTTCACTTTATTTTGTTTTTTATGTGATACATCAGCTTACAACAAGTATTAGTTTAGATTCCTTGTCCTATTTGAGTCTAAGTGCTAGTCTTGAAAGGCTTTATTCCTGGTTGTCCATGTGCTCTCTTTTTTGCCTTCCCTTTCCCTCTTTTTTAATTTTATTTTGAAATCCAAACCACCTTATTTATAATCATAATATTTCCACCCATTCCAAGTAGATCTAGGTTTACCCATATCCAGTTAATGCATGGTAAACAATTTATATTACTCACCATTATTCCACCAACAACTTGTTATAAAATTGAATACCCTACAACTCTACCTTGTAGTGAGTCACCAATCCTAAAACATTAGAGTATACCTCATAATAATTTATAAGGTGTGTATAAAACACGTACAAAAAAATATATATCCAGATGTGGAATTATGATCCTCAAAATTATCAACCTAATCAGAATCTATATATCCAACTAAGTCTAGACTAATCCTTGTTGCATAGTGTATCCCATGTCAAGTAGTGCACTAGATGTATTACAAGATGTGTTTAGAATATTTTTAATGAATTTCATGGGAATATTGCATAAAGTGTGAGACCATGCCAACTAAAAAGGAAATGTCAAGGTGAGTGTGTGTCAAATAAATGAGACTTATAACAAGTTAATGATACAAAGTGACATCAACTAGTGAAGTGGAACATTTTGCCTCAAGATTCACTTTAGATAGAAAGGAATTCAATGTATGCATACAACTAGCCATGTTGAATCAAGCTATAAGATCAATAGCATACATGGGGTGAGTAAAATTTATCCCATAAGAAGGTTGAGTGATCTCAATCCTAAGAAAGTAGTTTAAAGCTCTAAATTTAGTCATAGCAAATCAATCATACAAAGTAGATTTGATTATGTCAATGATGGATGAATAACTCCTAGTAAGAATTAAGTCATCAACATAGAGGACAAAAAGAAAATGGTAGTCATTATGTTTAAGGATGTAGACATTGGTATCTGAGTGACAACATGAGAATATGATCGATATAATAAAAGAGTCCATCTTAGCATACCAAAACTGAGATGCCTATTTAAGGCCATAAAGAGGCTTCCACATGTAGAAGACCAAAGCAAAGTCTTAAATGAACCCTTATAGATTATATATGTAGATTTTTTCCTAAATAACCCTATAAGGGAAGCATGTTTCACATCCATTTGATGTAAAACCCATCCATAATGTACAATAATTTCAAAATTCAATTGAATGGAACTCATCTTAGCAATAGGAGTAATTGTCTTAGTGTAGACAACACCAAGAACTTGTGAGAACCCTTTGGAAATAAGTTATGCTTTAAACTTATCAAATGTTACATCTACTACATATTTATTTTGGTAGATCTACTTATAATGAATCATTTCCCTTGGAAAGGGGGACCAAATCCCAAGTGTTATTCCTAATCAAGTAGCTATACTCTTCCTCCATTGATGAGTTGAACTTAACATGACTAGATCTTCATGAAAATACATGTGGAAGATGGTGATGTTGTGACCAAGTCCTTCAAGTGTCTGAATGATCCCTTATAAAGGGACCTACTGACTAAAGATTCTATTTAATCCATCAAGGTGGTGATAAATATGGGGTTGAGGAAGTAGAGTCTACAACAATTGAAGATGACCATAGCAAAAGGTAAAGGCAAAGATGAATCCTCTAAGTCACTATCATATGAGTCCATTGGGGATGGATTGGTAAATTATGTGTGGCTAAGGGATTAAATTTTTACTCATAATTGACACTCTTGTAAATTAAAAGCTCTTTCTTCTATGGATCAAATATTGAATATCCCTTGACACTATTAGGGTATCCAAAAAAGAGGTAGGGAAGACTCTATGGTTATAAAGCCTTACATTTATTTAAAGGTTTATATTCTAATACATGGAGATAAAGAATAAAAAATGCCACACAATAGGTTTTCTACCACATCAAGATTTAAAAGGATTAATTACTCTCAAGGCCTTATGAGGAATGTAGTTCTAAATGTGAGAAGCACAATTAATGGCTTCAACAAAAAAATTTATACACCAAAAGAGCAAACATGGATCATACAAGCTACCATCCCTTTTAAGGTCTTATATTTATGTTTATAAACACCATTTTGATTCAATGAGTAGAAAACATAATCTTGAATTTTTATCCTTTTATTTGTGCATAATTACTCAAGTTAATGATTCACATATTCTAGGCCATTATCTGCGTAGAGAAATTTTACAAGTTTCTAGAATCATTTCTTAGTATGAGTCTTGAAGTCTTAAAACCAATTGAATACTTCACTCTTATGATGAAGGAAGTAGACCAAATTAAACTATGAATAGTAATCATTAAAGGTGAGGATAAAATGGGTTTTTCTAATATACAAAGTGGTGAATGGATCATAAGATCATTATGAAGTAGTTAAAAGACTTGTGAATCCCTCAAAGATGATTTTTTTTAACTTATCCTTTTGATGCTTGTTGATTGTATAGTTTAAGAATAAACCATTGTAAAAATGGATAGGACGGAGTCATGTGACCATATCCTTTAAGTTGAGCTACTGAAGGTAGCGGTAGTTGAGATGGCCAAACCACTCATGTTATAGTTTACTCACCAAATTTGTATGAGTAAGTAACTAAATAGATGGGGAATGAGTAATAAAATGGGAGAATGCATAGATTCAAATATCATGACTGAATTTTCCCATTGTAACTAAGGAACCATCCTTGAGATCCTGAATTTATATTGATTTAGGGAAAAACTCAACTTTCTTTCCATTCCCAAGATAAGGGATTTGGTAGACTGAAAGAAGCTTGGAACATAAATATGGAACACATATAACATTTAAATAATTGCCTTCATGCATTACAACTAATATTTTTCCAACAAAATCCATTGGTGTATCATCTCTTATGAGAATATGAGGCAAGGAACAAGGTTCCAATGATGAAAATTGTTCCTAATTAGAACCCATATGATGTGTGTCACTAGATTCAAGTATCAAAATCTAAAAAGAATTATTTTCTATTACAAGTTCTTGTTATTTTCCTTTCTTGATTATGAAAAATTAGGACAAGCCTCATTTATGTAAGATAGTGGTAAATTGATATCATTTTTCTTGAGAAGATCATTAAAATCATCAATTTCCATGGCATGACACTGATGCTCATCATGACCAAGTTTATTTCAGTATGATCAAGGTGATCATACCTTATTCTTAAAATCCTTTTTATTTTTATAAGATTTGGATGTTGTTGGTGTAGGATGTGAAGACTATATAGGTGTTGTCTGTGGCTTGGACATTGGTTGTTTCATCTATTTAGAATGTTTTGAATGTATAAAATGTTACACCATCAAGGCTTATAACTTATATGGCTTGAGAAGGCCCATTGTGATCATCTTGGTTATCTCAAGCATTATAATTTTAGAAAATGACTCAAATATAGACATAATTTAGGCATTACCCAAATTTAGTTAATGAGGTTGAAAGCTAGAGATAAATGCATCATATTCATAAATAATTAATCATATCACATTGAATATTAATTAGACATAATTATTGTAAATTACACACTCTTTTAGTTATGCACATAGTTTATTAACCTTAGTTACATAGTCTTAAATGTTTTTAAAACTATATAGATTAAGATGAGTAAGTTCAATATCAATTTGATACCCCACAACCTCATCTATTTGACCTTATGTAATCACTTAAAGTGGCATTTGAGTGATAAGAATGTTACTTGAGACTATATATTCCTATCTTAGCCCTAGACCTATCTTAGAGCCTAATATCATAAATTTTTAGCCTTCATGTGGACCACATGCATCCCTAGTTAGCTATAAAATAGTCTTAGACCCTCATTTCCTGATCATGGCCCTTTATGCCTAGTGTTCTACTAGTTGGACACTAACACCATAATAATGATACTAACACAATGTGATTGTAATGTCCCCAAAATGGTTTTATGTCTTTTGACCTAGCTTTCCCAAACAAATATATTTTCAAAAATAAAAGCCTCCTAAGGTTGACCTAGACATATTTTATCACCTTCATAAGAAATAAAATGTTATAAACACATTTCTTTTAGTTATTTATCCATTAAATGGAAATAATATGAAAAACATACATTCAAACATGAAACAAGTTTATCATAATTAAGTTTATCAATCCATATTATGCCTTACTTCTACATACTACCATCCATAGTATCCCTAATCTCATATTTTTTAGATTTCTAATCTCAAACCCACTTAAGGTCATTATCATACTAGCATCACTTTCACTTTCACTAGTACTTATGCTGGGAGAAATACATCAATATTTATCCCTCCTCAGAGTATTACTATGTAGGCAACTCTCTTCACAATGGGGTGTTGAGGATGTGCAACTTATCCTACTAATGAACACATTTTTTAGCTCATTCCCTAGTTATATCTAGAGGAGTAGGGTTTTCATAATAAATTAGCTATTAAAGGTACAATACAAGATTCTATAATTCATTCACATGATAAAAAAAAACCTATAGATACAGACATAAGTGCACCTAGAATTTTAAAGTAGTCCTGCATAGAAGACACTAATTCCAATATCAGGATACTACCACCACTTTACCAATAATAGTGATACTATCCAATTGTGGTACTACTATTTAGGAGGGTTTATGACATAGGGATAAATTTTATGGCACTCAAAATAACTTATATATCACTTTATAACACTCAAATCGTCTATATCAAGTGTTTTCTAGCTAAGTGTTTATTTTCACTATTTATTATTATCTATATAAAAGTCAAAGCTAGTCAATTCTATAACAAATTAGTGGTTATCATTAATTCATATTATTTACCTAATTTATTCTACATATACATTTAATTAAACATAGGATTTACATTTAGTTAAGTCCTAAAAGGTTAAAACATTTGGTGAACTCGACCTAAATTGAACATTGCTTAAACCCTAACCCTAGATAACCCTGGTGGTTACATTTATAGCATCTAGATATCAGATTCATATTGTTTTTGATTTTTTTTGATATATTCATGATCAAAATGATAGAATAAGTGTATCACATTTTTTTCAAAGTTTAATACTTTCATTTGCATGATTGTTCCCTTTAATTTGGAATGAACTCAAAAAAGACGTAAACACAAGTATATATGATGATTTATATTGATTATAATATATGTCATATTTCATAGCATGTTATATTTATCCTATGTGGAATTCTAGTAAAAATCAAACCCTTACACACATAAAGGATTTAGCACATAAGCTAGTAATTATGTTTCATTTTTCAATGTCATATCATATGTATAAGAAATAATCTCCTTCTCCTCATCTCCATGATGGTGATATTTTCTTTCCTTCTAATAAGTTCCATGATATCAGTCAATGAGATGAAGAAATATATACCATTGTCATTAATCCTCATACTCAACCTATTCACACCTCTTCCTTATAGGGTATGTGTATTTTCAATCAAAATTAGAAAGGGTTTATACTTGTGAGACTCTAAGGGATCAAATTAATAGTATGAGGAATTTCATTTCAAAATTACAAACTCAATGAATTATTACATGAAAATATTTCAACATGGTAAATTCAAATTAAAAGACAAAATTCTTGAAGGAAAACTAGAGTCAATCATGTATATGCATCTTCGCTTAGACAATTTGTGTAAAAAAATGCTATCTATCAAAAAAATAAATCATAACAAAATTACATCTACAACTAGTGATTTAAAAAATAATCAAGATCAAGATGATACACAAGTGGAAAATCAGGACACTCTCCCTCCACTTAATATTAAAAACCTAATTGTCAATAACAATGAGATACTATAGAGATTCAGAGAAAGACTTGGGGAATAACCCCTTGATCATGCATAAATTTTACAAGACATAATGGAAATTAAGAATAAATCAAACAATGGTCAATTTTCAACTCACATAGCTAATAAAATTTTTACACCTATAGCGGGACCAACTCAGCAATCATAACTAACAATTGTAATTCAACAACCTTTAGTGATAACTACACCTCTTATGGCTAGTTCCTCCACTCCATATGTACAATACCTTATGCATGAGGTTTATAATCTAAAGGCTAAGGTGTTACATCTTAAGAAAGGAACCACTAGGCCATCATATACCCTGGATTCTAATGTTCTCTTACATACACCTTTGGCACACCACATAGTGGTAACTCCCTTTCCATCCAGATTTGTGGAACTTAATATTACATTATATGATGGTAAGGGTGACCTAAAGCATCATCTCTGAGGTTTTCATGTAGAATGTTTGGACTACCTATCCAATGATTGGATTCTCAAAAAAAAATTCCACACATTTTAAAGGATTATTATTTACAATGGTTTTATGACTTATTAAATCAATATATCAAAAAATTTAATCCTTTGGTAGGCATGTTTTTAGCATACTTCTACATAAACATCATTGATGAAATTTCATATGCCCAAATTGCATAGTTGAAACAAAAGTCATATGTATGTATTGTAGAATACATCTTAAAATACAAGATTATATTATCTAAATTGAATAGACCAATGGAAGACAAAGAAATTCTAAATATATTAAAATGGATTCTTTTACCATCATTACATGAAGGTATCTTGTTTAATAAGTTTCTAACATTCATAGATTTATGCCACATAGTAAAGGAAAGAGAGGTAAAACTTATATCAATGCAAATTAAAATTTACTAATGGATAAAAACCAAATGCTAAGATTTAAAATAAGCCTCCATACAAGGTAAGGGCCATCGAGAACAAGAGTGATCAAAAGGCCATGGTTAATGCAACTTCAGATCCATCTCTGCACTTGGTTTTATCAGTGCCTTAATGCCAAATCTTTGTTGACCTTCTAGAATTGACATTAACAATTTTTTAGTAGATATTGGAATGAAATGTCATATCTCTCCCTCAAATCAAATAAGTTGATATGACACTTCTTCCAAAATATTATTATTTTAACACATTCTATGAGTATCATAGGGTACCATACCATAAAATAAACATATGCATAAGCCCAAAACATAAGATACAATATTTGATTGAGGATAACATTATTGATGTGGGCATACCCATAGAGGCACCAAAAATACAACAAATATAAACTAAGATATTATATATATTCTCATATCCATTTCCAAAGCACATAATGAATGAGGCAAGGAGCAATTCAGGTGTTCACTACACATATCAAGCACATACACCACCAAATTCATATCATAATATTATAGAGGAGGCACACCTATTGCACATTATCATTAGTATGTACCACACCATAGTTCTAGTTAGACCACTCATCACCTTCTCTGACTAGGAAATTGTTGATGATGATAAAGATTTACATGCACTCTTTGTATGAGCTTACATAGATAATCATCCTATCCAAAGTGTTATGGTCAATAATGGGTCAAGCAGTAACATGTGTACTATGAGACTTTTACAACATATGGGGTATTCAAAGTAGGATATATTCACCATAGACCTAGTTATTAGTTATTTTAGTGGTCATGTTCAAAGTTCCATCAGGGAGATTGTGAGTCTATTACAAGCTGGACTAGCATGTGTGGCCATTTGGTTCTTAGTAATACCAAGTGTAAGCATAGTTGATATGTTATTAGGTAGGCCATGAATATAATATCTACAATCCATCTCATCCATAGTGTTGAGTTGTGGAGCTAAAAGCTTCACCAGATGAGTGTTTGCAAGGTTGTTGTATTTACACAGTCATCAACGTTAGTCAGGAGTCGATCAGAAGCTACCGACATCGGTAGTGGATCGGCCGATGTCGGTCATGTGCAGACCAACAGGGACCGACGTTGGTCACTTGTGCATGCCAAAATTCTATTTTCATGGCAGAATGAATTGTTTGCATGAAAAGTATAACTATTGGTATTGAGTCCACGTTTCTATTTTTGGCAAGACTGATTTGAACCTTTGATTAAGTGATATATCTAATAGTGGAGAATGCATGCTCATGAATCCTAGTATTATATATAGGATTAATTTTTCATAGCTTATTGTATAAGACATTTTGTAAATGTGAATCAATCTGGGTATTAGAGTTGGTTGAGAGAGAACTCTTGAAGGAAAGAGATCTGTACATCTGAGAGGTGTGGAAGAAAGAGAGATTTCTTCAATTGTATTTCCTTCTGGAAGAGTTTAATACAAGTTTTTGGGTTGTTTCTTATATCTCTTATTCTTGTTGTTTTTGATTCTAGTTACTTATTCTTTCTGCTTAAATTCTGTGTTTAGTTGTTTAAACAAAAGTAATCAATTCTGCTGAATAGATCCTAACAAGTGGTATCAAAGCAAGGTTACTAACAGGTTGTATCAGATCTGGTTAATGTTTGTTGATTATAGGTCACTCACAGGGGTTTTTGATTGAGTGGGAGCAAGGCAATGGAAGAAGAAAGTAAACTTAGAATGGAGAAGTTTAATGGCAAGAATTACCAATTATGGAGAATGTAGATACAAGATTATCTGTATCAAAAAGATCTATACTTATTGTTAGGTGGGGTTTCAAGAAAACCCACAGATATGCACAATGAAGAATGGGATGTTCTTGATAGAAAGGCTCTTGGATCTATAAGATTGAGTCTGGCATCTTCTGTGATATCCAACTTATCATAGGCAAAGACAACGATAGAGTTAATGGATACGTTAGCAAATTTATATGAAAAGCCCTCAGCTTCAAATAAGGTATATCTTATAAAGCATTTATTTAATTTGCAAATGCAGGAAGGTGGATCTGTATCTAATCATCTTAATGATTTCCATGGAATTGTAAATCAATTAAATTCAGTCAAAATAGTTTTTGATGATGAAATTAAAGCTCTCTTAATATTATGCTCTTTACCTGAAAGTTGGCATAATTTGGTAATGGCAATTAGTAATACTGCATTTGCTTCAAATATCTTGAAAGTAGATGATGTTGTTAGTGTAATCTTGAATGAGGAAATTCATAGGATAAGCATAGGAGAAACATTAGGGAATGCTTTAAGTTTTAAAAGCAGGGGGAGGAAAAGAGAGAAGGGCAAGCATGGGAGATCAAGGTCAAAGTCAAAGATGAGCAATAGATCTAAATCTAGAAATGGCAGAAATATAATCTGCTGGAATTGTGGGAAGAAAGGGCATGCAAAGAAAAATTGCTGGTTGAAAGTCAAAGAAGATAATCAGCATGAAGGTAAAGAAGAAGCAAAAGTTATAGGTATTGTTGCACAAGATGCTCTTATTTTTTCTTTGGATAATAAAATAGAATTTTGGGTTTTAGATTCGAGTGCCTCTTTCCATGCAACCCCAAATAGGGAATATTTTAATGACTATGTCCATGGAGATTTTGGAATAGTTTATTTAGGGGATGATGAGCCTTGTAAAATTATTGGCAAAGGAAAAGTGCAGCTAAAATTGCAGAATGGCAACAGATAGGTGTTGAAAGATGTCATGCATGTCCCAGTCCTAAAGTAGAATTTGATCTCCATAGGAAAGTTGGGTGATGAGGGTTACACAGTAATTCTCACAGCAGAATCTTGGAAGGTTTCCAAAGGTGCACTTGTAATAGCTAGAGGTAAGAGAGTAGGTACACTGTATTTATCTACTTGTATCACTGATCATTCTCCTTTTGTATTATCTACTTCAGATGTAGATGCAAAGTTGTGGCACTGTAGGCTTGGCCACATGAGTGAGAAGGGAATGACTATTCTTAAGTCAAAAGGTAAGCTTTTAGATTCAAAAAGCATAGATCTAGATTTTTGTGAGCATTGTATTTTTGGAAAGCAGAAGAGAGTGAAGTTTCTCAAGACTGAGTCAACAAAGAAGAAGCACAAGTTGGAGCTTGTTCACACAGATGTGTGGGGACCAGCTCAGGTGGCTTCTATTGGAGGATCATGGTATTATGTTACTTTCATTGATGATGCTACAAAAAAGGTATGGGTCTATTGCATAAGGAGAAAATCTAATGTTTTTGACACATTCAAGATATGGAAAGCTATGGTTGAGAATAAAACAGGTATAAAATTGAAATGCCTTAGATCTGATAATGGTGGTGAGTACTGTAACTATAAGTTCAATAGTTACTATTATATGAATGGAATATTCAGGCAAAGGATGGTTCCAAGGACACCTCAACAAAATGGAGTTGTTGAAAGGATGAACAGAACTATATTGGAGTGTGCATGGAGTATGAGGTTGCATGCTAGTTTGCCCTTATAGTTTTGGGTAGAAGCTGTAGATAATGTTGTTTACCTAATTAACAGAGGACCCTCTACTACTCTGGATGGTGGAATTCCAGAAGAGGCATGGATAGGTAAAAAGGTAGATCTTTCATTTCTCAAAGTTTTTGGTTCTAAAGCTTTTGTGCACATTGATAAAAAAATAGAAAGAAGCTGGATGCTAAGTCTATGAGGTGCACATTTATTAGTTTTGGCTCTGGAGATTTTGGATTCCAGTTTTGGAATTTAAATACTAAAAAAATTATCAAAAGCCATAATTTTGTTTTCAATGAGAAGGTGATGTATAGTGATCAGCTCAAGAAACTGAATCAATCTGAGTAGAGCAATGGAGATTTGGACGAGGTGATGATCCAAAATGAGCTCGCAAGTCACAAACAAGAAAACACAGCCATCGACATCAGTCAGGAGGGAATCGATGTTGGTCAAGAAAATGACATCGGTCAGTCTGTAATGAATGTCAGTCATATAGGAACTGATGTCAGTCATGTGGAACTGACATCAGTCATGTGGAACTGACGTCGATCAGGTACAGACCTGGAGATGACTGAGATCGGTCACTGTCAGAGAATTTGGGAAAATAACAAGTAGTGAATGAGTCTCAAATGCCCAGGAGGAGGTCAGAAAGGGTAAGAAAACCTCTAATTTGATATTCCCCTTCTTTATTCTATTTATTGCTCACTGATGGTGGAGAACTAGAGAGTTTTGATGAAGTAATGCAGGTGGAAACCCAAAAATAGTGGGAGCTTGGCATGAATGAGGAAATTGATTCCTTGAAAGAGAACCATATGTGGGATTTGGTTGAGTTGCTAGCAGGAAAGAAACCACTGAAAAACAAATGGGTTTACAGGGTAAAGGAAGGAGTGGATGGTTAAATGAGACATAAGGCTAGGTTGGTAGTGAAAGGATTTGCACAGAATCCAGGTATTGATTTTGGTGAAATTTTTTCTCCTGTAGTAAAAATGACTTCTATTCGAACTATATTGTCTTTAGTTGCTATTGAGGATTTGCATCTTGAGCAGCTTGATGTTAAAATAGCATTTCTTCATGGAGATTTGGATGAAGAAATATATATGGATCAGCTGGAAGGTTTTGAGGTCAAAGGTAAGGAGAAGCTTGTGTGTAGGTTGAAGAAAAGCTTATATGGTCTTAAGCAAGCTCCTAGGCAATGGTATTTGAAATTTGATAGGTTTGTGACAGAGCATGGCTTCTATAGGTGTCAATCTGACCATTGTGTTTATTTCAAAAGATTGGATAATGGTAGTTATATTATCCTATTGTTGTATGTAGATGATATGCTTGTTGCAGGTTCACACATACAGGATATTAATGAGCTTAAGGTAAAATTAGCTCACACATTTGCCATGAAGGATTTAGGAGTAGCAAATAAAATCCTTGGCATGTGTATTAAGAGAGATAGGAAAAATCACAGGTTGATTTTGTCTCAAGAGAATTATGTGAACAAGGTGTTGAAATGGTTCTATATGCAGGATGCAAAACCGGTAAGCACACCTATGGCTGGACACTTCAAGTTGAGCAAAGAACAATGTCCTAATTCACATGATGAGGTAGAGTACATGAGAAAATTTCCATATGCTTCGGAAGTTGGGAGCTTAATGTATGCAATGGTATGTACTAGACTAGATATTGCCCAAGCAGTGGGAGTTGTCAGCAAGTATATGGCCAATCTAGGGAAGGAGCACTGGAAAGTAGTTCAGTGGATTCTCAGATATCTGAGAGGGACCAGCAGTAGGCATTTATGCTATGGAGGGTCAAACACTTCTCTACATGGATATGTAGATTCAGATATGGCAGGAGACTTGGATGGCAGAAGAAGCACCACAGGATATGTTTTCACTATTGGTGAAACGGTGGTTAGATGGATTTCAAAGTTGCAGAAGGTTGTTACCTTGTCTGCTATAGAGGCAAAATATATTGCAGTCACAGAGGCTAGCAAAGAAATGATATGGATGACACGGTTCATGAAAGAGTTGGGAAAGGAGTAAGAGAGTTATAGATTATACATTGATATTCAAAGTGCAATTCATTTGGCAAAGAATTCAGTGTTTCATTCAAGAACCAAACATATATACCTTATGTACCACTTCATTAGACAGGTATTGGAGGATGGTGAGTTGAAGCTAGAAAAGATCCATACAGATAGGAACCCTACTGATATGTTAACCAAGCCAGTAACAAAGGAGAAGTTGAATCTTCATTCAACTTTTGTTGGTCTTCAAGATTAAGTTTGAAGATGGAAAAGCTAGAGAATGTTGCTGTACAGGTACAGGTGTAGCTATTTATCTCCAAGTGGGAGATTGTTGAGTTGTGGAGATAAAAGCTTCACCAGATGAGCATTTGCAAGGTTGCTATATTTACACAGTCACCAACGTCGGTCATGTGCAGACCAACAAGGACTGACATCGGTCACCTGTGCGTGCCAGAATTCTATTTTCATGGTAGAACGGATTGTTTACATGAAAAGTATAACTGTTGGTATTGAGTCTGCATTTCTATTTTTGTTAGGACTGATTTTAACCTTTGATTAAGTGATATATATAATGGTGGAGAATGCATGCTCATGAATCCTAGTATTATATATAGGATTAGTTTTTCATAGCTTATTGTACAAGACATTTTGTAAATGTGAATCAATCTAGGTATTGGAGTTGGTTGAGAGAGAACTCTTGAAGGAAAGAGATCTGTACATCTGAGAGGTGTGGACGAAAGAGAGATTTATTCAATTCTATTTCCTTCGGGAAGAGTTTAATACAAGTTTTCAGGTTGTTTCTTGTATCTCTTGTTCTTGTTGTTTCTAATTCTAGTTACTTATTCTTTCTAGTTTAATTCTGTGTTTAGTTGCTTAAACAAAAGTAATCAATTCTGTTGAATAGATCCTAACACATAGTGCATAGATGCATGAAATAAATACATGCAAATTAGGTGGTTAAATTTGAGGGTATTACCTATGAGTATCCTCTACTTGTTTTATAGACAATTACATCACAATTACCAACATAATTAATAGTTATAGTTCAACACAATTACTAGATATAACACAGTTATCAATTGCAACTCAGAGTATAGTTATTATTGATACACCATATATTTTTAGTAGACCCACCAGCATAGGAGAGGTATACTCCTATAGTATCGACACATGTACATACTCTCCCATGGAGACCATTATTAGAGAGACCCTTGTATCAAAAATATGTCAAGATTCTAGAGGGCCTTCCTCCACTCACTTTTTGCTTAGGTCAATATTATTGGGTTCTCATGGTTCTTAGAATAGGGCACCTATATCACCTATAACTCATTATAATAGATGGGTTTCTAAGACCCCTATAGTTCACAAGACACCATAGTTAGTTCCATAGATTCCTAGCACCACTACATAGGTAGATATAGATACATCTATATATTAAAAAATGGGACCATAGTTTCCCTTTCACATAAAATGCATGGTCATAAATCCCTTATTTAATATAGGTTAGAGTGATAGTGATTCTCCCATGAGACTTATTGGTTAGTATGGTTCCTCCCTTCTTCTACATACTTTACCTCTCTCTTGCTCCTTGTACATTATTCATTTTCATAACATATATTATTTCCTAAAAATACAAAAACAATAGATTATAACATGTTAAAAACATAAAAACATTCAAATTTTACTTAGAAAACATAAAATTATAGATTGCATGCATTTATATGTTTACATTTGTTATATTTTCCAAATACTACATGTGTTAACTATCTTAGTATAGTTAGTTTTATCATACATACATTCTTCACTTGTTCTTGTCGAATGATTGGAGATTACTTATAGGATTTAGGTCCAATAAAAAAATATATAATTTATCTCATCTACCCCTAGTGTCTTCAATTGATACATTATCCCACTTGGGGAACACTATACATAGTTTTGATTACCAGGTTTTATCCTTCTAAATTATATATTCTAGTTTTAGCATTGCTATGTTTCGATATTGACCATGCTACTATTACTAAAAAAAATTCCATCTATTTTTAATTTATAATAAACATATGTACATCCTCATTCTTACATAAATTTGTATTACATATTCAAACATCCTTTAATTTTTAGATTACCAAGTTTAGACTTGATTATATTCTTATGTTTCTTCTATTTGAGGGAATTTTAATATGCCATTATTATTTCAATCTACACTACTTCTATTCATAATATGTATGATTTTGACATGTGCCCATGTCTTTGTGTGTGCCTTCCTGATTCGGTATGCAAAAATTTGAACATGCATTTATATGTGGCTCTAAGCCAATTTACTAGATTCTTGTGTATGTAGATATTTGAATATGTACTTGTATGTCTTATTTTCTTAAATTTAGTTACATGTGACCATCTCCCTTACATTGTGGACCCTTGGCCTAATTTTGTGCCAAATATGTTTTGTGTGTATGCTTTATTTTATGCACGATGGTCATGACACTTTTATTTTCTTGTCACACACAATAATTTTTCATGCCTTGAGGGACCTCATGGATCTAACCTTCTTACTTGGATGTTGTGATAGACATCATACCCCATCCCCTATATAGATAATCAATTTTTACTTAGATTTATTATTACATACATTAATATATATGTCTTGACACCCTTGTAGAATGATAGACATAACATACATCACATATTACATACTCTTCCTCCATTAATGAGTCCCACTTATCATGACTAGATCTTCATGAAAATATTGTGGATCAGAAGCAAGGGAAATGTATACATATGGAATATGGTGATGTTTTGACTGAGTAGGTGAATTATGAGTCACTGTCATATGATTCCACTAGGGATGGAGGAGGTAAATTATGAGTGGGTAAGGGAGGAAATTTTTCCTCATAATTGACACTCCTCTAAATGAAAAGCTCTTTCTTCTATGGATCAAAGATTCAATATCCCTTAACATCATCAGGGTATCCAAAAAATAGGTAGGGTAGACTTTATGGTTTTAAAGACTTACATTTATTTTAAGGAATACATTCTAGGGTAGACTTTATGGTTTTAAAGACTTACATTTATTTTAAGGAATACATTCTAATTCATGGAGCCAAATAATCAAAAATTCCACATAATAGGTTTTATACCACATAAAGCTTCAAAAGGAGTAATTCCACTCAAGGCCTTATGAGGAATGTAGTTCTAAATGTTAGAAGCATAGTTAATAGCTTCAACATAAAATTATGCACCAAAAAAGAAATCATGGATCAATATCATTTAGGATCCTATTCTTATGTTTAGAATCCCCAATTTGATTTGGTATGTAGACAACATAATTTTTAATTTTGATCCATTTAAGTGTGCACAATTGCTCAAGGCAATGATTCACATATTCTAGGACATTATTTGTGTAGAGAAATTTTAAAATTTTCCAAAATTATTTCTCAGCATGAGCCTTGAAGTCTTGAAACCATTCAAATAATTCACTCTTATGAAGAAGGATGTAGATCCAAGTAAACTATGAATAGTAGTCAATAAAAGCGAGGACATAACAGGTTTTTCTAAAATACAAAGTGGGGAATGGACTCATAAGATCATTTTGAATTAGTTGAAAGACTTGTGAATCCCTCAAAGATGATATTTATTTGAACTTTTCCATTGGATTCTTGTCGATTGTATAGTTTAAGCATAAATGATTAAAAAAATAGATAGGAGGGAGTCATGAGACTATATCTTTAGAGTTGAGCTAATGAAGGTAGTGATAGTTGAGATGGCCAAACCACTAATGTTATAGTTTACTCATCAAATTTGTATGGGTAATTAACTTAGTAGATGGGGAATGAGGAATAAAATGGTAGAATGCATAGATTTAAAGATCATGATTGAATTTTCCCATTGTAACTGAGGAACTTATAATCGTACTTCATGTGACTCTACTCCTCCCTATAATTATATATCATCTCAAATGTAAACTATTGACCCTATTTATCATAATTAGAGTCATCAACCATTAGATTTTACTGTTCTTGAATGATATTCTCATCCCTTACACATCCCTAGTTCACCTTGGTCCCACCTCATGTTAGACAAGCCCTTCTAGGATCTTGTAGGGTCCTTTTGAGGACTTGTTGACCACCCCAGGCCTCCATTAGACCTAGGTCATGGCTTAGGGAGGAAAAAAAAAGCCTAGGCCACATGTATCCTTCACAAAAGTCATGGCATAGATTGCAACCTAGATAGAATGTGTGAAAAAGACACCTATTTCATCCCAAACGACTAGAAATAACTAGTTTTTGGGTTTTTAGTGGATTAGGGTTGAGATATATGCCTTTTTATCATTAAATTTGGATGGTGTATCCCCATTATTATCAATTTATCACTTTATTTCTCTGATCTTCCCACTTGATTGGTCCATTAGAAGCTTGGCTGCCATCTTTGAATCTCTTTTGATTCTTGCTTGGCACAATAGTTTCCATTGTGTCAGGGGAGGCCATACATTGCTACAGCTATTTTTGGTGATTCTCATTTCTATTGATAGTGTTCTTGAAGATTTTGGGTTTCTCCTTTCTCCCTCAAGAATCTATTTCACCTCTTTCTTACTCCTTGCATTGGCTTTATAGTAGATTTGGTGTCTTTTCCTTCATCCCTTCCACAACTTTTAGTTCTTGGTCTAGACTCAACTTACACACAACCTAATCTTCTTCCTCTCTTGCCTCCTAGATTGGATAATCTATTGGTATAAAGTTTACACATCTCTTTGAGCTTGATATGAGGGTAATTTTCTATGTAAAGTGAAACTCTTTGTTTATTTGTAGTAGTATATGTTGGTTGAATATTTTGTCGATCAGCATACTGATAAACAAAATAGTTCTGATTAGTCAAAGTAGGAAGATTGGTCATCCAAATGTGTAGGTTCACCACATCAAAAGGGAACTAATCTCTCCTCTCATCAAGGGGAGGTTCCCTATAGATAGGCTATATATATATATATATATATATATATATATATATATATATATATATATATATATATATATATATATATATAAACATAAAATAATACTCAAGGGTAGGATAAACCATCCATCTCTCTTTTTTCAGAGATGATGCATACAAATCAAAGGAGAAATATCAAGGGAAATGATAGAAAGCACTCCTCTTATTTTAGAATTACTATTCAGAAAACCATAAGAATACTCTAGGTAGTAATTGAAAAATGTAACCAAGGATGTCGTAACTAGCAAATTGAGATGTAGCACAAAGTCTCCACCTGAATTGCCGAAGAGTGAGATACGAAGGACAATGAGGGCACATAGTCATCCCAGGGTCATTTACACAGAAATAAAAAGAAAACACACTAAAGGCAATTATGGGGGCACAAAGTCTCTCGACATTTGACTTCAGGACACCTTCTTGACTATTTTCACTAATTCTACTTGTTAAATTAAAAGAATAGAAAATATATTAAGGAAAAAGACATAAGAATAGTTTCCCCAACAACAAAGATATCACAACACAAAGTCTGAAAATTCACTTGATTTCTTATTCCAATAACAAAATATGATCAACAATCTAAGCTCAAAGTCTCAGTAATGCTTTTCAATTTGGGTAGAGTTTCATTTCTGATTGTCCGAAAAAGATCTATTTACAATAAAAGAGAGTCTCTTATATAGACTCTTTAAGAAGGACTCGAGAATAATAACACATCATGTTACATTGAAATTTGTTAAGGAGATAGGCTAGAATTTAGGGGCATCTACCCATTTGTTTTTCTAAATGTAGAGAAACAAGTCATGCTATTGAAAGTTTACAACTTTCAATGTCCACTTGGCAATTTGATCTTTTTTCATTGCTCCTCCTTTTTTGGTTAATTGAATCAGGTCCTTGATTTAATCTGATACTCTATTCCTTAATCACTTCTTACTGATCTCAGGCTTAAAGCCTTTGAATGAATTTGGGACCATAGATTTAAATCTACAAGGATCAATGGTTGTTTTACTATCACAACTTTGACATTCGTGGGCACGCCACTTCATTTTCAATGGCTAGTTCATTATTCTCAAATTTGACGTCTTTGGGCATGTCAACCCTTGGTCTTTCTTTAGATTTCCTATTTTGCATCCTCTTGAAGGGAAGGTGACACTTCAGCTTTGGGTAGTGTCTTTTAATTTGGTAGTCGAGAGTCCCCCACAAGGGCACCTACCCTTCAGGGTCCTTCGACGGCCTTTTCTTTGGATTCTCTCACAGACATTCCCATGGACTTTTTTTCTGGGCTTTCTCCATGGGTATTTTCCTCAAGATTTTTCTCGTGGGCATTTTCTCATGAACAAAAAGTCCATGGAAATTTCCCACAGATAAAAAGTTTAGGGAAAATGTTATGATCGCTTTGCCTTTCATCTTTGGAAAATTCCTTCAGATTTTCCTCCCACTATTGCTTTCTTGAATTCCTTCAGACTTTTTGTCTGAAGGAATTCCTTTGAATAAAAAATTTGAAAGAATTGTTTCTTGCCTTAGTCTTTTTTGACTGCCTTAAACAAAAATTTGAAAGAATTACCTTTGCAGATTCCTTGAAAATGACCCTTCTAAAGGGTGCTTTTGTCAACCAAGTGCCTTCTGCAAGGGCACTTATCCTTCAAGAGGCTCTTTTGAATTTTTACTTTGAACCACTCTGTTGAACTAAGTTGATGAACCAAGCTTTGAACCACTCCTTTGAACCAAGTCAATGAACCAAGCTTATGGTTCAAGCTGATGGTTCAAGTCGATGAACTGATTGAATGAACCAAAGCATTAAACCAACCGTTGAACCAAGCTTTGGTTCAATGGTTAAAACAAAGCCTTTGAACCAACTGAAAAACCATTTGATTGAACCAAATCAATGAACTTTGCCAATTGAACTTCACAGTTGTGTTGAGAGATTTTAAACCTGTTGATCCAAATTTGTTGAACCTATTTGTAGAAGACTTTTGAACCCGACTGTAGAAGTCTTTAAACTTGGAAGTGATTTGAACTCTTGTTGATAATGCTTGCCAATGGACATTTTTGATTGAACCAAGGTGTTGAACCAATCCCAAAAATTACTAAGTATTGGAAACTAATTCTTTTGATTGAACCTCCCTGCAGAAGCCTTTAAACCTTTAGAAATGAACTTGCCTGTAGAGTCTGTATATTTTCTTTTCCTATTGAGTCCATAGATTTCTCTTCCTGCTAAGTTCATAGATTCTAGCCTACAGAGTCCATAGATTATTTTTTTCTTTTGAGTCTATAGATTTCTCTTCTTGTAGAGTCCATAGATTCTAGCCTACAGAGTCCGTAGATTTTAAGAAGCTTGAAAAATGAGGAATTTGAATGCCCAAGACAAATTTTGAAAAGGGAAGAGACAATTTTGGTTTGTAGGACCAAAATAGTTTAAATGTTGTCCCAGAAATGAGTGATATTTTTAAGGGACAACAGCTAGCTCCAGTTGGGGAACTTCTATCAATCGTAAAAAATAATTGAAGGGAGTAGAAACTAGAATCTCCAGTGCCTTGAAGTATGCCATTGGGCTATGGAGTCATGCTACCTAGAAATGGAAGGCATTAAAAAAAGAAACAAACAAAAACAAAACAAAATTAAAAGCTATACAAATATACATATACACAGATGCAATGATCTGATACTTCAAGAGTTGAAGTATTTCAGATGCTACCCATTATGAGGTAGAGAAAAGAGTGTGCCATCTTGATATTTTAGTAGAAAGCTATTTTCACCAATGTGCTGATGAATTATAAATGGGCCTCTCCAAAGGAAGTCAAATTTTCCATGCATCCCCTTTGGTTCTCTCCTTTTGTCCCACATCATGACTTGATCCCCAATCTGGAAATCATGATTTTTGGCCTTCTAGTCAAAGAGTTTCTTTACTAGACTTTGATGAGCAGCAATTCTATCCACCACCATGGTTTTATATTCATCCAGCTTAGTCAGGCACATGATTCTCTTATCAAGAGAGCTTTCATATGTCTAATCTTCAATTGCCTTTGCCAATTTCAAGGCTAGCAATTCTAAGGTGATTGGTATCTCAGCATTGATACCATAAATAAGTTGAAAAGGAGACATACTAATTACCCTCTTTGGTGTGATTCTGTCTACCCATAAAGCATTAACCAATGCTTTATGCCATGTCCTTTGATTGTCATCTGCTAGCTTCTTGATGATAGTTACCAAGTTCTTATTGCTAGATTCAGCTTGTCCATTCCCTTGTGGAAAATAATCAGAAGAGTGAGAGAGTATAATTCCATAATGAAAATAGAATTGTGTAATCTCTTGGGAGGTGTAACAAGCTGCATTGTCAGTAACAATGTTGATTGGAACTCCAAACTTGGAAATGATATTCTCTTTGAAGAAGTTGCATACAACTTCTGAAGTAGCATGCTTAGTTGGGATTGCTTCTACCCACTTGGCGAAATAGTCAATTGTTATAAGGACATAATCATGTCTAGCACTTGAAGATGGGTTTATAATCCCAATAAAATCAATCCCCCATTGCTATAAAGGTTCCTTTATGATCATTGGCTTGAGAGGTATAGCAGCTAACTTGGGTCTTTCAACAAATTGCTGATAGAGTTCACATTTTCTCACCCACTTATGTGCATCTTGAAAAAGAGTTGGCTAGTAATACTTGGCTCACAAAATCTTGTGATTAGTTATAGGAGCAAAAAAATGTCATCCATAGGCCAGATTGTGGAAAGATTTCAAAAGTTGGTTTTGTTGCTCTTTGTCTACACAGCGAAAGAATACTCCATCTATGCTTCTCTTGTACAAGCCATTGTCTCAAAGGACAAAATTAGTAGATTTCAACTTGATAGTCCTCCTTTTTTTGTAAGACAAATGAGCAAGACATTCACCATAAGTAAGAAAATAAGCAATACCTGAATACCACTCATTGGTAGTGGAGGCAAAAAGGACTGTTGGTGTATTTTCCATTTCAGCTTCTTCATACTGTATATCTTTTGGCTTATTATCAACAATCAATTGGCATAGGCCTTTACCCCTGACCAGCTTTGTCAGCTTGATGTCTAGATCAAACTCTTGGATCTTTGTAATCCAATTACCTCTTTTTATGCCAAAATCCTACTGAGTTAATATAGACTTGACTGTAGTGTCAGGAACTAAGGTAGTAGTGTGTGAATTCATAATATAGAAGTGGAAATGTTTGACTACTTTCACCAATGCATAAGCATGCTTCTCTACATTTGAATACTTCATCTCATGGGTTTTAAGAGGGAAACTCATGAAAGAAATAGGAGATTGCATACCTTCCTTATCCTGTTCAACAAGAATTACTGAAAGAGTGTGTTCAGACGCATAGCTGTATATGATGAAATATTTGTTGTAATCTAGACAAACCAAGGTAGGGGCGTGAGCAATGGTAGTCTTGATATCTTGAAATGCTAACTTGATTTCTTTAGTCCAGCTAAAGGTGGTCTTCTCTTTCATCATGTTCACAATGTGTCTAGTCTTTTTAGAAAATTTAGGGATGAACCTCTGTAAGAAATTCACCTTTCCAAAGAAAGAATGAACAACATTCTTACTTGTAAGAAAATTAAGTTCTTGAATAGACTTGACTCTGTCTGAGTCAATCTTCATGCCTTCTTTAGACATAATGTGTCCAAGTAGTTTCCCCTATGTTACTCCAAAATTAGACTTCTTAAGATTTAAGGAAATACCATTCTAGCGATAATGCTCCAGCACTTGTTGTAAGTGGCGTACATGATCAGATCAATGCTTTGAAAATATAGTCAAGTCATCAAGGTATATCACTATGAATTTACCTATCTCATATTTGAAATCTAGGTCCATTGCTCTCTGAAAAGGTAACACCAACATTTATCAAGCCAAAAGGCATTCTTTTATATGCAAATGTACCCCAAGGTGTGGTGAATGTAGTCTTGTGTTGGTTTGCTTCACCAACTTCAACTTGATTATATCCTGAAAATCCATCCATCATTGATAACATCTTTAAATAGGTTACTGTTTGAAGCACTTGATCCATAATTGGCAAAGGGTAATTATGTTTCAAAGATGACTTATTCAGATTCTTGAAATCTACATAGATGCAAATTTCACCACTCTTCTTCCTTACAGGCACTATGTTAGCAATCCATGTGAAATGATGGATTGAGAAGATGATTCTAGCATTTAACATTTTTTGTATCTCAAATAGAATAGTACCTGATATTTTCAAATTATACTGTCTAGATTTTTGCTTATAGGGCATTGAGTTAGCCTTGAGAGGAATGTCATGGCAGATTTCATCAGGTCTGAGAGACTTCAGGTCTTCATAAGAATATGCTAAGACATCCATGTATTGATGGAATAAAGAGGTGAACTTGAATCTTTCTTTAGGGGTGCAGCACTTACCAATGTTGACCATCTTGGGATTTTCTTTAGTGGTCAGATTTATTTGATCGAATCCCTGAGAGAAACTTGAATCTATTTGTTGTTGTTTGATTAATCTATCATGCTTGTCAAATAGCTTTTCAAGAGAAACTAGGCCTTTGGGAATTTTATTTCCTTTCAGCTGTAAGAATTATTCATTCATATCTAAACTAGATTCAGAGGCTACTTCATACTTCTGAGATTCACTGCCTTTAAAACATAGTTGTTCAAAATTGTCTTTTCATTCTAGAAAGGCAATGATTTAATGATCATCATTGAATACTTGCCAATGATTAGTATTATCAAGAACACTTGGTCTATAGAATAGCTCAATAATATACCTATTTTCTTTGAAATGTAAATGAGGAACTACGAGAGTCCTTGAAACAACAAGTGCATCAGCTCTATCATTAGACTCTCTGGGTATGGCAAAAATGTTGAAAGCATCAAAGATTTCAATTTGGTCCTAAACCAAGTTGTGATAGTGGCATAATATTTCATTCTTGGTTTGGTATAAGTTCTTCTCTTGATAGACCACTAATTCAGCATCCCCTTTGGCATGAAGAAACTTGATGCCTTTTTCTTGAGCAGCCTTCATTCCAAGCAACAGAGATTCATATTCAGCTATATTGTTAGTGTTGCTAAATTATAATTTATAAGATGAAGGAAACATATCTCTTTGAGGAGATATCAACACAATCCTGGCTCTTGAAAAGGTAGAGGAATAGCTACCATCAAATTCCAAAGTCTATACCTCATCAGATACTAATTTTTCTTTAGACTTTCCTTCATTAGAGAAGGAGGATCCTTCTTCATCTGTATTTCAGCCTACTAGTTCTTTTTCTATTATAGTTGAACTAATTTTTGAGTTGACACTTTCAAGAATTATATTAGATGTTTCATGCATTTCATCTATAGATAGAAACTACTTACCCATACCTGAGGATTCAAAAAGAATTTGAGCTTCGAGGGCTGATGTTTGGGTGACCACATATTTTGCCTCCTTTTCAGGGAGCAACCTCTTCATTATGCCTTGAACAGGGATCCTTGCCTCAGATAGGTCCATGCTTAGTTTTCCTCCCACATCCTTGCAAAAATTTCATCCAAGAAAAATGCCATTGAATGCTGAGACGTTAGCCACTAAGATAGTCATCTTGATTCTCTTATCTGAAAAGGCTACAAATGCAAATTGAGCATCTTTAATTTGCCCCAACAATGGTACTTATTTGTTCTCCATGGAGAAACATCTCCCAAATGTTTTGGTCAGTGTGAGACCCAGAGACTCAGCTACTTTAGCAGGCATGACATTGTCAGATGCATGTGAGTCTATAATATAGTTACTCAGCTTATGACCATTTATTAACAGGAAAACATAGAAAAGTTTTATTTTTCCAAGAGTAGCTGGGGGAGCAATGACAAGATTATTTAGAATAGGCATGTTCTTTGGAGAATTAGGAGTTACCTTTTTAGCTTTTTGTTCTACAGGGACAGTTTGGTTCTTGACATATTGGACCAACTTATTCAATTGATCAGGATTAGACTACAAATATTTGAATTCAGACATTTATATTTTTGTCTTTTTGACATGATCAATTATGTTAAATGGCTGAATTGAGCTAGGTACAGAGAAAGGTACTTCAACCTTCTGAGTTTTAGAAGGGATGGGAGGAGGGATGTTTTATGAATTTGAAGTAGAAGGTGAAGGTGAAATTGATGTACTTACATTTTGAATGATTATGAGATCCTTTGGCTAGAAAGGTGGAGTGGCTCCACACTTAGCAATTGTAATTATTTGTTGAGGTTGCTCTTCTGTCTTTCCTTTATCAAATTGCTAGACTAATTAGTTCTTAGACCTGGTAAACACTGCATATGATCCATCAATAGCTTCTCCTTTGATTTTGGGTTCATCTTGGTAGTTCAGAAAACCAATGTGGGAGTCACAAACTGATTCTTCTTGATTTTCTTCAAGGAGATCAACATCATTTTCTTGATTCAATTCAGGCTGGAAAGAGAACTCTGATTCTACTTCAAGATATCCCATTGCTGAATTGGTTGGAAGAGATTCCAAGGCAAGTTTCCCTTGTGGGGGAGGAAGGTGATTCTGTTGCCCTTGATTCCTAGCAACATTGCCTTGATATGACTGATTTGGGAATGTCTTTCTTGGCATATATCTGTATGAAGGAGCAGGAGACATTCCTTGAGCCATTTTCTTTTTGAGAGCAAGCAACTCATTTGCCAATTTCTACACTATTTGATCTATGGTGCTTGTAGATGAATATTCAAAAGATGATGAAGCTTTATTTCTATTTGGATCTCTTCTTATCTTTCACGCTAAGATAAGGTCATTTTCTACCTCAGTGGCCAAATGTTGAGCTGTAGCAAGATCTATTTGACTAGCACATCTCAAAAGAAAACTTACTTCAGATAACTGAGAATTAATGAAGAAGTATTTGAGATTCTCAGCTGTAGGTTAAGCAATTATAGGAATCATGTTCCTTAGTTTGTCAAATTTGGCTATGAAATCTCTCATTGGTTCATGAGGCTCTTTTTTCATCTGTGTAAGTTGAGCCAAAAGTGCATGTGCATCTTTTGTAGGTTTGAATGTAGCTTCAAACTTATCTTTGAGGGCATTCCAATCAATTACTAACCATGCATGTAGGTGATAAAACCAATTTGTAGTAGCACCTTGTAATGTTTCTACAAATAGCATGACTACTACATCTTCAAATTATACTCCAATTACTCCACAGGCTATGCTGAAGGCTACAATGTGTTCATCAAGATAAACTTTCCCATCACCATAGAATTTAGAGAAATTCTTCCTTGAACTGCATGGAATCTCATGTAGAGGTGGAGTAAGATTGAGAGGACCAAAAACATTACCCAAGGGGCCTTGAGCTGCCATTAGAGGATTATGAAAAGGAGGAATAACAAATCTCAAAGGGGTAATTATTGGCAAAGCTTTATCAACAACAGAAGTAGATACTTCATATGGCAATGGAGATCTGACTTTAGTAGGAGGAAAGCTCTTGGTTCATTAGAGATGAGATGGTGAAGGAAATAGATTAAAATCACTTTACTATACCAACTTGAATACAGGGTCAACAATACCTTTAGCCCTTTGGCTTCGTGTATACCTTGGATCTACCAGATTGTGAAACAAAAATGGAAAAGAGTTGACCTTGTTTCAGTTTGAAGCTTGAGGCTTTAAACTACGTGTTCCTTCCTAGTTAACATAGAGGTGAATTGTAAGGCTATAAATGGATAATGGGTTATATCCCCAATAGAGTTGCAAAAAATTATTGGTTGAATATTTTTTTGATCAGCGTATTGATAAACAAAATAGTTCTGATCATCCAAAGTAGGAAGATTGGTCATCCAAATGTGTAGGTTCACCATATCAAAAGGGGACTAATCTCTCCTCTCATCAAGGGGAGGTTCCCTATAGATAGGATATATATATATATATATATGTATATAATATATATATATATATATATATATATATATATATATATATATATATATATATATATATATAAAACAGAAAATAATACTCAAGGATAGGATAAACCATCCATCTCTCTTTTTTCAGAGATGATGCATGCAGATCAAAGGAGAAATCTCAAGGAAAATGACAGAAAGCACTCCTCTTCTTTCAGAAGTACTATTCAGCAAACTACAAGAATACTCCAAGTAGTAATTTCAAAATGTAACCAAGGATGTAGTAACCAACAAATTGAGATGTAGCACAAAGTCTCCACCTGAATTGCCGAAGAGTGAGATATGAAGGACAATGAGGGCACAAAGTCATCCCAAGGTCCTTTACATAGAAACAAAAAGAAAACACACTAAAGGAAATTATGGGGGCACAAAGTCTCTCGACATTTGACTTCAGGACACCTTCTTGACTACTTTCACTAATTCTGCTTGTTGAATTAAATGAACAAAAAATATATTAAGGAAAAAGACATAAGAACAATTTCCCCAACAACAAAGATATCATAGTACAAATTCTAAAAAGTCACTTGATTTCTTATTCTAATAACAAAATATGATCAACAATCTGAGCTCAAAGTCTCAGTAATGCCTTTCAATTTTGGCAGAGTTTCATTTTTGATTGTCTGAAAAAGATCTATTTACAATAAAAGAGAGTCTCTTATATAGCCTCTTCAAGAAGGATTCGAGAACAATAACACATCATGTTACATTGAAATTTGTTAAGGAGATAGGCTGGAATTTAGGGGCATCTACCCATTTGTTTTTCTCAATGCAGAGAAACAAGTCACACTATTGAAATTTTACAACTTTCAATGTCCACTTGGTGATATGATGTTTTTTCATCATTCCTCCTTTTCTGGTTAATTGAATCGGGTCCTTGATTCAATCTGATACTCTGTTCCTTAATCTCTTCCTATTGATCTTGGCTTTAAATCCTTTGAATGCATTCAGGACCATAGATTTAAATCTACAAGGATCAATGGCTATTTTACTATCGTAACTTTCACGTTTGTGGGCACATCACTTCCTTTTCAATGGCTAGTTTACTGTTTTAGAATTTGATGTCTTTAGGCACGTCACCCCTTGGTCTTTCTTTGGCTTTCCTATTTTTCATCCTCCCGAAGGGAAGGTGACCCTTTGGCTTTGGGCAGTGTCTTTTAATTTGGTATCTAAGAGTCCCTCGCAAGGGCACCTTCCCTTTAGGGTCCTTCGGCGGCCTTTTCTTTGGAGTCTCTCACAAACATTCCCATGGACTATTTTTCGGGCTTTCTCCGCAAGAATTTTCCCTAGGCTTTTCCCATGGGCATTTTCCCATAGACAAAAAGTTTGTGGAAATTTTCCGTGGACAAAAAGTCTAGGGAAAATATTCTGATCGCTTTGCCTTTTGTCTTTGGAAAATTCCTTCAGATTTTCCTCCCACAGCTACTTTCCCAAATTCCTTCAGACTTTTTGTCCAAAGGAATTCCTTCGAACAAAAAGTTTGAAAGAATTGTTTCTTGCCTTAGTCTTTTTTGACTACCTTAAACAAAAATCTAAAAGAATTACCTTTGCGGCTTCCTTGAAAATGACCCTTTTGAAGGGTGTTTTCGTCAACCAAGTGCCTTCTGCAAGGGTACTTGTCCTTTGAGAGGATATTTTGAATTTTTACTTTGAACCAAGCTTTGAACCACTCCTTTAAACTGCTCCTTTGAACCAAGTCGATGAACCAAGCTTTGAACCACTTCTTTAAACCAAGTCGATGAACCAAGCTTATGGTTCAATCTGATGAACTGGCTGAATGAACCGAAGCATTGAGCCAATCATTGAACCAAGATTTGGTTCAATGGTTCAAATGAAGCCTTTGAACCAACTGACAAACCATTTGATTGAACCAAAGTGATGAACTTTGATGATTGAACTTTGCAGTTGTGTTGAGAGCTTTTTAACCTGTTGATCTAAATGCATTGAACCTATTTATAGAAGACTTTTGAACCCGACTATAAAAGTCTTTGAACCTGGAAGTGATTTGAACTCTTACTGCTGATGCTTGCCAATGGACATTTTTGATTGAACCAAGGTGCTGAACCAATCCCAAAAATGACTAAGTATTGGAAATTGATTCTTTTGATTGAACCCACCTGTAAAAGCCTTTGAACCTATATAAATGAACCTTCTTACAGAGTTCATAGATTTTCTTTTCCTATTGAGTCCATAGATTTCTCTTCCTGCTGAGTTCATAGATTCTAGCCTGCAGAGTCCATAGATTCTAGCCTATAGAGTCCATGGATTCTCTTTTCCTATTGATTCCATAGATTTCTCTTCTTATAGAGTCTATAGATTCTAGCCTACAGAGTCTGTAGATTCTAAGAAGCTTGAAAAATGAGGAATTTGAATGCCCAAGACAAATTTTGAAAAGGGAAGAGACAATTTTGGTCTGTAGGACCAAAATAGTTTAAATGTTGTCCCAAAAATGAGTGATATTTTTGGGGGACAATAGTATACATGCTAGGGTTTGATTTATTTTAGTAAATTAGTTGTTTTGTGCATTATTTAGAATAGTTTCTAAATATTATGCATTTGTATATGGTTACAAGATATCTTCATTGCTTGAAATATTTACCATTGTATGTATGTTTGCATTGGAAACATCTCCTTCATTACATGATAGGATTTTATATGCACAAATAAGATAACATAGCTTGCTCAAACAATCTCTCTCTCTCTCTCTCTCTCTCTCTCTCTCTCTCTCTCTCTCTCTCTCTCTCTCTCTCTCTCTCTCTCTCTCTCTAAAACTATAAATATTGTATTGCTAGAAAACAATAGTATTGCATTGAAAGATAGATTAAATATTGAATAATCATGCTCTTGAACCCTTTCTTGAAAAAAATTTTATTTCTGAAAATGTCTTTCATTTGCCTTAAAAGTGCCTTAGATACTAGATTTACGTTTTTTTGGCTATTCCATTTCATGCAGTATTATTACTTGCTTCTTTCTTATTTATGCAATCCATAGTATAGTTTTATAGACTTGCTTTACTATGGTTAGACTCGCTAGTGGTGCATACATACTTTGTGCATTCATTTTTACTAGTCCCAACCTAATTTATAAGTCTATTTATAGATTGGTTCAAGCTCAGAAATTGGATATCCACTATAAATGTATCGTAGTCCATATAACCCATGATCCTTCTAGCCTCTTAGTGGCTTGATTTATCACCCTACCAAAGACTTGAGGTTCCATTCAAATTCTTAGAGCTACATTTTGGCACACCTGGTGGGACCCCACATATGGTCTCACACTAGTTTTATCCTATTTATATCTATCTTAGCAATTTCCCTTCTGTTAGCCAATAGGCTTTGCTTTCAATTGTGTTTCGACTATCACCTTGGTTGTTTTATCTTGATTTGGTTTTGTGTCATCCTCCCTATTGGTTCTCCATCAATTTGCCTTTTTTTACCTCTCATGGTGTTCATGTTTCATTGCACCTATGGTTGGCCTCCCACCATTGGGATGCCATTCCCATTAGATTTAGGGTCTTATCCTTGAGCTCATTCATGAGCAAGCTATGGCTATAATGGAACGTCATAGACATAATAGGATTTAAGAAGCTCCCTTGACCTAGCATGGTGGTATAGACCATCCTACATTTGAAATGGAAAAATATTTGCAAGATGACAACCACTAGACTCAGTCTCTTTTTCACCAGTTAAAACTTCATTAATCTGAGGATTTTTTTACTCATTAGCATGCTACATCTCACTCACTCATCCATGGTGATGAGGATCCTCTTGCCTAGGTAAGAATTAATGAGTTTCATGTAATCATTAAATATTGTTGTAGACATCTTTAGGTGAATGAATTTCATCCCTCTTGCTCTAGGATTTAGCATTATGCTTCTTTTGGAGATAGATCCCACACCTGCTCAGTGTCAAATGCCTCAGCCAACTCTCATGTGAGTTCCCCACCTATTTTTCAATTAAAAAACTCCACCTCAAGAGCATCCACATGTCCATGTTGTGGATCATAGGTATTACCACTTAGGAACATATCTTCATCATGAGGACTCCTCCCATCCTCCTAGCCCTTCTTTCGAGATTTATAATGAGCACACTTATTTTGATCATCATCTATAGACTAGAGATCCATAGGTGGCATATCAAGAGCACCAATGACCACTAGTTGACCCTCACTTGATGGATCATGCCAATTATCATGGAGATCTTGGTCACCATGACCATTTCTATGAGTATGCCATGTCATCTTTTTAGTCTCATTGGGACCACCACATTCCCCATGGCCACTCCCTACTTCATGGTAGAGTTGATTTTCACCATGACTGGTCCCATTATTAAAAACCACCTCAATATCATCCCCATCATGACTATGGTCATTATGAGACTTATGTCTATAGGAAATATCATCACCATCATAAGCATCCTCTTGGAGCTTGTTGTTAGCTAGCTATCAATCATACCTACAAGGATCTCTGTAGGAATCCTCTAGCCCCTTGGGTGCATGTTATTCACCTAAGTTTGACAAGATGTTGGACTCCGATAATTCAAAGTATATTATGGCATTCATGATGGCATGTATGGATTGGGAACAAGATGAAGGTATGTTGTTAAATTTATTTGATCATACTCTACGAGCTAAAGCTCTTATTTGGTTTTAAGATCTGTCTCTATATTCTTGCTCTAGTTTACAGCTCCTAGATGACTTCCTCAAATATTTCAATATCTCTAGACCATTTAACCTTGGCATCCAATCACTTACCACCATGGCACATGCCAAAAGTGACTCCAACTTTATTTTTGTGCATAGATGGTAGTCAATTGTTCATATGTGTAGAACTAGTTTTTTAGATGACTAGCTTTATAATATGTTCACATGAGCCTTGAGGTAGGAGGTTCACCTTAAGGTCCTCAAATATGAGCCCACCTCTTATGATGAGGTTGTTAATGCGTGTCTGAATATTGAAGTGTTTGAGGTGCATGTAGGCATATGACCTATACCTTCCCAAAAGTCATCCTCTTCTCATGATTGTAATCACAATGTGATTAGAGATATTGTCATGGATTCTTCTCCTAAGAAGAAGGAAAAGAAAGATAGCCATGAGGTGAATGTTGTAAGTAAAAATCCAATTAAAAAGAAGGCTTTTGAATCTACCACATCAAAACAATAGATAGTGCTCCCTTATGAACCCACCAAATTTTGCCATTACCATCAGATGAAGGGGTATGATGATGCTAATTGTTTTACCCAAAAGTTTGATTGGCAACACTCACCTTAGGTACAAAGTTATCCTCTCGTAGAGCCCAACCAAAAATTAGATGCATTTAAGGAGCCTCTCCCTAATCATGACAAGGAAAAGAAGAATAATGGAAAGAAGAAATTAAAGGCTAAGGCCCCACACTCTCCTTATTCTTATAGCTCTTCTGACACCTCTTCTCAAGTTGACCCATGAGGGAAATCCAAGCATGAGAATAACAAGGTAGTTGTTGTTATTGACATTACTCCTACTAGGTATGAGTATTTTGTTAATAAATGCTTAGGTTAGGATACTGACCCCTCTGGAGGCCCTAATGGTGTTAGACCTCCCATCTATCCCATGGGGGTAAGGAATCCCAAAGTAAAATTTGACTTTTAGCATAATATTCCACCCCAAGATAGACAACATACATACTTTGTCATAGAAGAGTTATAGGGCCTCTTGGCTGGGATCTCCATTTGGTATTACTTCACCTTTGTCCTGAGTAAAGGGGCCTCATCTTTGACAAGATTGGTCTTTCCCATGAGGATCCACTACAAGATGATATTGGGGCATTGTTTAACTATGATATGCTTGAGCATCCTCACCCTCCTATTCTCTCTTTAAACCTAGCTTTCTAACCAGATGCTTTGATTCTAGCTAAGAGGGCTCAGTTCCCTCTCCACATTGAGAATTTTGTTAATGATTGGTGCATCAAGTGGTGTATTAGAGATGAAGGAACTTCCTTGAATATCATGCCCCTACATGTATTTGATGAACTCAATATCAATAAAAAAAAGCTTTCTGATTCTCACCATAGGTGTGTTGGTTTCAATAATGACATGGTTATTCTAGTGGGAAATGTAAATCTCCATGTCAAGTTTGGTCCTAAGGTGGTTCAAATAAATTTTTATGTGTTAGACCTTGATCTCTCATAAAACATGATTCTCAACCATCCCTAGACCAAAACCATGTAGGCTGTCACTTTAGCTACATTTCACATGGTCTAGTTCATGCATGGAGGTGAGGTTCACACTCTAGAGGCTGACCCAAATCCTTGGATGTTTCTCTACACAAAGATAAATCCTTCTAGCGAGGATTTAACTATCTCTTCATGGGGTTTTGTGGGTGCCCACACACCCCTGGCTACTAAATCTCATTTTCTTAAGGATGAGCATTGTGATCTAATTGAGTACCAAGTAGTATTCACTCCTTCAGAGTTTGGCATGCATTTGTCAACTCCCTCTCTTACCCCATGTCTCCAAGATGGATATTCCCTTATCGAAGACCTCTTTCAAGATGTCTCCTAGACAATTGAGCTTATATTTTATTCATGCTTCTCCCATCAGAGTATCAGTTCTCTTAATGCATATCCTGTAGAGATTGCTAGAGTTTTAAAGTCTGATCTTAAGTGTTATTCCATTAATGGTATATCACCCAACTAAATTAATGAGAGGATAGATTATAAGAAGATCATACCCATGCATCTTATACACCACCATCCTCTTACTTGTTTGGGTTTGAAGGTCTCATTTAGCAGTAATGACCCCACCTTTATTACTCCTATGTTTTAGGTCATGATTGGTGAACCTAAAGATGTGGATGCTCCATATCCTTCTCACCACCATTGCCCTATTATTTAGCCTCCTCAGAGGCCAAATAGTGCCTTGACTCAAGGGTAGGCCTCTATTTAGGGTGAAGTGGTTTCCTGTCCTTGAGAGCAGGTTTAAGCTTTAGCTTGTGGTGTTTTGGTGAGCCTCAAAGCTTATTAGAACACCCTCTTTAGGCCCCTATTTGATGGATCACCCCTCTCATGACATCCATTTCTAGACCTTGTAGGTCTTCTTAGCCATTTGGATTATGCATTCCTCCTTGGATGAACCTTGGGATAGAAGTAGAGTTTTTTGCTTCTTTTAGTTGGTCATATTACTACTTGTTTGTAGTCAACACTCCACTAACTCCCTCTCCCCTTTTTTTCAGTGCTTGTAGGTGGTGTGGGTTAGTGTTTTTGGTTGATTATGACTTGTTTTGACCTTCCCTAGTTGGTTTTTGTCTATCATGGGCCTCCTACCACCCCTCATCACCTCTCATTGTGACTGGCATTGAGACACTCTCTCATGATTGGCCTTGTGTAGTGGTGGTGGCTCTACTAGCTGAGATGCCTTTCTTTACTCTAGCACTCTGACTCCTCTTCACATCTACATGAGAGAAGAATGTGACCTTGGATCAGTTATGCTCATTCTAGGATAAGAATACATGTTTTGACAATCTCAACCATTATTTTCTCTTGTCTCCCTCCTTTCCCAATCTTTATAGGCAATTTTTAGGGATTTTTGAGCTCCTTGGGCTTGTTTTTGGCCCTTACTAGCCTAGGCCATGACTTTTTGGGTAAATCTATCACTTGGAAGTGGGCTAGAACACAAATTTTGTAGCCTAATAGTGGTCTAGGGCATGGGTTTGCTAGTAGCTTTGTTTTTTCCCCTTTTTAGGGCTCCATTTGGCTCCATTTTTATTCCCAGAACCCCATAACCTTCATCTTAGAGGTTTTGGCCCATTCTAGATGTAATGACAGAGTTTATTTCTCTCTTTAAGGTTTCCTTGGGTGTGTTTTGAGACCATTCTAATCTCTTGGACCTTTGAGTCCTCTAGTCTTTTAGCCCATGCACTCCTTGTTAGATGCACCTTATGGACCTTGTTTTGCGTCTCTGACTATGAGACCTTCATCTTAGAGGTTTTGGCCCATTTTGAGTGCATTGATAGCCTTTATTTTGCAATCTAAGGTTTCCTTGGGCCCACTCTAGCCCTATTTTGGTCCTTGAGACCCCTTTTTAGGTCCCCACTGACCTCTCAAGCTTATGCCCCATTTCATGGGCACTTAAGGATAGAAGTTACTTTATATATTTATTTTAGTTATTCATTTATTTGTATTTATGCAGTCAATTCATTCTGACTCCCTCTCTTTTTTTTCATGGTAGGTGTTAGCTCGACATGATAGTTTGGGACTTGTTTTAATCATGCCAACTGGTTTTCATCTTCTTTAAACCACCCCCCACTACCCTTATTAACATCTTCCCACAATCAAAATTAGTCTTATGTCATGATTGTGGCTTGGTTACATTCTTTATTTCCCTATGTAAATCATTGACACTACCCTGTATTGAGATACCCTAGTTGTAGCTATTTATATTATGTCCTTACCCCCATCATGGTCCACCTCTTAGTGGTGATTCATATAGATGGTGATAGCTGAGGCAATATAAAACCTATATATATAGCATGGGTGATCAATGATCTATGGGGCCATGATCTTGTTACAGCTAGCCATTTATTGGTCAGTGAGATGAATAATACTATTATCACATGGTCATTGGCACTTTTACCAATGCCTATGAGTTAGGTGTGTGTTATGTGTAGTTTTTCTCTCACTTTTAGTTATGTCTCAACTCACTAGTTCTTGGGCTATCCTTAGCTCTAAATTGCTCCCCCTTTTTGAAGTGGCACATGATTTGCTCTCTTTCTTTGAGGACATCTAGTTTACCCACATCCCCTATAAGGAAAACACTAGGGTTGATGCCTTAGTGAATGTCAGTCTAAACAGTATGATTTGATTTGATATCACTTGTGTTTCCCTTTTATAGGAGATAGAGCTAGAGTTGGAGCTAGAGTTTGATGTGGATTTTGGAACACACAGCCTATACAATTTCACTTGTGGATCATGTGATTGATAATATTCCACCACCATCCTTAGCTATTAAGTGTAGGTAATGTTTTCTTTAATATTTTCAATTCTTGTCCTCCTTTTCTTTAGTTTGACTTCCAAAAACTTCATAGCACTCCTTGTTCCTTTGAACACTAACTACTTGTACCTTGGGGGCATATGTAATCATAATTCTCATGACCTACTCATCCCTATGATTATATATCAGCTCACATGCAGACTACCAACCCTAGTTATCCCACTTAGAGTCATTGATCATTATCTTAGACTTTTATTGCATGATATTCTCATCCCTTACACATCCCTAGTCTACCTTGGTCCCACCTCATGATATATAGGCCCTTTCAGGGACTTGTTAACCACCCTAGGCATACATTAGACCTAGGTCATAGCTTAGGGAAGAAACCCACAACCTAGGCCATACATTTATTTCATAAAATCCATGGCCTAGGCCACACATTTCCTTCATTAAATCTATGGCCTAGGCTGAAGCCTAGGTAGAACACATGAAAAAGACCCCTATTTGGTCCCGAATGACTAGTTTTTTCTTTCTTAGTAGATTGGGGTTGAGATATATGCCTTTTTCTCATTAAATTTAGATGGTAGATCATCTTTCTTGTCAATTAATCATTCCATTAGAAGTTTGGCTACTATCTTTGAATCTTTTTTAATTCTTACTTGGCACAATAGTTTCCATTATGATAGGGGATATCCTACATTGTTGTAGCTATTCTTGGTGATTCTCATTGCTATTGATAGTGTTCCTAAAGATTTTGGGTTTCTCCTTGATCCCTCAAGTCTCCATTACAACTATTTTTTTCTCCTTAAATTGGATCTGTAGTAGATTTGGTGGCTTCTCCTTCATCCCTTCCATAGCTTTTGGCTCTTGGTCTGGACTCAAATTACACATAGCCTGATCTTATTCCTCTCTTGCCTCCTATCTTGGATAATCAGTTGGTAGAATTTTTTCACATTTCTTTGAGCTTGATATGAGGGCAATTTGTTTTGAAAAGTAAAACTCTTTGTTTATTTTTAGTAGTATACATGCTAGGGTTTGATTTGTTTTAGTAAATTAGTTGTTTTGTGCATTATTTAGAATAATTTCTAAAGCTTATACATTTGTATATGGTTACAAGATATATTCATTGCTTGAAATATTTACCATTGTATGTATGATTACATTGAAAACATATCTTTCATTACATGATAGGATTCTATATGCAGAAACATAGCTTGTTTAAACAATCTCTCTCTCTCTCTCTCTCTCTCTCTCTCTCTCTCTCTCTCTCTCTCTCTCTCTCTCTCTCTCTCTCTCTCTCTCTCTCTCTCTCTCTCTCTCTCTCTCTCTCTCTCTCTCTCTCTCTCTCTCTCTCTCTAAAAATAGAAATATTATATTGCAAGAAAAAATAATATTTCATTGAAAGATAGCTCAAATCTAGAATAGGAATGCTCTTGAACCCTTACTTGAAAACATATTTATTTCCCAAGATGTCTTTTGTTTGGCCTCAAAGTGCCTTAGTTTCTAGATTTATGTTTTTTTGGCCATTCAATTTCATGTAGTATTGTTCCTAATTTCTTATTTACATAATCCATAGTATAGTTTTAGCCTCTTGCTTTATTGTGGTTGGACTCTCTAGAGGTTCATGTGTACTTTGTGCATTTGTTTGCACTAGTCCTAACCTAGTTTACAAGTTTGTTTATAGCTTGGTGCAAGCTATAAAATTGGATAGCCACTATAAACATGTTATAGCCCATAGAACCCTTGAGCCTTATAGCCTCTTAGTGGTTTTCTTTATCACCCTACCAAACACTAGTGGTTTCATTTAGATTCTTGGAGCTATAGAACCATCCTTGAGATCTTGAATTTATATCAATTTAGGAAAAAACTCAACTTTATTTCCATTCCCAAGATGAGGGATTTGGTAGACTAAAATAATGTTAGAATATAAATTTAGAACACATAGAACATCCAAAAAAGTGCCTTCATGCATTGCAACTAATATATTTCCAACAACTTTCAGTGGTGTATCATCACCTGTGAGAATATGTGGCAAAAAACAAGGTTCTAATGATGAAAATTATTCTTTATTAGGACCCATATGATGTGTGGAACCAAAGTAAAGTATTCAAAGTTTATAAGACTTGTATACTATGACAAGTGCTTGTTATTTTCCTTTCCTTGATTATGAATAAGTAGAAGGAAATGTAGACACCAAAATCGTGTCTAACCCTTGTTCATTTCCCCCTTGGTCCATTCCTAACCCATTCCTAAACCATGCAATTACTAATTTAAAATAATTAAGTTATTTTGAATTAAACCCCCCTCCTTTGACACCTCACCCAGGACACCTCGCCTTGGACTAATTCCTATCCTATGACTCACCTTTTTTTTTTGAGAGCGGATTGATCAATGCGGGAAGTCCACATAAAAGATGTCATTTGTTTGGTGGTCATTTGTGAAGCTAATCAATGCGGGAAGCTTCTAAGAAAGTGCTGTGTGTAGCAAGATTTAGTCATAGCCATCCTTCGAGGGAGTGATATATACTTTGCTTTATAGATTTTGAATAGCTGTCCTTCAAGGGAGCAGTCTATTTAGTTACAGCAATGATATTACAACTGTCCTTTGAGGGAGCAATCTGCTTTTTGATTTGATTTTGTGACCTTGGATATTTTGACATCTTGATTTAGTTTTGGCAGAATATTGAGTCATGGACAAGACTTATAGAAGATCAAGGGCTCCCTTTTATTAGGATGAAGCATCTGTACGTCATAAAAGGGTTGTAGAGGATTTTGTTAAGGGAAAAAAGGGTGAAATGGATAGAGGATTAAAAGGACAAGGATTGCTCAAGGGACGAGCTCAAGTTAAATGTCAAGTGGATGAGTACTCGACTAACAGTAGAATGGTCGTAGATGCAAAGCATTAAGGGGCTCAGGTTTTGATAAGGCCCTGGTCCATGCTTGCATGTGATAAGGTGGTCCGAGTCATTTGAGAGCAAATTTGCCCCATTTACCTCTTTGATATTGGTCACGATGATGGCTGATGCTGGATGGAAAGTTAACTGATATGGTTGCTGATTGGTCAAAATTGGTTGAATGTTTGGTCGAGGATTGGTCAATGTTTGGTTGAGATGTGGTCACTTGATATTTGGTCAATGGTTGGTCGAGGGTTGATCGGTCGGTATTTGGTCTTTGGTTGGTGTGATTGTTTAGTTGAGGTCAGGTTGAATGTTTGGTTGCTAGTCTGGTCAAGGTCAGGTTAAAAGGGTGATTGATATTTGGTCGAGACGGGGTTGACAAGTTGGTCGAGGCTTAGATGAAGGTTGAATTCCCCCAGCCGCTAGGGAGAATGTTTGATAGATTGGTCGATTGGGGCTTGGTGGTCAGATTGATTGTATTGATTTTGAATAAGGGGGTTAAAGGCAGCAAAGGGACCATAGTCTGGCATGGAGATCCAGATTTAGGTGTTGCGGTTTGAGAAGCATGGGTCGATGTTAATGATTTGGTGAGGGGGTGGTTGAGAGGATCCTTGATAAGAAGGGTATCCTTTTTTTGGTGTTGATGAATGACAGCTTTGAGAGTGCAACAATGCTCAGTGTCATGTCTCGGAGTGTGATGATAGTGGCAAAATTTAGAGTTGTCGAACCAAGAGGGTCTTGATCCAAGAGTTGATGAGTGAGATGGTGTTGAAGGTTTATTGATAATGTGGTCGAAAAGAAGGGTATCATTCACCAGACATTAACGAACAACAACCTTGAGGGCACAACAATGCTCAGTGTCGTGCCTAGGCATGCGATGATATGCACAAATGCGAGTGTCATCGAACCAAGGCAGTTTTGGTCTGAGAAATTGATATGGTCTAAGAGGTAGAAGATTGATGCGAGAGGACTGCAACAAGTGCCGTAACAGCAAGGCGTATGAACCTGCTAACGGGTCTGTGTGTCTTATTGCAGTGGAGGTTGATGACTTTGGTTTGAGAGGCGTAAGAGGCATTGGTCGATGGTTTAGAGGAGATATATGTCTGAGGGGTTGAGGGAGTAGTGGAGGTGACTTGCCTCTGTGAAGTATGGGAGTGGGAAGCACCCCTATTAAAGTAGACAGATGTGGACCCAAGATTGAGGGTAATGACAAAGGTGGGGGAGAAGTCCTCTGGTGTGGTCTAGTGGCCTTCTTTGGTTTGTGTTGAGGGCCACCTTTGTGCGAGGTGAGGTTATATGCAGGTTTGAGTTCAGATATGGATGGAGGTAAGTGAGATGTAGCAATCTCAGGCAAAAGGCAAGAGGAAATCATGATTGGGTCTTCCTCAGTTGAAATGGGTGAAGAGACTAGCTCTTCTCCTGGTGGAGAAGAAATAGGAGAGTGCAGCTCCTCAAGAGAGCAGGAGGTAGGGATGATCGTACCTTCTGCTTGTGCTTGAGGAGTAGGCAAGGTAGGGTCTTCGAATGAAGGTAGGGCTAATGGTGTGGTTAAGGTGTCCTCCAATATAAGAGAAGTAGAGGGAGGACTAATAGGAGAAGAAAGTTCTTCATCCTGTGATAGAGGAGGTTGGTGAGAGACAAGAGGCAAGATAGTGTTGACCGTGTGAATGTCATGGTCTTGAGGGTCATTAATTGTGGTTTGGACGTTGTTTTGAGTAGGTGGATGGTTCGGGAATGGTTGTTTGAAGATGTCAATGTGTTGGTTGGGTGGTGCATTCAGGTTATCTAAAATAAGATCCCCCTTGTCGATCATGTCTTGGATGATGTTTTTGAAGGTTTGGCAATTGTCGATGTCGTGGCCGTGGACGCGATGAAAGTGACAGAAGTCGGCCTCCCTATACCATGTAGGGAGGGATTTTGAAGGGTCAAATTGAGGTGATCAGATTGGAGGGAGATTGAGGACCCCCTACTTGAGTAGTTTTTCCAAAACGGAAGCGTATGATTCTCCAAGCAGAGTGTATGAACGCTGGATGTACCGTTGTTGGAATTGTTTGGTGATGCTTGGAGATGTTGAAGGTTGAGAGTAATTAGTTGTCATTGATGATGGTGATCTAATGACCACAGTGTTTGCCACTCCTTTGGACTTAGAGTTAGCAGAAGAAGAAGGTCTGGAAGAAGAATGATCATTGGTTTTTGCGTTGATTTTGCGCAATTTGACCTTATCCTCTTCAATGGCATGGAGTTCAAGCCTTCGAGTCATGGTGAAAGATTCGTTGAAAGTGCGAAATGTCTAAATCTGCAAGGTAGAAGAGATGTGGTTGGCACATGCTTGAGAAAAGATCTCAATGAGCTCAGGTTGAGGTAAGGAGAAGGAGAGCTGGTTAATCAAGCCTCTCCAACGGGCGACAAAATCGACTATTGATTCGTCGTCAAATTGCCTGATGGAGTAAAGGTCTATGATTGAGACTTGTTTGGTAATGTTGATAGAAAAATGGTCAAGAAATAATTGGGCAAGTTAAATGAATGAAAAGATAGAATGTCTGGTAAGAGAGCTATACTAGTCAAGGGCAGAGCCAGAAAGGGACATAGGGAACGTGCGTAAAAGTAACGCATTGTCGTGGGCAATAAGATAGCAGGCATGTCTGAATGCCCATAGATGTTGTTGTGGGTCCTCCTTACTCTAGAAGCGAGTGAATTTAGGAAGCTCCCATTGGTTGGGGTATGGTCAGATAGGGACAGAAGGATGAATGGGCTCGTTGCAAATTTGCTCATACGAGAGAGCATTACGTGAACCAGAGATAGAGGTCTCGAGACTGGACATTTTATCCATCAGTATTTTAATGACATCTACTGACGGATTGGTGGATGGAGTACCCCTTAGGTTGTAGGGCACTTGAAAGAGGCTAGAGGAGGTATACGACGTAGTCGGTTGTACCAGTAAGGGGGCAACGTACGGATGACTAGTCGCAGGGACATAAGTGGAGGCCAAAAGTGGTTAAGTTATGAAAGTCGAGGGTATAAGTTGACTAGATACTGCCAAGGGTGGTTGCGTGACGGCACTAGTAGAAGGATAGGCTGGCACTCCTGTATTCATGGGTGCAAGAGTGTGAGGGGTTGAGACAATCAAGTTCTGGTATGATGTAGAACTTGGTTGATTTGCGTGTGGTTGAGGGGGTAATGGAACCCCGATGGAGGTTGGTCTAAAAATGGATGGGGAGGCCAAACTTTGTGTATTTGTCATGGTCAGGTAAACGGTTGAGGCAAAAGGCTGGGTCAAAAAAGGTTGGGTAGCGGATGGTGTCGATATCATCGCCGCTTCACCTGAAAGGTCTCACGTTGGGTTTCTTGCGAGATAGTTTTGGAGGGTTGTGATGTTGAGGTCCAAGAATCTTTTGAAATCTTGGTCCCCTTTAGAGATGATGGGAGTTTGAGCTGGGGTCGGTCCTGTAGGAGTTCTTTCAGTCTCCGAGTGGAACTCCATGATAGGACTGGTTAAGGATGAGGGAGCGTGGTCAAGAAGAGGGTCAAGTTCCAGAAATTGTGTTTTTCTGTCTCAAAAAACCAGAATGAATGTTTAGACAGCAAGAAAAAAAGGGGCAAATGTAGACACCAAAATTGTGTCTAACCCTTGTTCATTTCCCCCTTGGTCCATTCCTAACCCATTCCTAAACCATGCAATTACTAATTTAAAATAATTAACTTATTTTGAATTAAACCCCCCTCCTTTGACACCTCACCCATGACACCTCACCCAGGACACCTCGCCTTGGACTAATTCCTATCCTATGACTCACCTTTTTTTTTTCTTTTATCAATTAGTGGGTTGACCTCCCTTAAGGAAGTTTTCATACTTCTGGGAACAGGCTTTCGCTTGGCAACCCACCATCTATCCATCTAACGCCTTCTTTTATCCAAGTCTCTTTTCTTTGTAGGTGTCATTCCTCCACAACCAAAGAGGAGTACTCACAGCGTCTGGATTATGGTGTGCAGACTATATCCAGGTACACATCAAGCCTTGACCATTCTTTCTTAAGTTTCTTAATTCTTCATTGAATCTGAAAGCAAAATTTGAATAGAAACAGGAAAGGACTCATTTGTGTAAGATAATGGTAAATTGATGTTGTTTTTATTGAAAAGATCATTCAACTCATCAATTTTCTTGGTACAATAGTGATGTTCATCATGACCAAGTTTCTTTCAGTATGATCAAGGTGATCATCCATTCTTAAAATCCTTTTGATTTTTATAAGATTTGGATGTTGCTAGTGTAGGATGTGAAGACTATGTAGGTATTATCCATGTCTTGGAAATTGGATGTTTCATCTACTTAGAATGTTTTGAATGTAGAGGATGTCATGCCATCAATGGTTGAGACTTATATGGATTGAGAAGGCCCATTGTGATCAACCTAGTTTTTTTCAAGCATTAACATTTTAGAAAATGACTCAAATATAGACATAATTTAGGCATTGCCCAAATTGAGTTAATGAGTTTTAAAGATAGAGATAAATGCATCATATTCAAATATAATTTTGTAGATCACATTGAATATTAATTAGACATCCTTATTGTCAATACCACACTCTTTTAGTTATGTGTGTAGTTCATTAACCTTTGTTACATAGTTTCTAATGTTGTTAAAACTATATGGATCAAAATTAGTAAGTTCAATATCAATCTAATACCCCCTAACCTCATTTTTTGACCTTATGTAATCACCCAAAAGTGGTATTTGAGTGATAAGAGTGTTACTTGATACTACCTATTCCTAGCTTAGCCCTAGACATATCCTAGAGCCTATTATCACCCACATGCATCCCTAGTTAGCTACAAAAAAGTCTTAGACCTTAATTTCCTAATCTTGGCCCTTTATGCATACTGTTATTCTAATTGGACACTAACACCATAATAATTACACTAACACCATGTGATGCTAATGTCTCCAAAATGGTGGTAAAGTCTTTTTACCTAGCTTTACCAAATGAATATATTTTCAAAAATAAAAGCCTCCTAAGGTTGGCCTAGATATATTTTATCACCTACACAAGCACCAAAATGGTATAAATACTTGATCTTTATCCCTCTATCTATTAGATGGAAATTAGATGAAAAATACACATCCAAACATGAAACAAGTTGAGCTTAATTAAGGTTATCAATCCTTATTATGACTTACTTCTACATACTACCATCCACAACAGCCCTAATCTTAGATTTTATAGATTTCCAATATCAAGCCCACACAAGGAACTCAAGGCCATTATCATACTATCATCACTTAAACTTGTACCAACACTTAGATTGGGAGAACTACACTGGGATTTATCCCTTAGAGTATTAGTATGTAGACAAATCTCTTTATAATGGGGTGTTGAGGATGTGCAACCTGTCCTACTAATGAACACATTTTCAGCTCATGCCCTAGTTGTATCGATAGGATTAGGGTTTGTAAAATTAATTAGCTATTAAAGGTAAAATATAATATTATAGAATTCATGTGAATGAAAACAAAACCTATAGATGAGAACATAGGTGCATCCAAAAGTTTAAAGTAATCCTGCATAGAAGACACTACTACTAATATCAAGACACTACTATCACTTTACCAATAATAACAATACTATCCAATTATGGTGCTATTATTTAGGAGGGTAATGACATAGGGATCCAGTTTATGACACTTAAAAAATATTCTATCTTAATTTATAGCACTCAGATCATCTATATGAAATGTTTTCCAACTAGGTCTTTATTTTCATTATCTATTATTATTTATATAAAAGTCAAAGCTAGTCAATTATATAACTAATTAGTGGTTGTATTTAATGTATATTATTTTCATAATTTATTCTACTTATAATTTTAATTAAACATAGGATTTACATTCAGTTAAGTCCTAAAAGGTTAAAACATTTGGTGAAATGGACCTACTTTGAACATTTCTCAAACCTTAACCCTAGATAACTATGGGGTTTGCATTTCTAGTATATATATATCATATTAATACATTTTCTGATT